>JABFDZ020000040.1:18342568-18367111 GCA_019775955.2 Pollimyrus isidori | reverse complement strand
CCAGTGGAAAGCCCCCCAAAAGTGAGCCGTACTGAACCGTACCGTGCCGTACTATGCAGTGGAAAAGCGCCATAAGAGACAGAATCTGACACTAGGAATATAACATACAGTGGTATGCAAAAGTTTGGGCACCCCTCGATAAATAACACATTTTGGTAATTTTTTTATTGAAAAAATGTAAACACAATCTCTGTAGGAAATGGGAAAAATGTACAATATTTTAACCAAACACTCATGCATAGTCACTTATGTCAAATTGAAAAAATATTAAAAATAATTATTATCGTGGCACTCTGCAAAAGTTTGGGCACCCCGCATAATCAGTACTTAGTAACATCTCCTCTGGCAGATATAACAGCTTGCAAATATTTTTTATAGCCAGCCAAAAGTCAATTTCAATTCTCGTACTTGGGATTTTCTCCCGTTCTTCCTTGCAAAAGGCATCTAATTCTGTAATATTGGTCGTCTTGCATTCACAACTCTTCAAAGATCTACCCACAAATTTTAAATGATGTTTAAATCAGGGGACTGTGATGGCCATTCCAAAATATTCCAAGGTATGTTTAAGATCATTTTCCTTTTGTACAGTAGAAGCCATCCTCTTTTCAGCTCCAACTTTTTTATAGATTGTGTTATGTTTGCTTCCAGAATTTGCTGGTATTTAGTGGAATCCATTCTTCCCTCCCCCTGTGCAATGTTTCCTGTGCCACAGGCTGCAACACAACCCCAAACCATGATAGATCCACCCCCATGCTTAATAGTTGGCAAGGTATTCTTTAAATGAAATGCTGCTCCTTTTTTTCTCCAAACATGCCTCTGCTGATTGTGGCCAAAGAGTTCCATTTTATCTTCATCAGTCCACAGCACTTGTTTCCAAAACACATCAGGTTTCTGTAGATGTTCTGTTGCATACAGTACTTCTGACATTGGATTTTATGATGGGGACACAGGTAAGGTTTTCTTCTGCTGACTCTTCCATGAAGGTCTTGTGGAACGGTGCACCACTACTCTTGAGTCTGCTAAATGTTCCTGCAGGTTTTTTACTTTACCAGGTTTTTGCAGTCAAATGGGGGTTTTGTCTTTCTGACCAGCATACCAGCAGTTTTCTCCGAGAATTGTCTTGGTCTTCTAGATCTCATCTTGACCTCCACAGTTCCCCTGAACTTCTATCTCTTAATTACATTTCTTATTGTGGAAACTGCAAGATGACACTGCTTTGCTATCTTTTTGTAGCCTTCTCCTGTATTATAGGCATCAATAACTTTCATTTTCAGAGTCTTACACAGCTTCTTAGAGGAACCCATGTTTGTTGGGTGTCCACAAGTGTGTGCACAAGGTTTGATGAGTCAGAATATATGTAAAGCTTTGATATTGGCACCAGGTGACATTTGTTAATGACAACTGTTGCCATGCATCAGATCTAATGAGCTGATTAAGGTCTGAAACCTTGTAAAAAGAATGTGAGACTTTGGAACTCTTAGGGTGCCAAAACATTTGCACAGTGCCACAATAATGTTTTTATTTTATTTATGACATAAAAAGTAACTATGCCTCAATGTTTGCTGAAAATATTGTGCATTTTTTCATTTCCTACAGACACTGTGTTTATATCTTTTCAATTAAAGAATGACCAAAATATGTTATCTATCGAGGGGTGCCCAAACTTTTGCATACCGCTGTAAAGATAACTAATATAGTGGGCTGGTAGAGCCATCGAGAAGCTTAAAGACTGCTTTGAATCTACCAACTGAATCATTTTCAGAAGTAACAGGCAGCCTGGATGAGTAAACAGATACTGTAACATCATACATCAGTTTTTGTGGAAGCATTTGCATTCTAGCAAAATAATGAGTGAGAAAAAACATTGAGAGACCATGATTTTCAGCTGCACTTAGACAGCATCATAGGGAATAGGAGGTGACATTTAGAAGTGAGGACAGAATTAGCTACAAAAAGTCAAAGAACAGGCTGGAGACAGGGATCACATCAGCAAAGACAGAGTACACCGGCAGGCTGAAAAGCCAAATTGCTGCTAATGACCCAGCCTCAGCTTGGAAGAGCTTTGAGGAGATTACCAGCTTCGAGATGAGAAACCCCCACCACCTCACCTGAATGACCACCAACTGACCAATGACTTCAATAAGTTATATTCCAGATTTGAAAATACCAAGGACATTATTCTGTCTCTCACCTCCAATCCAGTCACGCCCACCCTGTCTCTCCCAGCCTTCTGCTGAGCTCCCCATCAAATAGCAGAATGTAAACAGGCTGTAAAGGGGAGAAAAGGTGAGAAAAGCTTCAGATCAGGATCTTGTTTCACCATCCACTCTAAAGCATTGCTGTGATCAATTAGCACCAGTCTGCACAGATATTTTCAACAAATTGCTGACTCTCTGCTCTATAGTTACATGCTTCAACTTTTCCACTATCATATCAGTTACGTTAATTAGTTGCTAGATGTTCTTTTAGCTGAATCTTTTTAAACTTTCCTTCTTTTTCAGCCATTTATTTTCCATGTCAATTTTTTTGGGACCTGTAGCAGGCATCAAATTTGAAATTTGAAGTTTTGTTTTGTAACATGATTAGTTATAAAAGGAGTGTCTTAGAGAGGCAGAGTCTCTCAGAAGTAAAGTTGGGCAGAGGCTCTCCAATCTGTGAAAGAGTGTGTAAAAAGATTTTGGAATACTTTAAAAACAATATTTCTCAACGTTAAATTGCAAAGGCTTTGCAAATCATCTACAGTGCATAACAACATCAAAAGATTCTGAGAAACTGGAGTTATCTCTGTGCGTAAGGGACAAGGCCAAAGACCTTTATTGGATGCCCATGGTCTTTGGGACCTCAGATGACATCACTCATTGGCATGATTGTGTCAATGACATTACTAAATGGGCCAAGGAGCATCCAGAAACCACTTTTAGTAAACACAACCTGACATGCCATCAGCAGATGCCAACTAAAGCTCTATCATGTAAAAACAGCCATATTTCAAAATGGTCCAGAAGCGCTGTTGTGTCCTGTGGCAGCGTTCAGTGCAAAAGCCAGAATCTCTGATGCTATGGGGGTGCATGAGTGCATACGGAATGGGCAGCTTGAATGTTTTGGAAGGAACTATGAATGCTGAAAGGTATATAAAGGTTTTAGAGCAACGTATTCTCCCCTCCATTCTCAGAGAAGACCTTGTGTATTTCAGCATAACATTGCACAACCACATACTGCAGCTATTACAACAGCATGGCTTCATCAGAGAAGAGTCCGAGTGCTGAATTGGCCTGGCTGTAGTCCAGATGTTTCACTTATAGAGAACGCTTAGCGCATCATTAAACAAAAAATATGTCAAAGACGACCACAAACTCTTCAGCAGCTGGAAACCAAGATCAGGTAAGAATGGGACCAAATTCTTTAGACTGTTTTGAAAAGAAGAGGAGATGTTACACCATGGTAAACCATTGTGTCTGTCCCAACTATTTTGAGACCTGTATCAAGCATAAAATTTGAAATGAGCTCATTTTGTGCATAAAATTGTAAACTGTCTCAGTTTAAACATCTGTGCTGTTGTGAATAAAATATTGGTTCATGTGATTTGAAAGTCTTTTAGCTTTCATTTTATTGAAATGTAAAGAACGTCCCAACTTTTCCAGAATTCAGGTTGTGCCAATTGTAGGGGTGCAGTGCCTGGCGAGAGCTCCTGAGGGCCCATGCTGTCTTTACAAGCTTTATTATAAATTGTCAGCAATTCACAGTATCCCTGACAGAGTCGGCTAAATGTATAACATTTGCCCTCAAACTGGAATGCAAATCAGTACTGACCGTCTGGGTGTGTCGCTAAGCTGAAAAATACATTTGCGAGATCAGTTACAGAAAAAGTACTATTGGGTGGAATGTCTGGCAGTATTGTATATGGGTATTGCATGTTTGGGGCTCTTGCGTTTACTGCAGAATTTACTGTTTGCAGAGCTTGTACAAAATGTCATGATTCTGGTTCCCCCAGGCTGGTGAGTTTTTTAACTGGATAAATGGGCGTTCCCACTTGTGAGTTTTCACATGGCACTATTACTCACATTTTTAATACTGACTGGAAAACAGACTTGATTCCCTCTATCACCTCTAGTTTCAATGGGTGTTTTAGTTTTCAGGTCGGGGCAGCGTGGTCTCAGTTGTTCCTCAAGGAGGATTAAACCATTCCTCAATCTTATCCAGATCAAGTCCTCTTGAGCTCTACACTGTGCTTATGTACATTCTTTAGGCTATTACTCCTAAATTAATTCCTGTTTCCTTTATTTTTAAGTCTATTTTGTGTGTAATGCCATTGCCAAAACTGTCCGTTGTTTAAAAATAAATATCTTCTGTTCTCAGTGGCAAAACTGCCTTTGTTCATATTTATTTATCATATAAGGGGACGTTTGTTAGGCATGCAGATTATTTGTAACTTTTAAATTGGAGCGAGCGTGGAGCGATTTTGTCATGACCCGCTCCGAACGACCCTCATGTGTGCCACGCCCACCTCATTACCTTGTGTCTTCCCCTGATGATTCTCACCTGTTGCTCGGTTTGCCTGTTTGTTTAGTGTATTTAAGTCTGCGTCAGTGTAGGTCCGGCAGACTTAGCATTGATGTTACCCTGCTGTCGATCCTTTGTTTGTCCAGTGCGCCAATAAACCCAGTTTGCCCATATTCCGGACTGGAGTACTCGCCTTATTCTGCCGACAGTCGTGACAGATTTGACTGGAGTGGGAGATGGCATTTACAGACTGCAACTGACACAACCAGCGGGTCTTTGAGAACTGCTCAAAGTAAAATGGCTGTAACCGTACCTAATTTTGAACACCTTTGAATTAGTGATGCTTTACAAATGAAACAATGAAAATGAAATGAAAATAAATCCCTGGCTTTGGTTACTGCTTGACATGCGTGACACAGTACTAAGTTTAGTTAAGAATTATAAATTCTTATAAATTATAAATAAATGGCCTGTGGGTGATTTACTTTAAATCTAACTCGGACACCTCCAACTGCCCCACTCATTGTTGCTGCACCATCATAAGCCTCTGCAACACCTTTACCTCTTGAGCACAGCACTCAAGTATCTTGTTATAGAAGTGTTTCAGGAGTCAGGGTTAGGGTTATGGTTTCCCTGTTCAACAAAACCTACCCTGAGCAGCATTGGTGTTAAAGCTGTGCCAGAAAAGCATGTTTGTCTTATGGGCAGGTATTTTTCATGCTCTTTGAAGAGATCCAGAACTTTTTGTCCAATTGGTCAGACCATTATTTCCATACGTGTCATGCCTTATATCTTTACCAAAAACCCTACGTGAAAATCAAAAAGCTACATCTCTTGATGTGCAATATTAGAACCACAGAAAGCTTCCAAACCATTTAGGATTAAAGGATCACTTCTTTAAGAGGTATTAGGACTACTTGTCTTGGTTCAGGCCACAATGTTTCCCCCTAGGTCACAAATGTTCCCTTCTACATTGTGGATGTTTTATCACTTGCCCCTGGTCTGATGTTCTCTGCTGCTGTGCAAATTGCTCCCTCAGTTTCATTTCAGGTGTGCGGTCGCTCCTGTTTCTCTCCTCTTTCTGGCTTTGCCCTGGCTGTTCATCCAGCCCTGTCTCTCTTCCGTCTTCCGCTCTCTGCTTCTTTATTAGCTAGCTAGCTTGTTTATCACCAAGTACAGACAAATCTTACCTCTCTCATTTTCATGTATCCTTACTGCTTCCCTGTCTCTGCTGCATCCACAGAATTTTCTGATATCCATCTACAGGAGTCAGTAATGTCTGAGTCAAATCTAAATCAAAATAAGCTCATCAGTATTATTTAAACTTACTTTTAAACATACTTACTTCTGTCCCATCACATTATCATTGCTCAATCTTGATTCTTATTTCAAGCCCAGATACTCAGATTACTGCATGCTCTGCTGTACACGGCCAGTAATGTTTTATTTGTGTGGATAGAAATAAATGTGAAGGCTTAAAAAGTAATGGTGCTAAAATTACTTTGTTCTTTTAAACATAAAAATGATTATTATTGTGTAAATATAATATCCAATGCATGGAGTTTGGAGCAACCTATCTCAGCTGAGGTTACGATGAAGCTGACATCCATTCAGTTGCGTTCAGTCTTGTTCAGCCTTATTTTGTGATCGATTTAATTAAATTAAATTGATCTATTTATCTGCAATGGCTCGGGCCATGTCCTGTCCTGGGTTATTCCCTGCATTGTGGCTACAGCTTCTAGGATAGGCTACAGAGCCCCGCGACCCTACATAGGACAAGCCGGTATGGAAAATTAATGGATGAATGAATTATGTATTTGATTGCTCTTGTGCCTGTGTGCAAGAATAGTGTGTGAGTGTTCCCTACGATGGGTTGGCACCCCATCCTAGATTGTTCCCTATGTTGCACCCATAGCCGCCAGAATAGGCTCCAGTTCACTGCAACCCAGAATCGAACAAACAGTTATAGAAAATGTATGGATGGATGGATGGATAAAGCTGATTCACAGTACCATGTTAAGTCTTCTGTGCTCAAAGTAAATGATCAAAGCTATTTATCTGGGTAGGAAACATTTCTAACAGAAACACAAATTTCTGACATTCTCAAGAATAAAAACTGGGGTGTTAGATTCTGGGAAACTCCAAAATAAAACTGTCAGCATTACTGTAGATACTTTTCTGTCAGCCAGAAGAGGAGAGCCAGAACAGGACAACATCAAAGTCAGGAACGGGATGAAGGATGACAGAAGGAAGAAATGCAATGCTGCACAATCCTAATATAGCAGTGCAAACAAGAGTGTGATTGGACCAACACTGTACAGCTGACCATCTCATGAGAGCAATAAATAACACCTTTTATTAGTTTTATAAATGCTTTTTAAGGTTTTTACAGGTTGTATCCGTAGTATCATAAAGTAATCCGGAAGACAGACCAATTAAGACACAAGTTGCTAGTATCAGAAACTTAATATCAAAGTATAAAATACCACAGTTTTTAAAATCAAGGATTTGGCTTTGTTTCCCTAGATCAGTCATGTAATTTTGTATTGTCCCACTATAGTTTGCGTTTGAAAGCAAAAGGTGTAAATACTGCGGCCACTTTTTGTCTGCACAGTATTTAAGAAGCAGAAAATACAAATTTGCAGGGGTGAGCAGCTAGTTGTATTTTATGTTCTGGCTTGGGAAAAAAATAACAAACTGCGGTGATATGTAGCTGCTGTCTATTGGTGCAAATAGTGGATTAGATTCCTATGGCTGGCTGCCAGCCAAGGCCATTGCTTTGGCTTGGGAGCTCATGTGACACCTGGTTGGTAGCTGTCAGCTGACATGCTTTCAGTTATTCACTGGTCCAGCAGAGTTCTGTTGTGCTTGCACGGTTAAGGCACAATTTGGACAAGGCACATATTACACACATTTAGACATCCAACCCTGATGAACCCAGAGAGAGATTAAGACAGGGGTAACTAATCTTATCCGCAAAGGGCCGCTGTGTATGCAGGTTTTTGGCATAACCTGTAGGTCAGCTATTCAAACACAGGTGTGAGGACTCAGTCAATCAGTCCTCTAATTCTTAATCTAATTAGGGAAATGCAGTGAAAGCCCACATACACACCGGTCATCTAGGGATAAGATTGCCCCCCCCCTGGATTGACACTGCATTTATTGTGATCTATCCATCTTCAGTGAGAATACAACTCCTGTAATCTAGATACTATAATGGTTCCTCTTGGGCACAATCCAGACTGAAACTCAACTCTTAGTTTCCTACATAAATGAAAGCAACTCTATTTTCAAAACTACCTAAATATTTGCAGTTTTCCACAACTACTATCCCTGCATTTATCTTAAACTAGGCCTTTTACAATGACAAAGTTACATTACTGGCCCTCTTCCCACAGTGTCTTAATTTGCTTTGATACAAATACCGTAACTTCACTAAGAATATCCACAGTAAATGGATATGCTGGTCTATCATGGCATCCTTCAAAGTCAAAGTCAAACCAGAGTAACTGAGAGGCACCCTACATTTTTGGGAATGGCATAGGTAGGGTGACCAGACAATCCATACCAGGAAGGACACTTTGAGCTACGACAGGATTTGTAAACTATCATTTCAGTTAAAATGAGAACCTGCAGGAAATCCCGCAACAACATGCGGAGAACACGCACACACGCAACTGGGATTCAAATCCTAGTCTCAGAGGTGTGAGACAACAGTGCTAACCACTGCACAGCCTCCTAAACTTTCATTTTATCATTTTTATTTTTTATATGGAAAAATATATGGTATTAAACAATATGGATATTCGGTTCTCAGCAAATATATACAAATACAGTATACAAATACCACTGAGTGGTACCAGGTGTCTTGGCTAGCATATGCCTGACATAGTTAGGGCGCCCACATCATTTAAATAGCAAATTTGCGCCCCTCTGACCGCCCATGGGCATATCGGTCTTAAAATCAGTTGCAGTCAGGTGCCTTATTAACGGCATTGCTATCTTGAGGCAGTGGAAAGTGATTGTGCCTTTGACCAACAAAATCCTGGCCAAAAATCAATGGCACATATTCCACTGTTATTTAAAGGATGTGTTATTATACACTTATCTGTATTTTTACACATATGGAGATGCACAGCAGTGCAAAAACATGCAAAAGATTAAAATAATTACAATGTGAACGATCATTAATGGGTATGTTGAAATGTTTTTATAAGTATATAGTGCTGTAGTTCTCGATACCAGTCTCGAGAAGCCAGTAGATCAATCCGAGGATGTGGATGATGAACACAAGGAAGTACACGAGGGGCTTCATGGGAGGGGTGGAAGGGCACGAGGGCTGGTAGGAGGCGCAGGAGGTTCAGGAGGGAAAGGAGGACAGACCACAACTGGGGAGAAAACACAAGGTCAAACCGCTCAGCATGTTCATAAAAACAATATCTTGCACTGTGCTGTTGCCAGTGTGAGGTTTAAGTACCATCTGTTAAGTGGTGGTAGGTGGTGTCAGCTGTCTTTGCGATGTGGGTGTTTCATTCAGATCCATTGCCACAGGTGTATAAAATCAAGTACCTTGCCTAGACTTGTAGTCAAGACCGCCTAAACCAAGACCAAGACACTACCAAGACCAGAGGGTATCGAGACCAAGACTAAGACCAAGACAGACCGAGTCAAGACCAAGACAAAGTCGAGATGAGACCAAGGCCGAGACTCCCTTAAGTTTTGTGTTCGTTAAATAATACATTTTATTTATAATGCCCTTTACATCACAGGATCTCAAAGGGCTACAAGTTAAAAAAGGGACAAAATAAAAAATATAAAAGTAAACCATTTTAAAACCTCTAAGTGGGGGAACCAAAGGTTTTCTTAAAAAGAAATGTCTTAAGATGCTTTTTGGAACAGTCAGTGGGTTGTGGTGCCGTCAGGAAATCAGGGAGGGCATTCCACAGGCATGGAGCAGCAATGTTTTCGCTGAAAGTACTCCAGTGGTTTTCCAATAAGGTTTGGGTGCTTTGTTTCGATAAGCCACTTGAGTTTTGATGGTTTTAGAGCCTCCTTTGAAAACGTTAATCCACAATACACACACTGTAGTGCCTTGGGTTTACATGGCTGGTTTAAAGCAATGCATTCTGGTCCTAATGCAATGCATCATGGTTAGATTTAAACGTGGTGCTGCCGGCCCTATACGGACCAATAGCCAGTCTCGATTTTAAATTCACGGCCCAATCTGTAGCCTTCATGGCTCTTCAGTGGTTGAGAAATGTGGTTTTAAAAGATAATTTGTTCCCTGTTAAATCAGCTTTAAAAGACAAGAAAAAAAGAAGTCTATTCCATCGTGTACGCTTGATTGGAAAGGTAGGTTGAACATCATTTCTTTCTTAAATAGTTTCAAATTTGATTAATTATTTATTATGGCTATGCTAACGTTACCATGCTCGACCTTTTGTGTGATGTGTTTGTATGTTAGTATTAATTTGAGTTGTATTTCTATGGTGTAAGATAATGTACATATTGAAAATTATCACAATTGTGCTTTTCAATTTTCAATATAATACAAGTTAGTAGTTGTGATCACTTAGAGTAATTTTTTACTGTCTTGTTCTTCCAGACGTTCCTTTGGGAATTTCGTTACCCACAGGGCAACTTTTACTAAATCAATGCACATGTAAGTTGAAAACAAATCTACATCTGCATTTGTCTTGATGTATGTCTAAATATTTAATGCTGTATTCTATTGTTGACCTAACTGTTTTTTAGAGTCTGCATTACGAAACCCACTGGTGTCTAGTCCAAATGAGGCTGAAGCTGAAACAACCATCAAAGAGTGGCTCATGACAGGGTGACCAGGCGTGTCCAATAGTTTTTTTGTATTTTTATTTTTCTGTATTTAAAAAATTTTGTAACGTGTGCATTTTATATTTTGTGTGTGCACAAAATATGAACGCATAGGCTAATAAAAAGGGTCGCAGAATCATCGCATAATTACTGACTGTCTCCAAATCTCCCAGCCACTATGTCGATAGGAGACAGCAAGACTAAGACAGCGAGACCAAGACCATCGATACTGTGACAAAACCAAGACAACATAAAAGTGGTTTCGAGACCAAGACCGGTCTCGAGACAGCCAACTCTAACCTAGCCGTGCAGTTAGGTTTATAAACATTTGTGAACGAATGAGTGATTCTGAAGGGCTCAGTGAGTTCAAGCATGGATGTCTGGGAGGACACTTTGAACTACTTTGGGTTTTACAAGCTACTTTCCTGTTTTTGGCTAAATAGTTCAGCTCTTCTTGTGCTTTGACTGGGTAGTTTCCTTGTTTGAAAGACTCATCCAGCTGTTTTACATTAGTGACACATGCATGATTATAGGGGACTGACCAATCAGCACACAGCAAGAACTTGGCACTTAAGTGAAATCCGGGTCCTTTTAATTGAAATGGTAGTTTACAAATCCTGTCCTAGCTCAAAACGTTCTCCCTGACATGGATTATCATGGTCACTATATGTAGGGTGAAGAAAAGAACTCATTGTTGATAAATTATACAACAGGTAGATCTCACAAAGTAATCTTATTGGACATGAGGCTTTCTATCAGTGTGGTTATCAGAGTATTGGACATTTCACATTAACTGTATCACTCTGCTTTACAGGTGTATCTAAACAGAATCATGTTATACAGTATGCCTCATTTCCACCAACACAGAGCCGGTACTGGGCTGGTTCTCGCTTCGTGCCATTTGACAATCTGCCCTGTTTCAAAAATGAATGTAGGAGGAAGTTAACAGTAAAGTAATGCTTCATATGCACTCTGTTTTATTGGATTTATTTTGATCTGTTTAAATTTTTATAAGCTGCCGAACTGAAAAGAAAAAATAAGTTTTCAGAGTATGACTAGTTGCAAACTGTCTCTATTGCCTGTATCCACTTTTATCTCCTTAAAGTCTCCTGGTCTGTTTGTGTGAGTTTATTCTTTTCTTGCTTGTTTTTTACCACTGTCTTTTTAAGGATTGCGCAATTAAAGAGTCTGCTACAGTAATACCTGAATTTTGCTGTCTACCTTGTGATTTCTTCATCACTCAAGCACCTCAGTATTTTATTTATTACACCTGGGGCATGATTTTAATTTACAATGCAAGGTTATTCCACTAATAAGCTGGCTAGTTATTTCACTGCTGGCACTGGCGATATAATACAAAACCTTATTGATTATAGACTGAATTTTCAAGGTAGGCTGAAGGTTTGAAGTTCCATCCCACATTCACTGATGTTACGGGAACTATTTTTCTTTGTGGAATCCTGTAAATGTTTAAGTAAATAAACAGAATGTCTTGTATCTTATTAGTGTTACCTTATAAATGCTACTCAATTGTACATTATTGCATATTGACGTATATTGTTGTATAAAAGCAATCATATATTGGATAAATTTGAGTACAACCACACTACTTTTCATCAGTGTTAATTTTGATAGCAATTTTTTAGCAATTTAGTCATAGTCTTTTGACTAAAATGTAATTATTCATCTAAATTATTTTAGTTTTAGTCTGCTAAAGTCAACTAAAACTACAGCTGATTTAGTTGACTAAATTTAAAAGTGCAAAGTATAATGTTTAAAGTTTCCTTTCGATTTGTGAAAGTCATTATGCTCAACAAAATGAAACCAATGTTAAAGAATGGTATTAAGGTCTGACTGTGCAGTACACAAAGATACATATTTCACTCTTATTTGAAACACAAACATATGTTGATTTACCCAGAAACTTAGTACTGTAAAATCAGTAGTGCCATTAGTGCAAAAATAAAATAACTCCAACGAAAAAATGCATAGGCTATAATGCCACCAGGCCTGGTCTCTCTGAATATTAAAATAAAAGTGTTAAAATAAATATATGTACATGTAGTTTATTGGTGATTTCATGTTCATTGAAGTTTCCACTTTTTAACAACTGTGTAATGTAATGTAATTTGTTATATAAATCAACTCAGGTGAAACAAAAAATGTATGTTTTCAGGGTTGCCAAATCTCAAGAATCTGGCAGGACATTCATGCTTTTAGACTCAAGCAAGAAATCTATATTACACCATTATAACCCTAAAATTAACTATGTCAAAAGTGTATTTACATGATTAAATACAAAAGCAGACTACAAGGTAAGAGCTGTCACATATTTGTGCAGACATCTCAAACTGAAAATCTCACTCCCGAAGTTGGCAACCCTGCGTTTTATTTGAAATGAAAATGACTGCAGGTTGGCATCCTGAGAAAGATGGCGCCGCAGTGAGTGGCTGCATGCCTTTCCAGCAGCTCCATATATGTTTTTCTTTTTATTTTGTAGTATTTGGACATGGATTTTTATATGATTAGATTTGTTTATGCAGGTAGTCAACATTTAGCGCCGTCAGCACTGATGAGGTAAGAAGACCGTGTCCTGACAGCAGAGCCGAAGTTAAGCAAAAACTTAAGCTAAAAGACAATTACCAAGAAAGCGGCAGTATATGCCCCCGGTGCCCTTTGTGATCATGGGAAACGTAAACTCACAGCCAAATAAGATAGAAAAGTTTGCTGCGTTGGTTAAAAATGTCAGGACCTACTGTATAAAGAATACAGTCTGTTATGTTTTTGTGAGACGTGGCTAATGGCTAGCATCCCTGATGCTGCTGTGGAACTACCCAGGTTTAGCACACTTTGAGTGAACAGAGATGCAAATACCTGCGGGAAGTGGAAAGGTGGAAAACTCGCTCTTTATGTGAACACAAGGTGGTGTAGCCCTGGCCAAATGGCTCAAAAAAGCATGAAAAATTAACATGTAGAATAAGTGTACAGCAAATTTCATCACTAAGATAACATAAACAGTCGTACTTCGGATGTTGGTTAGTTCGAACTACCATAGTACGATGCATTATTAACGCTAACTTCCGTCGTTGTTTGGAAAACGGACCCCAGTTAGCCAGAGAGCAGAGGAGGCTTTGTGTCAGCCAAGCTGTTAGTCCCGATGGAGTATCGCCTCGACTCCTGAAGGCCTGTGCTCAGAAGCTGGGTAGTCCTCTACAGCACATCTTTAACATGAGCCTGGAACAGGAGAGAGTTCTGAGGCTTTGGAAAAAATCTTGCACCACCCCAGTTCCAAAGGTATTCTTGGGTGTTGAATGATTTTAGACCTGTGGACCCGACATCACATGTGATGAAGACCATGGGGCGGCTGCTGCTTCACTACAGTACCTGAGGCCATAGGTCTGCCATGCCCTCGACCCTCTGCAGTTTGTATACCAAGAGAAGCTAGCAATCTCCTAATAGTGGTTTAAAATACCACCTAAATACCGTGTGCTGCTGTATAATGTCTGGATGACACAAAGGAAATCAGAATGCTGATGTCTATGGCATTTTAGTGTATCCTGTTTTGCATAAAATGTGATATTGTGATAATGTGGAGTTTATTTTTTCTTGGCATGTTTTGTGTTGCAGAAGCACAGCTGAAAGGAATAGTAACACGACTGTTCAGTGAGCAGGGGTTCTACTTGCAGATGCAACCCGATGGCTCCGTTGATGGGACAAAGGATGAGAACAGTGACTACAGTATGTAGATTATATTCTACTGCAGTTGGATGTTTGCCTGGATTAAGCTGCAGACTCACCACATCGCTATTCTGAATTTGTGTTGGAGAAAGCTGACTTGCATAGCGTTATCAACTATCTGCCCATTGCAGAAAAAAAGAGATAACAAAGAAATGTTTAATGCAAAATATATAGGTTAGTTTTAATAATTTGACCTAATTGATGTTCAAATTTAACATGACTCGTATTCATGGATTAGTTACTAGCAAGGTATATTTACTTTTCGTTTCGGGCTGCCGAATCATTTGAAAAATTGAACATCAGTATTTTTTATTACCGGTATTCTGTAGAATATTAGTCGATACTGTTTATAATGCAACAATGAAAATTATTTATTGAAAAGTATCATATTTAAATGAACAGCAAATATTTAAAAGTACAACTACTTCCAGTTGTATATTGTGATTTATATTCCAGATTATAAAACTTCTGTCATAATAAATATTCATATAATCTTGCCTCAGGCTACCCGTTTACCCTATATTTACTATGTTTGTGGGACTTATCTTTCAAACTAGCAAGCATAGTTAACTAGGAAGTTAACCTCATGGAATTATCCATTACACCTGGATATTTCTGTTTCAAATACTCGTTTATGCATGTCTGTAATATGATGTTGTTCCATTGTTTTGACTTTTGAGACATGGCTTTTTTTATCTTCCCTCTGCCATATTTTATGAAAATGACTGAAAATCAAAAGTAATCGAGATTAATTTAATGTGTTTTATTAAATACAAAACATTTTTAAATTTATCAAAATTATTGAATGTTTGTTTCAGTCCTGTTTTTTCCCAGGTGTTTTATAGGTGAGTTATTATTTTTAGTTAATATTCAATATAGGCTAATATGTTTGATAAAGTACATTGATGGAAAGGGCTGTATCTTTACTGGAAACTTGCATGTTCTGTAATTTACAGTTTTACATACATCCTTGCATCAATGAAAAGTTACAAACTGTTAAGGCTTAAAATATACATATCTATAAATTTGCATTAACTTTTTCCTTAATTTCAGGAAATGTTAAAAGTTCGGATGCCTCTGGGTAGTTTATGCTTAGTAGGAATATTACTTCCCATTGAAACTCCAGTAAATTATGTGTGACATGGCTGTTTCTTGTGATTTCCAGCACTGTTTAACCTCATCCCAGTGGGTCTAAGAGTGGTAGCTATCCAGGGAGTAAAGGCTGGACTCTACGTAGCCATGAATGCAGAAGGGTTCCTGTACAGCTCAGTAAGACCTGATTATTTTCTTCCATTGGCGTTATGTATTAATGAATTTTAAAATATAGTAATTTTGCTTTTATTATACAGTTATTGGCCACTTTATTAGGTAAACCTTGCTAATAACAGGTAGGACTCAGTTGGGCATTGAGAGATGCTTCATACTGTATCTTGCATAATCATGCATGACACCTTGGATAAAACCTAGATAAATACATGAAATGTATTTTTTCTGAATAGAATGAACCTTTATTGTCCAGCCAAGGCTGGAAACTTGTCTATTGCATTACAACATGTAGATATACAATTCAACATAACAACACTGAGCCATGTGACAGCATTAGATAAATCTGCTAGGTAACATGTTAATAAGATTCAATGCTTTGGGAATAAAGGATTTGTGTATAGCTTTGTTGGCCAGAGGTCAATAAATACCATTTTTTAATTACCTGTGATTTTTCCATTTTTGCCTTCCTGTTAGCTTTACAGACTGGGCATTTTCCTCTGTGCTTTCAGTTTAAAAATTTTTTGGTCATAGAACTGCCACTGACTGGATTGTTTTCGTTAATTGTACCATTTTTTGCAAATACTGCAGTGTGTGAAATTCCTGTAATGTGGCTGTTTTTAAGATGCTGAACCACTGTGTCTGCCAACAAGTCAGACTGCATTTAAAATCTCTTTTGACATGTATCTTAGTCATTCTAAAGTCAAACAGTAATTGAACCTCTTGACCAAGTTTATATTCAGTTGTACTTACATGGTTTACTGTTTGGAGGAGTAGGCAGTCTTCCTTAAGAACCAGTTGTCCTTAATAAAATGGTAATTGAGTGAATAACCTGGAAATGGAACCTAAAATTTGAATGTGTTATTTTTATGGAACATTAGCTGTCCTGGTGTTCTTTTGAGCTGTTATTGGATTGCAGTAGAATTCTGATGTATTATGGTATTCATTATATGAGCTAACACAAGTATACTATAGTTACTTTTAACCTATATATCATTCAGTACTTAAGACTACAATTTTGTACAGAGCAATACATACAAAGTGTATGGGCATTTTGAAGCTGTGATCATCAGCCAGCTGAGGATTTAAAACAATTTTTCATATTGTGGACTCTGCACTCTCTGGGGACTTTTATAAATTTGCCCATCACCATAGGAAAACAAAGAGAGAGAGAAGCGTGTCCGAATTGTGTACAAGCTTCCTCTGCCCAGCATCCTGCTCGCTAATGTTCAGTCTTGGACTATAAACTGGCTGAGCTATGCACATGGAATAATCGCCAAAGGGATACCAGAAACTGCTGCGTTTTGGCTTTCACAGAGATATGGCTGGAGCCCTGTTTGCCCAACTCTGCCATCACGCCGAAAGGCTTCACTGTTTACCGAACATACAGGATGAAGGACACAGGCGGCTGGAGGAGAGGGGGCGGGTGCTTTGTGGTTGACTGGCTGTGGGCTGCGAATGTCTGCATCGTAGCAATACACTAATCACATCAGTGTCTTGGCCACCACATCCTTCCCAGACGAGCTAAACACCTTCTTTGCTTGTTTTGACGCAGCCTACAAAGAACCTACCACATGTCCTAGGGCGGGCAGGGAGGCAGTCCTCATAAAGTTTCTGGGCCGGTTGGTATTCCAGGCCATGCTCTCAGACGTTGTGCTGACCAGCTGGCAGACATGTTCATCAACATCTTCAACCTCTACCTGAGACAGTCTGTGGTCCCCACACACTCAAAGTATCCAACATAATTCCAGTCCTCGGGAAACCAGGGGTCATGTGTTTGAATGATTACCACCCAATTGCACTGACATCCATCACCTTGAAGTGCTTCAAGCAGGGGGCCAAAAATCACATCTGCGTCTCCCTACCTAACAGCTTAGATCCTTAACAATTCGCCTACAGATCCATCAGGGCCATGGAGGATGTCATCGCCCTGGCAACACACACTGTCCTTACCCACCTGGGGGTAAAGGAATACATATGAGGAGATCCGTTTGTAGATGGATTTTCTGATGAGCAGGCCTCAAGCAGCCACACTTCCTCCTCGCTGATGCTGAACATGGGCACACCATAGGCCTGTGTGCTCAGTCCCCTCTTATACTACTTGTACAACCCAAGACTATCCTGCTAAACACAGTCCCAATGTCATCTTCAAGTTTGCTGACGACACAACCATCATGGGCCTCATCACAGACAATGATGAAACATCTTACAGAGAGGAAATGAAGACGTTAACCAGCTGATGCCAGGACAACAACCACTCTCTCAACAAAAACAAAGTAAATGATAGTGGACTTCAGGAGACACCAAGAAGGGACACACCAGACCATCTATATCAGTGACACTAAGGTCGAAGGGGTCAGCAGCTTCAAGTTACTTGGTGTGAACATCACAAAGGACCTCTCCTGGAAAACACACACAGACATTGTGGTCACGAGAGCTTGCCAGTAGCTCTACTTCCTGTGAAGGCTAAAGAAGTTTGGCATGAATGGCAAGTCTTCTCAATCTTCTATGGGTGCACAATTAAACGATTGATGTCAGGCTGCATTACAGTATGATACTGGAGCTCCTCTGCCCATAGTCAGAAATCACTACAAAGAGGTAATGTAGGTGGCACAGCACATCACCAAGAGTCTCCCTGTCATTCATGATATCTACCTCCAACAGTGCCTGTAGGAGGCACACAGCATCATCAGAGACCACAGCCACCCAGCACGCCAGATGTTCAGTCTGTTAACATCTGGAAGGTGATACACTAGCTTGACTGCTCGGACCACCAGACTCAAGAACAGTGTCTACCACCAGGCCATCAGACTCCTCAACTCCAACACTTGAAACTGAACAAAAACCTATCGATATTATGTGTAGTTATTACTCAATGTGTAATTCTGCAACACTGGTGCTTGCACTATCACCCCACCGTCCCCCCCCCCCCCCAAACACTCACACCTATATACACTCACCAAAAGGATTATTAGGAACACCATACTAATACGGTGTTTGACCCCCTTCCGCCTTCAAATCTGCCTTAATTCTTAATTCTACGTGGCATTGATTCAATAAGGTGCTGAAAGCATTCTTTAGAAATGTTGGCCCATATTGATAGGATAGCATCTTGCACCAAATATAAATTGTACACACCAGGAAATGAATCATACTACAGTGCAATTCTTACTTGAATACCTTCTTCACAGACTGGAGGATTAACCAAATAAAGCAGTGCAACATTACAGCAATTAACAATAAATAAACCACTACCTTACATGTACCTTACAGAGCATTTATATTATTTATTGAAACTTTAATTTACCAGGTAAATTAACTGAAAATCAGTTCTCACTGTTTTACGATATTCCGGAGAAATAGCAGGTTACGCATCGGAACTGCCTGGGATATAAACGTCATGAATGTAATTATAAACTCTTCAGCCAATAAGGGAAAAGGTGTGTCCTCACGGAGGCGGTTCCAGATTGTGCAGCCAGACTGGAGGTTGCAGTGATCTAACTACATTGCACTGCGTCAGGATCAGAATGCATTGCTTTAAGCCAGCGCTGTAAGCAAGTTGAAGGCACCCAATGACTGGACTGGGGAAACAAACTGAAATGTGGACTTAATACAGGAGACTAATGACAACAACCAGAAACAGCTGATCACATGAGGATCCCATACGAGGTTAACGAGGGGGTGTGGCACACGGAAGGAGCAGACGATCGGGGCAGGACAGGGGTAATGTTAGGATAAGATCTTTATCGTTTTTGAAGCCATTAAGAAAAAAATGCTCTTCTTGTTTTATCCTTTTCGTTTTGTGTTTAAATGCTAATATATATATATATATATATATATATAGAAATTTAAAATGTGAAATCTTTATATGAAATGGTATAAGAGACAGAAAAGTCTCAAGGTATCTTCTGGGACCACACCTAAGGGAGTATAAGTGTTGATGTTGCATTTTAATTTTATGAATGTTTTTCCTAATAATCGTCCTTATAAAGACAGTAGCCTGTAATTACAATGCATTTAGAATGTCTACATACCATTTATAATTTTGCATTTACAGTTATTGTAAAGTCATATAGACATTGAGGCAACATTTCTGATTTGTGCTTTATTAAATTTGATAATAAGGAAATCGTAAAAGTTTCCAAATTAGGGTTTGCCATGCTGAGGAATACAAAAAAAAAAAAAAACACAGAAATAATTAAGGGATGTTTGTACTAATCCAATATATTTTTTAAAAATTATCAGACAATCAGGATAAATGCTTTTATTTGGTGATTGCAGAACGTAAATAAGGGTAGAAGAACAAAATCAACAGACCCTTTCACTGTATTATTTTTGGTCTATCAAGACATCATTTGCAGATGTACTGATCGATTGTAACTGGAAAAGCTTAAATTAACGAACTAGGAAAAACACACTGTTTGTATATTACCTTGATAGTAATTGGTTACTATAAAAGTAAATCAAATTACTTGCATGTATATACTCTGAATGTACAAAATGTCAATCTTTGAGGCTACAACAGCAGAAGACTACATTGGGTTCCATTCATATCTGCTAAGAATAGGAAATTGAGGCTACAGTGGGCACAAGCTTATTGAAACTGGAGAAATGTGACCTGATCCGGTGAGTCTCGATTTCTGCTGTAAATTGCAGATGGTGGGGCCAGAATTAGGTGAAATGAAGCATGAATCCATGGACCCAACCCACCTTGCATGAACAGTTCAGGCTGGTGGTGGTGTAATGATGTAAGGAATGGACCTCATTCACCAACCGCTCTTACGAACAAATTTGTTCTTAAACCCTACGTACACACTTTTTAATGAAGATTCTGACATTCACCAATGTTTTCTTATCTGATTTTGTTCTTAGCTAAGAACAGAATTTACACACACTCAAGACCATTCATACGCACATTTGAGCAATAATAGTTTGTTCAAAATAATTGGTTATAGCGGCTTTGTTCATTCTACAGTTCATAAAATGATCATACTTGAATAATTTATAAAAGTCGAGTATAAAAAATAATTTTAAAGTATAAAAATTAATTTCATGTTAGTAACGGCGATCATGCGGATTGTAAATAGGTCTGTTTCTGCGCATTGGCCTTGCTATCAAAATGGCATGGGAATTTGCAGGGCGTTTCCCTATGCTAATTAGGACAAACCAGCACACGCTTTCAGTTACGAAGACGTGAGATTCATCATTTTTAAGAACAAAGGTGTGAACAATTCTACTACATAAGAACATGTCATGAATCTGACATAGGTTGTTCTTAACAAATTTCGTAGGAACAAATTTAAGAGAATTCTTAAGAAAATATTGGTGAATGAGGCCCAATGTTTTCTTAGCACACACTGGATCCCTGATACCACTCAAGC
This sequence comes from Pollimyrus isidori, assembly GCA_019775955.2. NCBI lineage: Eukaryota > Metazoa > Chordata > Actinopteri > Osteoglossiformes > Mormyridae > Pollimyrus > Pollimyrus isidori. Next base: position 18,346,397 of record JABFDZ020000040.1, on the reverse strand, counting down.
ATTGTTTAAATTCTACAGCCTATATGAGTATTATTACACATCATGTGTATCCCTTACGGCCACAATTTACCAATCTTCTAATGGCTAATTCAAGCAGGATATGGTATCATAAAGAACAAACTGGATCCATCAACATTGCACTTTAGTGTGACTTCAAGGGCCTCCCCAGTCCACTAAATGCAATTGAGCAGGTTTGCAGGATGAATGCGCAACTGACATATCTGCAGCAATTATCTGTTGCAGTCATGTCAACATGGATCATACTCTTTAAGGAATCTATCCATAAGTCCATGCCATGAACAATTTGGCTTTTTCTGCTCACATCCAGTATTAGAATGGTGTTCCTAATAAAGTGGGTGATAAGTGTGTGTATATATGACATAATGAAATACAATTTTATCCATTTGGCTAATTAACAAATTTTTGATGATTTCATCAGTAGTTCCGTACTTGGATTCAATGTATTTGGTCATTTATAGTTTAAATATTACTAAACCTGCGATGGGTTGGCACCGCATCCTACCATTTCCTTTAAAAGTATTCCGCTGATCTTGATTTTGCAAAGGGGGTTGTAAAATCCTAATGCTTTTGCAGGTGTTCTACTGATTATGATCTTTCTGAGGGATTATCGTTCATGGAAATCCAAGGACCACATGTCATCTGCAATAAAGAAATGATTTCCTTAAATTAATCATAAATTTGTTTCACCCACTCCGTTTGACAAATTTGGCATTTTTATTACTAATGTTAGGTATGGAATTTCTATACAAAGCACTGAGAATTTAATTCTGAAGTTTACTTTGTTTCAATGCTGTACTTTGATGGTTATATATGATAGATGGAATTTTACATACTTTAAGGGAATGGAATGTTCTCAGGTTAAATATCTCAACCAAAATCCTCTGTGATGTACTTTACTAGTTATGGATCTCCTCTATGATATTATATATTACCAGGGTGGTAGGTTGATTTGTGTTACACATAGTTTTTATTCATCTGAAAGATCTTCTGCTAGAGAAAACTGACATCTACAACCTTCTTAAAGACATGGTAGTACGCCAGACACTATTTCTATAATAGATGATATCCGAGTGATTGCATGGTATCTGCATCCAAGTAATTATCTGAATCTGGACTTCATGTTATAAACTAATAATGAAAATTTTTCGGTATTCTGCTGTGAATGTTCTTTTTACAATAGGTGCTACTTCAGAGATGGGGGCAAGTTTGACTAACCATTGATATCGAGGTCATTCTTGAGTCTTATTTGTGCTCTTCCTCAAGGAATTTCTTTGCATTTGGAATAAGGGAATTTGGGATGCACAAAGATAAACCAGATAAAGTTAAGGACTAATGGAAGAAGCAGTAATGGAAGTATTTGAAATACAAGTAGTACTGGAAATGTTCAGCTCTCACCAAATCAAAGCACACTTACATACAGATCACTGATTGGGGTGCTTCTACGGTATTTTCAATGCTGTATCCATTTTCAATAATGTTATAAAAAGAAATAATTGATTGGCAAAATGTTTACTTGTATTTAAATATTCCTGCTCTTTATCTTCCAAAAATTAGCTTTCAGCTGTTCAGCACCACAAACGTTTTACTAAAAGTTTTATTAAAATACTGTTCTCTCTACCCCTTCCTCCCAAACCCTCCCCCCTGCTCTCTCACTAAATGTTACACAGGAAAATTTCACAACAGAGTGCAAATTTAAGGAGTCGGTCTTTGAGAATTACTATGTCATCTACTCATCGACACTGTACCGTCAGAATGAGTCAGGCCGGGGCTGGTTCCTGGGGCTCAATAAGGACGGGCACATTATGAAGGGGAACCATGTTAAGAAGACCAAGCCCTGCTCCCATTTTGTACCCAGACCCATTGAAGGTAGGACTGTTTTTCCACTGGCCTTAGTTTTAATAAAGAAACGAACACCATTTTAATGATGTATCACTCCACAGTGAAGGTAAGATTACCAAAGCATAGGTGAAGCAGGCCTAAACAATCACTAGAAAAAAGGGCCCCTGATATTTTGTTGCAATTATGCTTTGGTGCATTCCATGTAATGAAACACTTAATCCTTTTTTTAAAAATGGCTTGTGCTTTTAACTATGAGAGATGTACTTCATAGATCCTGACTAAATATGCAGATTTGAAAAATGAAAAAGTATAAAGTTATTCTGTCAGTATTATCTCTGTCTTTCCCACAGTCTGTATGTACAAGGAACCTTCACTGCATGAACTTGAGGAGAAGCCACGATCTAGGAAAAGCTCAGGAACTCCCAACATTCATGAAGATGATGTGGTGAGCCAGGACCCCAAAGAGCAAGACGGCTCCTAGCTGTGATGATAGACTGGCCCTGCTTCGGAACTCCATCCTTTCTTATGATCTTTAACTAAAACTAAAAGACAACAAAAAGGCATTGTTCCCAGTGAGTTATTTTAGACAAAAAGGGGATAATATTTGGAATCAGGACATGAATTTACATTTTATGCAAAAACCTGCTGTGTGGCACCAGGAAGTTCATCTGACAATTGCAATATTAATGTCAAAACTGAGTTCTGAAGTAAGCATTGATCCTGTTAGAACTAAAATATTTTTAAGAATGTTGTGGCACTTGCTTACATGTGTTGTTGCTGAAATAATAATCTTGTTGCTATTTTTTTCTCAGCTTTATTTTAATTTGGGAAAGATTTATCAGTAAGGGCATAAATGAAAATCTTTGCACTATAATGATTTTTGCCTCTTTAGGTAGTAAAAGCAAAAACAGCCTCTTGTTTTCAAGAACGAATGGCTGATGAGTCTAGATGGGTGTCACTGGAGATTGAAGATTTGCCTAAAGTCATAATAGAATCTTGACTGGTCCATGTATTTCATTAAACAGAGTACTGGGTGTTATTATTATTATTATTGCTTCCATTATCTGTCTTAAAACATACTTTACAGGCTTTTCACTGAAGCATGAATGTATACTATCGATATATGTGTCTTTGACAAAGTCTTCCATTGCCAAAATGATATCATCACAATATGATGGTCCTAGTTGGGTATATGGGCCATTGCAGGGGTGACAGTGGAGAGAAGTGATCTGTCTGTATTTCCTGTAATATAACTGCATGGGAGAATGTGAATGTATGTCTCTGGGAGCAAATGGAGGTGCCGATTTCCTGGCTGGCGCTGACCACACTCTGACAGTAGGAAGGGAAAGGGCACCCATATGAAGAGGGTTCCTGTACTGCCCGTTTTATAAGTTACTGTGTTGTTTAGTCCTAGTTGGACATGTTCATTTGTGTTTAATAATAACCTGAAATGAAAATAACCAGCAGGATAATTTGCAAATAAAAAGTATGAATACAAAAATAAATGGTGCTGTGGCTTACTTTTGGTTTTTATCTGTCTGTGTGCCTCCCTGCTCTGTGATTTTAGGTGGCCTACCACATCGTGGATGAGTTGCTGTTGTTCCCAATTACTTCTGCTTTGTTATAATACCACTAAGAACTCACTGTGGAATATTTACAGTTTTTTACTTGCTAAGGCATGCCCTGCAATACTGAAGTCACTTTCTCAAAACTCTTCAGACAGTCTGCAAAACCAACACACAGTTTGGCCAAACAGTTAATTCCTCCACCAAAATGCATTACAGCCACCAAAATGGTTCATCATTATAGGATCATCCATCCATCCATCCATCCATCCATCCATTCTCTCCCGCTTATCCAAAGTCGGGTCGCGGGGGCAGCAGTCTCAGCATGGAAACCCAGACTTCCCTCTCCCCGGCCACTTCCTCCAGCTCCTCTGGGGGAATCCCGAGGTGTTCCCAGGCCAGCC
>JABFDZ020000040.1:18300249-18319532 GCA_019775955.2 Pollimyrus isidori | reverse complement strand
TACTTCCACTAATTCTCCCTTTGCTTTAAGTTCTATAAAGGATAACTTACATTATCACAATTGATGTTTTAGGAATCAAACCTGATCATGAAAAATTTATTGAATAAAACATCAGTCAGTTATTTGCAAAATGATGCCATTGAAGCAGCACCCCAGCCCAGAAATGGATGTCTAAAATGTTTAGTCACTTTCAAGTCACAACTCATTCTCATAGTATTACATCAAAAATCAAATGCAAAAAAAAATCCATTAAACAAAATATGAAAATACGACTGTGAGAAATCCCTAGCTGAGAGAAAAGATTGATAGTTATGACAAAATATATTTGTAATCAAGGGAAGGTGTCTGATAAGGTGATAAGTTGCCTGGATCGTGGACCTACTATTATACGTGGTCTTTCTCTGTGTCTCCATGTTTGCTGACAATGGCTTTATACTAAATCCACCATGTTCTGGATTTGTGTTTCTTGCTAGAAATGGAACATTCTGTACTAAGATACCTGTCTGGCTTAACGTGGTTCAGAGGGCCAAAGAAATATGCATAGCAGAGCCAGCAGGTATTTCGACCCTGGTGAAGATTCCTTTGGAAGAAAACAGGATAGTGACTTGTCCTGATATTGAAGATTTCAGGCATCTGAACAGGAATTTCTCTGTCCAGTGGTTTCATGTGAGTTAAATTATTATAAATACATTTTTGTCAGCATTGTACACAAAGCATAATGCAAAATATTTCCCTGATTTATTAATTAATGTATTTATTAATTAATGTCAGTAATAGTATTTCTAAAATGTGTTTTTTTTTCTACCTAAATAACATATAACAACCTTGTTGTGATTGATGATAGTCTTTGGTTGTAATACCAATCCCTGTCAAGACTCTACTTCTGGTCTTTCATGCTAAAAGAAGCTACATTATATTGCCAAAAGTATTGAGTCACCTGCCTTTACATGTAAATGAACTTTAATGACATGCCAATCTTAATACACAGGCATTAATATGGAGTTGGCCTACCATTTGCAGCTATAACAGCTTAAACTCTTCTATGAAGTCTGTCTACGTGCTTTAAGGATTGTTTTTAGGGGAATTTTTGACCATTCTTCCAGGAGAGTATTTGTGAGGTCAGACACTGATGTTGGACGAGAAGGCCTCGCTCACAACTTTCTCTCTAATTCATCCCAAAGTTGGTTTATCTGGTTGAGATCAGGGTTCTGTGTTGGCCAGTCAATTTCACCCGCACCTGACTCGCTCATCCGTGTCCTTATGGATCTTGCTTTGTGCACTGGTGTGCAGTCATGTTGGAACAGAAAACTGTTTGCACAAAGTTGGGACCATGAAATTGTCCAAAATGGCTTTGAATGCTGCAGCATTAACAGTCTTTTTCACTGGAACTAAGAGGCCAAGCCCAACGCCTGAAAAACAACCTCACACCACACACAGTTATCCTGGCAGCCACCAAACTCACACTCACCCATTGGGTTGCCAGACAGAGAAGCATGATTTGTCACTCCAGAGAACACAAATCCACTGCTCTAGAGTCCATAGGTGGTGTGCTTTAGACAAGTGATTCTCAGCTGGTGGGTCGCAACCCAAAGGTGGGTTGCAAACCCATTTTCAGTGGCTCATGGGCCTTTGGGCAAAAAAAAAATGTTGAAAAAAAATGTCTGTTTACACTAACACTAGGAGGTACCCTGTAATGCGAGTTGAAAAACGCCGTTTCACCCCATAGAAGGCCCGCAATCTTTGTTTACATTGTTTGTTTACATATGCTAATTGAGTATGACGAAATGCAGGTATGACACATAATACATTAGATACATTTCTTATATTGACAACAAAGGAGCACAAAACCCTTAGTGTGTTTTGTGCAGGGAGGTATTGGTATGTGAAAGCATGAAGCCATCAAAACTGAAGCAGCATTTAGAAACAAAACCATTCTCTCAAAGATAAAGCTGTTCAGTAGTTCAGAAGACGACTTCAAAACCTGAGGACATCACAAAAGTGACTTACTTCTTTGTGCTCAAAGCAAAAACAGGCACTCCATGCATCTTACCTGGTAGCACATTGTATTTTGAAGTTGAAGAAGCCCCACACCATTGTAGAGGAACTCTGCAAAATGATCATGACACATCTGAATAAACTTCTAGAGCGGTTTAATGAGTATTTTCCCAAGAAACAGAGGGATGAGGGCTGGACACACAACACATTTGGAATCAACATGGAAAGCGTCTCATTGCCAAGCAACAAATAGAGTCACCTAGTGGAGCTAACATGTGAATTCATGTGAATTCTGTGATTCCATACAATGTTCTGAGCAAAGCTTTCACCTTCCTTACAACCAGGAAGGAATACTACAATTCTGTATTAAAAATCTATGCCATACTATTCTCCCGTTTGGGTATCAAAATACTGAATGCAACCAAAAAAAAAAATTATGCATTACCCTTGAAATGAATGCATTAACTTTGATGGCCGTAGTTAATATGCATACTGCACCATTGTCAGTTTCCATATAACTGTCAACAGTCACCATCAATATGTAAAGCTGGTTTTAGTTTAACGTGATCTCTTATTTATTAGTTTTAACATTCTACAGTACCATAACAAAGAAACGATTATTGGGATATGGGCTTGGAGAATGAAACTGAAATACTGCTCAATAGTATTTGAGGTTTCACCTCTGTATACAGTATGCCAGTCTTCACTGACTGTATATTCCATCAGTAAGAGCAGAGTTTGATGGTTGAATTAGTAGAGCAATATAACAACTGTACTTAAAATATTTCAATTCACGCAACATTGTGAGAGACACATCAGAGTTCAAAAGAAGACAAATATTTGTATCATATTGAGTAATGCTGGATGCCAGAGGAAGCTGTCTGAAAGGGATATCCGGGTACTAACACGAAATGTAGAGAAAAATATGAAAACCACAGCTGCCAACTCTCCGAATAATTAAATGAGCAAATCAACTTTCCTTTTTCTAATAAATCATTGTTGTCCAAAATCAGGTTTTCCAGTCTCTTTGTCCACTCCTTGGAGAACCTACTGAAATACAGCAGTCACAATGAATACATAACTAGTAATTGTTATTGGTTGCATCGCATATGTGTGTTTGGGGGAAATTATATTCTGTTAATTCTTTGAGCAGTATTACTCATAGCTAGTGAAAGCACAAACTGGTGTGCTGCTTGACAGAGTACTGAGAATAGTAGTGGAGGAAACCAATGCAACAAGGGGGGGTAAGATGCACACAATCATATAATATATATGTAATATGCACCTTCCATACTTATTATGTAAAATGAATGAATGTGAACATTTGACCTTAATTTGTATAATTTCTTGTGTATGACTTTTTTTTGTTTGACAGAACTGTTACCCTCGCACAAACTGGCAAGGCGATCGTGGGATTGAAAATGACGAGCTGGTTATCCATGTGATGCGTGAGAACTACCAGGGAAACTACACTTGCATGGTGACCTACAAGTTCATGGGAAGGAACATGTCCTTCACAAGGGTGGTCGCTGTTGAGCCTGTGTGTAAGAGCATTGTGTAGCATTCCGCCATAAAAATCCTAATTCACAAAGGTCTTGTACTGTATTACCCCAAAAATCGTAAAAGGTGAAATACACATACTACTGAATTAGACCCCTGTTTGCTATGCGAACTGCCTACTCGGCCAAACAGTAAATCCTGGGGATGGGGGGCTGGCGGATGTCAGTCCACTGCTGATCCAGTACAAAATGACTGTGAGAAGAGATTATTCAGAGATTGTTCATTTATTCATCATAATTCAGTAAAGGAATGTGTGTAGGGGAGAAAATACACTATAAAGTGATTTTAACTGATGTTTCTGTCCTGTTCAGCTCCAAGTGCACTTCCAAAGAATCCGGACATACAAACCCCCGATGAGCTGCATGTGTTTACTGTGAATTTAGGTTAGTAAGACAAGTATCATTCTCTACTGCTCATACAGATCCAAACAGATAATTTCCATACATTTGTATGTTTTAAACAACTTGTTACGTATTTTGAGAAGCCTTTTTAGAAAGACATGCCTATCAATCCCAGGCATCTACTAATACAACTCAAATTCATATTTTTTTTTTGAATGATTTAGAAATTCCTAAAATTTCTGCTGAGGACCACACTTTTTTGATTCCCCTGTAATAAATCAGGAAATCATACATGCAATAAAATCAATGCAGAGTGGTAAAACACCAGGTTGAGACGGCTTCACTATAGAATCCTATAAGGTTTTTGCCACTAAATTAACATCTTTGCTGGGTCTATTGTTCCAGGAAATTATCACAATTAAGAAGCTGCCTGACACCATGTCACAAGCTGTAATATCTGTAATTCCTAAAAAGGACCAGGATCCACTTGATTGTGGTTCCAACCGCCCAATAAGCCTTCTATGTTGAGACTACAAAATTCTCTCTAAAATCTTGTGATCTTAGGATCTTAGGATCGTCTTTTATTACATGAGTTAAGATTCTGTATTTTTCTCCAAAGGCCTTGGTTCGTACAAACTTCAATTACTCAGAATGTTTTTGTTACATAGAGGCACAAGACAAGGTTGCTGTCTGTCCCATTTTTGTTTAATTTAGTCATTGAACCTGTAGCCATAGCAATAAGGCAATCATCAAAGATTACAGAAATTACTAGGAAGATGCATAAAATATCATTATATGTTGACGATGTACTACTGTATTTAGCCGACCCACTAAATTTGATTCCACATTTGATCAAGATTCTGCAGCTATTCAGGAATTTTTCAGGGTATAAATAAAATAAAATTTTCCTGAAAGTCAGGTTTCCTATAAATAACATAGCGATTAACATAGATTATAGCATTTTCACATTTAAGTTAGAGTGCCGGTCATTTTCCGACTTGGAAACATATAAGATCTCTATGACTATAACTTTAAGATATTGGAACGCACCAAGTCAGATTATAACAGATGGACATTGTTATTCCAATTTTATGTTTTACTACTGGTCAGCCAATTTTATTAAACTAAACTATTGGATTTCGGCACATAAGTCAAGAGAAGGCCCAGCTTGGGTTACTATGGAACTGGAGTCATATCATTCTACATCTCCAATAACGTTTCTTAACGGCCCCCTTCAACCTCCAAAATTTAAACCATGTTGTGATAACAACACTTAAAATATGGTTTCAGTTTAGAAAACATTTTGGCTTCATCCAAGCATGTAGTTTTTTTCCACTACTTGATAACCATCTATTCTCAACCTTCTCAAATATACATACTGTAGCTTTCAAAACTTGGCAGGACAACAGCTTATTTTGTTTTAGTGATTTGTTTAGTGATGGTTCTTTTGCTTCATTTGATACACTACGAAATAACCATAATATCCCAAAGACACATTTTTTTCAAAATCTGCAGGCCCGTAGCTTTGCCATGAAAAATAGATTGTATTTTAGAAATAGATCCCCATGTAAAAGGTAGGATGTAAAAGGTAAAAGTGATCTATGACATCACACAGAATATCAACATACCTTTATGGGATAAAACCAGATCAGCATGGGAACAAGATTTAAATGTTAAAATCAGAGACGGAATCTGGCGACATACAGTATTATAAAGCAGATGCACACTTCTTCTTTCTGCCTTAGACACAACCTTATACAGTTCAAAGTAGTTCATCACTCATACTTCACAAATGAAAGACTGGCTAGAATTTACCCTGGTGCTGACACAGGATGTCCCAGGTGTCAATGCAGCCCAGCTTCAGCCGGCCATATGTTTTGGTCTTGTCAGTCCATAAAAAGATTTTTGGAACAGATTTTTCATTCCTTGTCACACATGTGCAGTACAATAGTGCCCGATCCTTTTATTGCTGTGTTTGGTGCGCTACCAAAAAACAAATGTTACTCCACCCTACAAGACAGGGTTGTTGCCTTCTCTAATCTGTTGGCACGAAGAATGATTCTTTTAATGTGGAAGCCCTCTAGACCACCAACCTTTAAGTAGTGAAAGCTGTGCTCTCTACACTGCCGCTTGAAAAGTTGAGATATAGCCAAGATAATGCAGGCAAAAGTTTCATGCAATATGTTGAAAGTATACTACTCATACTGAATATGGAGTTATTTCTGTATTAGTATGACCGGCTATTGATTCAATTAATGTGATTATTTAAATTTATTTATTTATTATTATTATTTTTATTTATTGCTTTTTTTAAAACTTTGTTATTGTTAAATCCGGGTCGTGGAGTGTTTTGTTTTTTCATTGTTGGTTGGTTCATTTTGTAATGTTTGGAAAAAAAGACATGCCCAAATGGACAGAATCGATGGCCAATGCTTGATTTATATGAGGGAACTGCATTAACATTCTTGATTCATGTTTGTTCCAAAAATAGTTTATAATATAAGCATATCAGTTTCAATATACCTCTGTGGTGTTTTGTATTTTCTATTGGTAGAAGCAGGCTGTAAAGTTCACATGAAATGCTACACAGAAAATGAAAAACTTTTTCCAGGAATTGCAAAACCAGTAATTACAATAATAACCACTGTTATGATTACAGTGCAGCCACAGTAACATGACGTGTGTTTAGTAACAGTGACTCTTTCTGCAGGGTCGCTGGCTCAGCTGACTTGCGTTGTGTTCCTTCCCTACTTAAGTGAAGAGCAGTCAGAACCTCAGGTGTGGTGGGAAATTGACGGGCATAAAGTCAACAATCACGGCGACTCCCGCATTACAAGCATGTCCAAGTAAGACTCACCGACTAGCTGAATGTTAAAACTGGATCTTTTGTTGTAACTCTGAGATATAGACCTCTTTCTTTTTTTTCTGTTCATTACCTCCCATCCTTTATCACAGAGTTTTGACGATTGTACTAGGTGACAAAACAATAGAGACAACGCTACACATTCAGTATTTTAACTCCCAGGACCTGAAGAGGAAATACACTTGCAATGCTGCAAACAGTCGGGGCAATGTAAGCCGGAAGATTGTCATCCAATATGAGGGTGAGACCAGGGGCGTCATAGTGGGGGGAAAAGGGGACTGAGTTACCAGGGCCCCATGTGGGGGAGGGTCCCTCAAGAATATGGAATTTAATTTTCCTTTAACTATTGTGTTCCAATGATCCCAGGAGCTAAGTTACCTAGGGCTTTATGCCCTGGTAGGGTCACCGAAGGCAAACAGGTCCTGGGTGAGGAACCAGACGAAGTGCAGCTCAAAAAGACCCCTTATGATGAGTAAAAACATGTTTTCCCTCGCCTGGACGCGGGTCACCGCCCCCCCCCGCTCTGGAGCCAGGCCTGGGGGTGGGGCTCGTTGGCGAGTGCCTGGTGGCCAGGCCTGCACCCATGGGCTCACCACCTCTAGGAGGGGCCAAAGGGGTCGGGTGCAGTGCAAGTTGGGCAGTGGTCAAAGGAGGGGACCTTGGTGGTCTGATCCTTGGCTGTAGAAGCTAGCTCTAGGGACCTGGAGTGTCACCTCTCTGGTGGGGAAGGAGCCTGAGCTAGTGCGCGAGGCTGTGAAGTTCCAACTAGATGTAGTCAGCACACCTCGATGCAAGGTTTGGGCTCTGGAACAAGTCTCCTCGAAGGAGGTTGGACCTTCTTCCACTCTGGAGTTGCTCACGGGGAGAGGCGCCAAGCAAGGGTGGGCATACTTACTGCCCCCTGGCTGGGCACCTGTACATTGGGGTTTACCGTGGTGAACAAGAGGGTAGCATCCCTTCGCCTTCGGAAGGGGGGAGGGGTCATGACTGTTTTTTGCGCTTATGCGCCAAACAGCGGTTCAGAATACCCACACTTTTTGAAGTCCTTGGAAGGGGTGTTGGAGAGTGCTCCTCTCGGGAAATCTCTTGTTCTGCTGGGGGACTTCAATGCTCACATGGGCAAAGACAGTGAAACCTGGAGGGGTATGATTGGGGGGAATGAGGAGTTTAACTAGGGGTCTTGTTTACGAGTGAGGGAAGGATAGAGTTTGGAGATCGACAGGTGGATCGGTCTGGTGTCAGCAGTGATGCGGGCGCTGCATCAGTCTGTCATTCTTACTTGACTCTCAGTGGAGGCGGACTCACTTCTCTTCCTCCACTTATCTTTCCTGCTTGCTACTCTCGTCTCATCCAGTCTACTGTGTTATTGTTTATACTAGAGAGACTTTCTCAGCCCTGCTCTTCAAACTAAGAAAATTATGGATTTGATGAGCTGGTCTGTCATTGCGATTGACACGATCTTCTCGGGAACCTGACTGTCCTGCAGGGACGTACGCAGCTACTGTAGCTACACAATGGACGGATGGGAGAAGTGGAGGGTCAAGTGTCTGGCAGCTCTGTCCGTGGAGGACATTGAAGATATTTCCCTATTTGGAACCATGATTATAGGTCTGATGCTGATTGGATTAGCCATTGCCCTTGTTTATCGGAAATTGAAGAAGACGGTGACAGCCGCTCAAAGCCCCACAAGGCTGGCTGGGATGATTGACGGAGTTGGCAGAGCTGTTGGGACTCAGACTATGGCTATAGATCACAAATTGGATAACATCAATGGGACTATGGACCACAGATTTTATTAAGTCTCCTTTTGGCTCCCCCCTAATCAGCACTGGCCTTGGCAAAACTCCCCCGGAAGAACAAGGCAGTGAGACAATCTTGCATTCCTCTCCCCCAACCAGAAGAACTCCCTTCCCCCATCCCACGCCTCCGCCGCTTCATACCCCCGGCATGAACAAGCTGGGTCTGTGTGTCCAGTGCTGGTTAATAGGCTGCAGGACCGGACGGACGTTTTGTCTATACTGGGCTACCTCTACATCCCCATTTCCCTCCCCTGTTGCAAGTCACGAGTTTTATGTTGTGAGGTGTAGTGATCATGTGCTTATGTTGCTGGGGTGTTTTTTCCAGTTCCTACATTATACTCCCTACTGGAGTACAGTCTGGGGGCTGTTTTTTTATTCTCCCCCTCTTTCCTCATGTAATCCTGTTTCTTTGTTTTTTCCTATATCCCCTGTCTTCCTGACCTGTCTACCCTCTATGTTTGTATGCATATGGTCGGGTTTTTGCTGCTTTTTGCTGGTACTTGTGACTAGTGACATGGTACTGTATATTGCAACTGCAATAAAGGGTTTTTTCATCATCTCATCATCATCATGGTGAAGAAGGAGCTGAGCCAAAAAAGCAAAGCTCTCGATTTACCAGCCGATCTACGTTCCTACCCTCATCTATGGTCATGAGCTATGGGTAGTGACCGAAAGAACGAGATCACGAGAAGCGGCCGAAATGAGTTTTCTTCGCAGGGTGGCTGGGCTCTCCCTTAGAGATAGGCTGAGGAACTTGGTCATTCGAGAGAGACTCACAGAAGAGCCGCTGCACCTCCACATTGAGATGAGGTGGCTCGGGCATCTCATTAGGATGCTTCCTGGTTGCCTCCCTAGTGAGGTGTTCCAGGCATGTCCCACTGGAAGGAGGCCCTGGGGTAGACCCAGGACACGCTGGAGGGACTATGTCTCTCGGCTGGCCTGGAAAGGCCTTGGGATTCCCCCGGAGGAGCTGGATGAAGTGGCCGGGGAGGGGGAAGTCTGGGTTTCCCTGCTGCCCCTGTGACCCGACCTCGGATCCAGCGGAAGATGATGGATGGATTGATGGATGGATGTTGAAAATATGCCAAGACTTTGGTGATCAGATATCTGGGATCAAAACTGCCACTGTTGCTATATAAATAAATAAAGTAGTATAGATAAAGTAGTTTGTCAGTGTGGAAATCTGAAATGGCATTTTTATTTCATATAATAATAAATAGGCTACTTGATAAAAAGCTGTTCTCTTCAGACAAATGCAAAAGTGTTCTTCATGCAGGCCTACGATGTTAGGCTACCTTTGGTGACATTTCCTGTTATAGCGTTTAATCATTCTACAAATAAAACCAAATTGCAGTGAAGTCTTGTGTGATTAGGCTATCTTTTTGTGGAGTGGGCATGGGCACTGTTTGAGCATAGGGCCCAGAATTTGGTGCTACGCCCCTGGGTGAGACAAAGGAAGACATATTAACATGAGAAAACCATTAATATGAATATAGTAAAACCGTATTCTCATCAGTTTGTAGATTCAATACTGAAAACGCTGCACAACTTACAATAGGTTCTGTGGTACAATTTTGGTTTTGTATTTGTTCCATGGTTGCCACACTATCGTATCTGGTTCCTGTTGTTTGTATATGTTCTTTGTATACATACTAACAGATATATGATGTCTCTTTACAGGACACCCACCCCACATAGAACTAGGATGTGGTCTAGGCATACCCTTGTTCCTTGTAGTGGTGCTGTTTGGATTGTACCATTTATACCGGCTGGAGCTGCTACTGCTGTACCGTTCCTGCTTTAGATCAAATGAAGTATTAGGTAAGCCTTTCATACCTGGATTGTCGATTCCAGCTCAACTAACTTGCAGCTCCTTCTTCTGCTGCCTCATGCCTCCTTTTCTTTGCAGATGGGAAGGACTATGATGTCTATATCTCCTATGCAAGGAACAGTGAGGAGGAACAGTTTGTGCTACTGACTCTTCGTCAAGGCCTGGAGAACGAGCTTGGATATCGAGTGTGCATTTTTGACAGGGACAGCCTGCCTGGAGGCAGTAAGTGTGGGGTGACAGAGGGGAATTATATATGGGAATTACCATGGAATACCTGGAGGCAGTTGGTAGAGAGTATAAGATTCCAGTATTAGATTAGCAGTATCAAAATGATTACAAAGAGCCCTGCTTTAACGGTTCTACAGAATGCATTTCAGTGAGTTTGTGTTGTCTTTTGAATTCTTTTCAACAGCTATCACAGATGAGACTCTGAGTTTTGTGAGCCGTAGTCGACGCCTCATTGTAGTGCTGAGTCCACTCTATGTGCTGCGTGGCACACAGGCCTTGCTGGAACTGAAGGCTGGTCTGGACAGCATGGCCCAGGCTGGAGATCTCCGAGTTATCCTAGTCCAGTACCAGCCCATTTGTAGATCAAGCTGGGCCCAGGAACTGCGCCGTGCCCGTGTGGCATTAACATTGATCCAGTGGAAGGGGGAGAAATCTGCTGATCTCTCTTCACGCTTCTGGAAACAACTACAGGTCGAACTCCCAGTCAGGAGGATCAAAGACTCTGTAAATAGCAGTGAACTTCCATTATGCAGTAAACATAAATAAATACACACATAGATGGAACAGCAGCCTCACTGTATAGTACAGATGAAGAGCATGCACATTGATATCAACAGCATGCTCCCACAATGGACCAAAAATTAAATTAAGCATCAGATATAAGTACAGATGTTTTACGGGTTGCTCAGTACTTTATATGACAATATGGGTTTATGCTGTTTTTTTCAATCCTTTAATGAGTCTTTATGTTTGGCAAGCTGAGAGTAAATCAAAAATGTTATACAGGGGAGCCTCTTGTACAGCCCTTTACATTAAGTTTATAAACACAGCTTGCCATGAGATGCTTTTAAAAAGTTTATTACTTTTTGCAGTATTAAAAAAATCTTACTGCTAATATTGACTGTAGGCAGCAAGGGCCAAGTTTATGTATCTTTTATGTAAAATGCACTGATCCCATAAATATGATTTTATGGTAGTTTTCTCTGTCGACGAATTCCTTGATGCTATCTCAGATTTGAATGGACCTTTAATACTACTTTAGTGCCTCTACTTGGCTAACATGGGCAGCCAAACATTGAGAACAGCAGAAACGGGGGAAATATAAGGGGCATATGTTTGGCGAGAGCTAGCATGACAAGGGAAGGATATGCATACTCCACTCACATTCATTTGCAATGTGAAAAGAATACAAGATTATCAAATGCTTTATAAAATGTTAATCAAAAAAATAGGACAAGTATAGGAGTGTTAGGCAAGGAATGCCTATTTTTTTCTTCTTCTGGAGGACTGGATACGTGCTACTAAGTGGGGAGTTTTTTGAAGGGTGGTGTGCTCGCATGTTGCTGTGCTATTTGTTTGTGCATGTAAAATAGTGTGTCCAGAGTTAATTAACTTGGTTTGATTTGTCATAGTAAGTGGGTGTCTGTCCAGATGTTGTACCGCTGTGCTGTTTGCTTTTTGTTATAAACAGTCGGTGTGGTGAATGAGCCACAGCTCAGGTTGCTTCTATCTCTCCACAAACCTGTACAACAAACATTCATGGAGGAACATGACACTCCCTAGAAATAGGCAGTTACTCTTAATGCTTTGCTTTGTCACCAGTCGGGGCTCAGAGGATATTTTCCACTCATCAGTAGCCTGCATGCAAGATGGGTTCTTTCTGTCTTTTATCGCCCTCCGAAAAGCAACTGTACTTCTTTTACATTATTGTTTATTTGGGAATATTTCCTTTTGTGAGTGAAGGCTTTCTTTTTAATAAAGTTTACCACTGAGCAGCTCAGGGGCCAGCTCAGTGTTGTGTTGGCATGATGTTTGCCCAGTTGGACTGGTCTTCATAGATGAGTGATGTCAGCTGGTTGACTGACTTAGAGCCAAGGTCCAACAAAACACAGAGTGATAAGAGGCAGTTAATATGCCTTTTATGGGGATAGTGTGTATGGCAGAAGTGGGGTGGAGGGAGACTGAAGATCAGAGCCAGAAAGAGAGTACAGAGACTAACAGTAGTTTGAAGAAAAAGGTGAGGGTGTATGCACTATACAGAGGTGGCATCACCTGAATTAACTGCTTTCTGGTACGATCTGGAAGGGATTGGGGAAGTAGGTTGGCCCTTGGGTATCAAGGTGCCCCCTTCCCCCGTGAAGAGGGAGCGTGTGGTAATTGGGAATCCAATTATTAGAGGTGTAGATAGTTATGTGTGCATGCATGGTAGGGTCTTCTATGGTGTCTTGCCTGCCAGGTGCCCAGGTAGGGGACCTTCCAGATCGCATGCTTAAGTTTTTGCCCCCGGCTGGGGTGGATCCATTGGTCATGGTGGATGTTGGCAACAATGACATAGGCAAGGGTAGGAGCGCTGCAGATAAGGGTAGGAGAGTTGCAGATAAGCTTAGAAGTAGAATGTGCATGGTGGTATTCTCTGGAATACTTTACAAATGAGAGGAGGCCATTTGTCCCATCCAGCTTCCTTGGGGAGAATTCAACCAATAGCTAAAAGTTGTTAAAATCTTATCTAAGACCAATAATCATTCTTGTAACCCAATGTTGAATCCTTTGTAAGGCAGCAATGTCCTTTTTAAACTCATTGCATGGTGCACACTCTGGGCAAGCAAATGACTGTATGTCAGTTGGTGGAGTAAGCAACTCAGAGAAAGGGAGAATGTGTACATACTAATTAAAGAGCAAGGATCAAGACCAGAACCTGTCCGTCTGATGGTAAATCCGACCATATAGTGGCACTTTTTTTGTAGGGCTTCAACCAAGAAGACTTGGAAGAAGAGAAGAGTCAATCAGGGGTTTCATCAGAAAAGTTACCAGGTGGGTTCTTATCAAGGAATTGTATCACCTCCCTTGAATTAAACTCCAGACACCTGGAGAGGGACCCAACATCCTATTTGTCTTTTTAATTGCTTTCCCACAGTGGTAAGAGAGGGACATGGAAGCATCACCATACACACTAAGGTCTTACTCATAATCTTTTTTTTCAGTGGAATCCATAAAATATCTGTACTTTCTATGCCAAGGCACAAAAAAATGCACTCAATTCAAAATAAAATACAAAAAAGGAAGGTGTAAATTTTCCTGTTATTAGTTCTGTTAAATAGCCAACTTGAAGGCAGACAAATCACAAGTCTAACCAAGTAATGTCCAAATATATGGTGTAGTTTTTATCTGGTCTGTTTGCTTGGTGTAACTTTCATTGTTACATTCTTTCTGATGATGTGTCTCAGTTCTTGCACACTGATGTCAGGAAACGTTGTCAAAACATGGCCTGTGAATTAAAAATAAACACAAAATAAATAAATCATTACTTTTGTGTTTTTTTCCCTTTGCCACTCTAAATTCTCCATCCAGAATAAAGGCGATAAAATAGTAAAGGAAGCATTTAGAAATTCAACATAACTTTCTTTGAATATGTGGATCTGCCCTTGGAGGAACTGAATCGCATACACGGAATTTGCTCCACGTTCATGCATTTCTCCTCGGTTTCTAAATGCAAATTGCTTTCTTTTTCAGGTACTTTTCCATACCTATTATAAACAAGCAACCCTGCGGGATGATATGTTTACTTCTAGATCATTTTTCGGGTTAAATGTCGGGCTTATTTTAGGCGAAAGCCGTTTTTCTGACCGTAAGCCCTCGCATTTCACAGGTTTGCACTCCTTGCTGAGTATGCCGCCGTCCATGAACTTTTCCTATCTTTGCTTGTGCTGTATGGGGTAAAGAGTGGTTTTGTAAAAGGAAGTTTTCTGTGATAGTGATGAGGTTAGGGAAGTGCATTTGTAATGCTGACTTGGCTGCCCCTTGCTATGTCACATTGCCATATGCGTGAGGGTGGGATGCAGGGCGCACGTGTCATTGTTGTGCACTGTGTGCTATGATGTGTCACCAATCACTCAATTTTTATTCTGAGTTTGAAACTGTTTCCATAAGTACTAAGTGTCGCTCAAAAGCCAATGGAATTGGAGCTGTATCCACAGCATCTCAGCAGGGAATCCTGCTGTCAGTGTTGAAAATCCTCAGACGATGCTCCTCTACTTTTGCCACATAGGTCTGCATCCCCACCCTGAGGCTGACGGTTTTTACTGTTGCATTAAAGATTTTGAAAAAATGCCTCCTAAAATCTCTACATGGCTCTTTCCTTTAAGGTTATAAATACTGACTGTAGGCAGCTTCCTGAGAAGCAAGAGCCAAGTTTATGTATCTTTTATGTAAAATGCATCGTGCCCATAAATAAGATTTAATACCAGTTTTCGTTGTGGGTGCATGATTTCCTTGATGCAAATTCAGATTTTCATCAATTTTTTATACTTCTTAATGTCCCAAACTTGGCTAACATGGGCAGCCAGGCATTGTTAATTTTAACAGCAATTTTTAAATTTAGTTTTAGTCATAATCTTTTGAATAAAATGTAAATTAGTTTCAGTCGTAATTTAATCATTAGTTTCAGTCGACTAAATATCATAAGATTACAGTCGACTAAAATTACAGTTGATTTAGTTGATTAAAATTGAAACATCAACATCAAAGCATAATGTTAACAGTTTCCTTTCAATTTCTGAAAGTCAAAATATTCACCAAGATGAAATGAAACCAATGTTAAGGAATGATGTTAAGGTCTGACAGCCCAGTACACAAATACAGTTTTTACTCTTATTTGAAACACAAACATATGTTAATTTACCCATAATCCGAGTGCAATAAAAGGCCTGCTGTCTTTGAATACTAAAATCAGAATCTTTTTTATTCGACAAGTACAAAGTACAAGGATTTTCTTTTGGGGCGGGTGGTATCATCACATAAGCAAAACAGACATACAAATAAACACAAAAAGTAAAAATACAAGGGATTTTTTTACAGGAGATGCTGAGTCAACCATGTGGACAATATAAATAAATCAATAAATTAATAGATAATGGATGGGTGTAATGTGTGAAAGAGGTAAAATGCAGATGAGTTAAATTAGTTATAACAGTTTTTCATGGCTCCTTATTTAGACGGGTGATGGCCTGGGGGAAGAAGCTGTTTAGGTGACGATTTGTCCTTGTGCTCAGGGCTCAGTATAAAATACAGTGGTACTTCGGTTCTCAAACTCACTAGAACTTGACTTTCTTGAAAGTTGACAAAACCAGTTTGACCTAGAACAAGATCTGAATATCAGAAGTCGAACCGTGAACGCTGACCTAATGTAAATTGTATGTGCCAGGAAATGAGTCGTACTGCAATGCAATTCTTACTTGAATGCCTTCTTCACAGACTGGACGAATAACCAAATAATTCAGCTCAACATTACAGTAACAATAAATAAACCACTAATTTATGTGTACTATTAGAGTATATATGTCATTTATTTAAACTTCATTTTATCAGGTAAATTAACTAAAAACCAGTTCTCACTGCTTTAGGTGATATTCGGGAGAAATAGCAGATTACGCATCGGAACTGCATAAGATACAAACATCATGCATGTAACAAAACACTTCACCCAATAAGGGCAAAGGTGTATTGTCACAGAGGCGGTTCCAGTTTGTGCAGGAGAGGTCGCAATGCATCTAACCGCAACGCATTGCATCAGGATCAGAATGCATTGCTATAATAATAAAAAAAAATAATAAAAAAAATAAATTAAAAAATAAAAAAAAGAATGCATTGCTTTAAGCCAATACTGTAAGCAAGTTGAACGCACCCAATGACTGGACTGGGGAAACAAACTGAGACGCAGATATAATACAGAGGACTAATGACAACAACGAGAAACAACTGATCACATGGGGATTCCACACTAGGTTAACAAGGGGGTGTAGCACATGAAAGGAGCGGACCAATTCATTCAGAACTCGAACTTTTCAGGATTCTATCCGGAGTCTGGAACGGTTTAAGTTCAAGAGCCGAGGTACCCCTGTAAAAATATTTAAATAAATGTTTGCTGTTAAATGTTTCACCTGAAATTCTCAAATATGTTCAAAGAAAAGACCAATAATGGCCTCAGGGATTTATAACCACTAGCAAGAAAGAAAAATTCCAAAAATTAAAAACATACTTCTCAATGGCTATCAGTAGCAGGAAGTGCAACCATCGATTTTAACATTTTCAACATCAAAATAACTACTCTAAGGCTGCAATTATATTAGTGTATAGAGTCACGAATCAACTCTCCTCTCTTTCAGGTGATTTCATGTTCACTGAAGTTTCTACTTTTTAACAACTGTATAAAATAATGTTATTTGTTATACGAGTCAACTCAGGTGAAACAAAAAATGTACGTTTTCAGGGTGGCCAAATCTCAGGAATATCTGGCATGACACACGCTTTCAGACTCACGCAGGAAATCTTACGACAAAACTATATTATTCCATTATAAACCTAAAATTAGCTATATGTAAACTGAAAATATTTCAAACTGAAAATCTCACTCTAGCCAGCTAGGCGAAGTTGGCAACCCCGTATTTTATTTGAAATGAAAAGTAAAATGTGCTGTTTCTTGTCCCGAAACGGCTCGTCATTCCATTTTCGTTGTTTCTCTGACAAATATAAATCTGATATGAGAAAAACGTGTCAAGTTATATAATGTGTTTCAAAATAATATGCACAAGACACAAATAGTATTTTTATTGATATCAACAGTTATCTAAAATTACTTGTCAAAGTCCTAGATATTAATTGATCACTTTTGAAATCTGAACCATCTTGGACATTAATTTAATTACAAGATTCTCAATAGTATGATGGTCTGAAGCATTTATTTCATCATGCATTATGGATATATTGATATACATCAGTATCATGATTGAATTAATACTAAAGGAATATTATGTCACAATCCGTTCTGGCATGACCTTTCCTATTCCTGTCAGGGACAGCAGATGGCGCTGCTGGTCCTCCTGCACCTTCCTTCCCTGCCTGGCTGTAGTTATAACAGTACATGCCTCTTCCCTCGGTAGCCATGTATATAAATGCCTCCCTGTCCTGTGCTCTGGTCATTATCCCCTCCTTGTGTTAGCTGTCTCCTGTCCTTTGCTTGTCTGTACTCCTGCTTACCACTGCTTCTCCGCAGCTCACTGCAGTTTAGCTTGCCGTCTCACCATAGTTCGCCACACTTTAGCCCCCCGACGCTCCACTGCTCATCACAGTACAACCTGCTAGCTCTCCACAGCTCACCGCCACTCCTGGCTCTAATTGTAAAAGGAAGAAATGGAAAAAGCCAGTGATACCCACATCAGAGCACGTTATTCCTGACCAGGTACAGTCAGAGCCCTGCCTAGGGGAAGTCACAATGCCTACATATCCCTGTCCAGGGAAAGTGGCTGCTGTGCATTCAAAGCCCTGCCCAGGGGAAACTGCTACCATGCCTTGAATGCCCTGTCCAAGGGAAGCTACCGAACCTAAAGGGAGCCACCATCTCCAGCAGTCTGGCCTGCTCTATCCATTAATGCTTCTGCTGCCTTGGCTGAGCCTCCAGAGACTGTGCTCATGGTCCTCAGCCCGGAGAGGGCTGCTCCATCCACAATACCGTTACTGCCTCATAAAGGGTCGCTCTGCCCATGCTCCAGGTTCTCAGCCCAGTGGAGGCCGTTCTGCCCATGCTTCAGGTTACCGGCTCAGAGAGGGTTGTTCTTTTTACTGTATTTTTACTGTCTAAAATATATGTATTCAGCTAGTGTAAACATGCACGGTGCTGTCACAGGGAATGCCGGGCTGGAACTGAAACGTTACCCTTTGTTTCCACTGAGAGACATGCCACGACTCATTTCCCCGTGCGTACAAGTCATCTTAGGTCTGAGTTCATTGTTTGACTTATGCAATTCAGATTGAGTTCTAGGTATTTTTTTTTCAAGCTGGTTGGTTTGACTTCTAAGAAATTTGAGTTCTAATGAGTTTGAGAACTGAGGTACCACTGTATTCTCTTTTGCACATGTTGGGTCCTAAGAGTGGTGAGGCTTGAGCGTGGCAAATTGTTCTGCACATACGTTAACCAAAAGCATCCTGAGCAAAGGCATAACTTTGGGCTAAGCACTGGGGGGCTTAAGGTCTCCACCCATCTAAGGGGGTCCAGGCAGTTGAATTGACTAGTTTAGATTATTGAGGGGGTGTTACAGTCCCCTCATAATTTCTGCCAGTGGTCCTGAGAATGGAATATGAGAGTGCCCATATGAAAAAATGTATGATTCATATACAGCAACAATATATTTTTCTTACTTAATTCAGCCAGAATTGCCTTTTGTGTTTCATACAAGTCCAATATATGTCCTATACAAAATCAGACTGGTTATGGCCACTTTCGTATTAAAAAGCGCACATTAAACATGTAAGGGATTTTTTGAGTCATATATGAAAACTGCATAAAATATTATATGGTTTTTACATGAAAACAATATGTAAAGGTATATGGAATTACTAAAAGAATAAAGAAACTTACTAATTCTCATATACAAATCATTTAAAGTTTTTATATTAAATCATATGCTAGTCTAATTGTAGGATTTATTTATATTCTGTGTCATTTGTTTAGAGGTATTTCATATTGTTTTAATAGGGAAACTGTGTGCCTGATCTTCAAGCTTTACTGCATATGTTTCCACCTTATTGCTTATATTGCAGCAATAATATTTTTATAACTCTACATATAATTATCATACATGATTTCAGTCAATATTACAATATACATGCATATA
>JABFDZ020000040.1:18282758-18300149 GCA_019775955.2 Pollimyrus isidori | reverse complement strand
TGCAGTGTTGCTCCTGTGAGACAAATGAATAAAAAGGCAAAACATCGCTCTTGTTAGGAATCAAGGTGGACCACAATGACTGCAGAGTCACCGGATCTGAATATTATTGAGCCACTTTGTGATGTGCTGGAGTGTGAAAGAAAAGTTCTAATAGGGGCTAATAGTTATATCGTGGGATTGTTGTCATGATGTCTTAGGCCTTAGGCAAGAAGAATGTGTATGTGTCTGTTTTGTGCTGACCCTGATACTTGGAGCTGAAACTGTCTGTTTGTAAAGAACATAAGAAATTTACAAACAAGAGGATGCCATTCGGCCCATCAAGCTCATTTGTTGAGGACTTATCTAATAGCTTATCTAGCTCTGATTTAAAGGAGCCCAGGGTTTTAGCTTGCGGTACACTAAGAGGAAGACTACCGTATTCCATGCTCTAACTACATGCTGTGTAAAGTGCTTTCTCAATTTCATTTTAAAATGTTCTCCCGCTAATTTCCACTTGCGGCCACGAGGTCTAGTATTTAAACTAATATCGAAGCAGCCAGGCCTGTTGGAATCATATATACCTAGATCATGTCCCATTGTCCCCCTTAGTCTCCTTTGCTCAAGACTAAACAGATTCAGCTCAGCTAACCTCTCCTCATTCCTCTAAGACCAGGAATCATTCTTGTAGCCCTATGTTGCATGCACCCTTTCCAAGGCAGCAATGTCCTTTTTAAAGTATGGTGACCAAACCTGTAGAGGATATTCTAGGTGGGGTCTTACCAAGGAATTATATAATCACAGCATCACCTCCACAAAACCCCACACACATAGAAATATAACTCAACATTCTATTGGCCTTTTTATTGCTCCCCCACACTGGCAAGACTGGGACATAGAAGTATCAACATACACATACACTCATAACCAGCTACCTTTATTTCAATGAAACACATAAAATCTGTACTTTATATTTTTGCTCCCTGCATGGATTACCTTACATTTGTCTATGTTCAATTACGCTTCCATAATTTCGAGACTTCAGAAAAAAATGCGCTGACCCTCACCACACAAACAAAGTTCCCTCTAAATGAACGTATTGTGAAGTCAACTATGCCCCTGAACATCCAGAAAAGTATGATGATGAAACATTAGAAGACCAAGATCTGTCATGGTGCATGCAATAAAAAAGAAAGGGAAAGACATGCAACTTATAAGACAGAAGATGGACCTCACATTCTCCCTTAGGAGAAAGGAAATTATGGAGGTGGAACCCATGGTCTTGGAAGTCCAAGAGAGATGGGCCGCTCTGTTTCTTTAAGAACAGGCAAGGATTTTTATTTTTTTTTATCTATCTATAGTGTTATTGTTAATAGTTTTTTAACATCAAAGATTTTCCTTCATAATTGCCAACTGTGTCACCATCAAGGACTTGGGGACCTTTCGAGCTGTGCTAGACATGTACTTTCCTCAACTGTACTGGGCCAGGAAGGGAGCCTTTACTGAAGACAGTACTGGAAAACCTTCTGCAAAAGCTTGATGAGCAGGTACCCTCATGTATTAAGCATAGCAGAGACACTTAAATTATAGTGTAACAGAGTACACTCTGCTGACTGCTGATGGGAGGGGGGGTGGACTTAAATCATTGTCATATCTGTCAGCCTTCACTGACAAACAATATTGGAGCCCATTTTCCAAGCCCTAAACAAACATTTTTTTCCTCATTCAAAATGTTTATTTTATTTAAGTCTTTGACGTTTCAGGCAGTCTCTGAAGGTGGGTATGGCACACACGAGGATCGTTCGGAGCGGGATGTGACAGATGGTATATATTGCAGTATATTATTTGATCTGTAAATTTCAATGTAACTGTTTTTGAAAGGGTAACATATATGTCCATAGCAAAGGCATTGCAGCAGGAAGTTGTATAATAAACTTAGCACATTTCGAAGTAGTCATGAACGTAGAATATTTATTATTCACTGCTTTTATCTTGTATTAAAAGCACAGGTTGGTTTTGTAAACTTATAAACTGTATAGGTAATCAGAAAACAAGACACAGAACTAGACTAGTACTTAACGGGTCACCCGCAAATTTTTGTTGAAATGGGTGAAAAATATTGTACTGTGTCGGAGATGGGTTTGGGTCGGGTCGGACGCAGGAGAGCTATAAATTGCTGTTTTCAAAACATCATGTGCCAACAAAAAATATCCTAGGGCTATATTTAGCGACAAAATCCCCGCATTCAAGATGATAAAACATAAAATACATTTTAGTTTTTGCTAGTTTTCGCCTTCATGTAAGAATTCCAATCGGTAATCAAAGGAAAATGGACAGAGCACGTAGGTAGCCTATAAAACCCAATACTGTGAAAGGTAGCCTAATGTATATTTTACATAAGACCCAGTAAAAAAAATCATTAGTTTATCATCCCTGCCCACGTGCATGGCGAATTTAGCCCGCATGGATTTTTAAAACATTTTTTAATACTGTATTTTCCTGTGTAAATGGGTTGTATTAAGTTACATGCGTATTACATCACACTTTGTGTTTAGCGGCCATTTTACCAGGGAATGTCAAAGATGTCGTACGTCGCGCAGTTAGATGTTGAAAGTTCGATGCGGTATTGCAAGAAGTTGGAGGAAATTGGCGGCAGGGATCCATACGATGTTAATATAACAGAGTGGACGCGAGATGAAGAAGTATTTCCGCCGATATCGTGGCCTTGTTTATTTAATTATTGGCAAAATAATGCTTGGTAAAAGCCATTGTTCCAGTGAACAATTCGAGGTAGGTAAAGTTCCGATTAACATGTCACTTTGGTTGTAATTTATTATTTACCCATGTTTTTGTGTAGTTGTGTGTTCTGGGCAGCTGCATTTATGCAATGTCAAGTATGACCATATTTAATGTTTTCGTTCTTTTTGGGCCTTTCTATAGCGGCAGTGTGACCGTAAATGTTTATTTTTCGTTTTCGTTTCTTGCAACCGCTTCATTGCTTTACTTTTGACTTGAGTAAAACTTTCTTTGTTGATAATTTACCTATATTTTTATTTTCTGCTTCTCGCATGCAAGTTGCATAAGTCAAATTTTTGCTTTATTGTATTTCGTTTCAGGCTTTCAAGTCTTTATAAGTGTAAAATGTGTTTCTGAGTGGATGGGTGCAGGATGTTCAATGCCTGCAGTGTACACAAGAAGAGAAATTTGTCATCAAAGGAAAGGTACTCTTTTTAAGTTGCATGTTTTTATGCTGAGCCAAGATGTAGAAAAACTGTTTTAGTAATTGTTCTGCATCTTTAATGTTATCATTGTCATATACTTCTTGCTACTCATCTCTACTTAATCCACGATATCAGCTTATTTTTTTTTCCAATGGGAAATTTAATGTCGTGCCGAAATTTTATTTTAGTACCCATCTTCAAGAGCCATGGCTTATTAGTTTGCAAAGAGGGTTGTCACTAATGTTGCATGTTATGAAATATGTCAGCACATCTGTTTCAAGCAATAATTTACCTGTTGCCGGCTTTTTAAGGCAGAGTTTTCGTTGTTACTTACAGTGCTTTAAATTTCATTGCAGGTACTTCACTCACAGAGACTAAGTGAGAAGCCCTTGGAACCATAGGTCATAGCTACAAAGGAGGGTTATGTCAAGTCTGCACACTGCACGTGCATGGCAGGCCTTGGAGAAGCCTGTAGCCACATAGCAGCCCTTCTCTTTTATGTATAGAGGCTATGACACGTGCAAGAGAGAGGAGCACTATGACTGGAACAAAAGCATATTGGATGATACCATCCTTTAGTAAAGTCAAACCTGCATTAATTGCAGACATTGACTTCACGTCAGCACAAACCAAGAAAAGGCAATATGACCGTGAGCTGGATGGTCACACTGTAAAAGTGGCCAAAAGCAAAAAGCTCAAGACAGTAGTGAACGACGATAAAGTGTTCAATGAGTTTGTAGATGGCTTGTTTGAGGCAGGTGACAGAGCATGCTTTCTCAGTTTGCATCCAAAGTACAGCAAAGAGTTCATACCATCAGAATCACAAAAGGATCTCCCTGTACATCTTATAACCTTACGAGACCACACATTAGATGTATGTGATTTGGAGCAACTTTTACAGCACAGCCATCAAATCAATCTTTCACTTGAAGTCAGCAGTCATCAGGTTACTCTTGTTGAGGAACAAACACGCAAGCAGACCTCATCAAAACTGTGACATCGTATGAGAGAAGGGAGAATCACTGCCTCCAAGTTCTTTGAAGCTTTAAGTGTTTGTCACTAGCACGACCACCCCAACGCTGAGATATAAATGTCACTACTCCTTGGAGTGATATGCCTATTAAGTATTTGCCAGTGTTTTTGTGTTTATACGAAGAATAGGTTTGTGCCCGTGCCAACAGTTGGGAGGGTCTATCAATAAAAAATTCAAAACAGTCAATTATCACGGTTATTTTCTGACCAAATGACCTTATAAATTCTACAGGCATGGTTTCTCTCAGTTCCTCTCTCTCAGGCCATTCAATTAAACGCTTCAACTCTTCAAAAAGCACATGCAGAACTTTTACAAATACATTGGACACTGTTCCTTGTGAAACATGAAACATGTCAGCAAGAATCTGATGCCCAAGACGCAATCTTAGTTTCATGAGTGTCAACATGAATTTGTGCCCTCAGACAAACAAGGTTCAACATACTTGTACAGCTTCATCAGAGTAGAATAACTATGGAGACCAGTGTAATAACGAACTTTATCATCATCATCTTTGAGCTGGGCTTCACACAAAGTGAGTGACTTTACTTTTTCTGTACATTGCTGCACTTCATGCATCAAAGTGCACACTTCTTTTTCCAGGCCCTCTACGTAGCTACCCATGATATCTGTTTGTGCTTCTCTGTGTGTACTTGCTGATTCAACTGACAGTAATTCTTCATATAGCGGCAGTGTGGAACCCAGTCGGGGTTGACTTCATCGTGCATATATGCTGGTGCTCCTGTCAAAAAGGATGCTTTACTGAGTTACAAGAGAATTTGCTGATTTGGAATTGAAAGAAAATACTTCGTATTTAATTAAAAGAAACCCTTTTGATAACAAATAATCTTTTCAAAATGGATTTACTTAAAGACATGCCAAAACATTACAGATAAAAATTCACTGTGGAGTACAGGATGTTTTTAACATCCATCCATCCATTTTCCAAACTGCTCATCCTTACTGGGTCGCGGGGGGTCCGGAGCCTATCCCGGAAGCAACGGGCACGAGGCAGGGAACAACCCTGGATGGGGGGCCAGCCCATCGTAGGGCACACTCACACACCAGTCACTCACACACGCACTCTTTATTTTTCTTTGAGTGATTGTTGTACAGCTGGAAATCAGTCTGAATTTGGTAAATCTTTGTTTCAACAGGATACAAGTCCAGTTGAGAGAGAAATCCGACGTGTAAAGATGGGTGTCCACACTTTTCTTGAAGATGATGCAGATGACGATGCATCTACCGCACTGACCAATGTCATCAACATTGCCATTGTGTTAGAAGAAGCCATTGTTCTCAAAGATCTTCCAGATCTCCCCACTGCCTTTGCCTACATTTTTGGTTTGCTCTATGCCTTGAACATGGAGTTCCCAAAAAAAACACAAGTACCTTTGAAGGTATTCTCCACATTTTTATGGGACTATCCATCAGTTGCTCACAGCGTTTCAGGAGCTTGAAAATCAAGCTCTTATTCTGAGTCACAACTTCCTTGTGTTGACTTGCGTATTCAGTGACATTTAAGTATATTTTAGCAAATTAAGCTCTAGGAAATGAGTAGGTGGACCACTCTTTTATTTTGACATAGTCCACATTTACACCTGCAGCAGGTTTAACATATGGGCCAGCCTTTGTATATTTTATTTCACTTAAATGTTTTAATGTATATTTTTAGTTTTTGGCGTATGAAAGGACATGAGAGGGTTAATTGATCTTTTTTTTGCTATGCTGGACATTGACACTGACTGGGACCTCAGTGGCATATCAATCACTTCCAATTCTTTTGGGTTCCTTTCCGGTGTATAAAATTAGCACTTTTTTGCATGCAAAAACATTTGTGAGACTAGATAAACTAATGCAGTTTTTGTTTTACTGACCTGTTGGCAGTTTTGCAAAACATAATTTGTGACTCCTCAGACAGAAGTACTGTTATGTTGGAAGAGGTTGCAAAAATGGTGTAAAATACAGCATTAAGGTAGCACATTTTCCTTGGCCCATGGGTCATTTCATGTAGCTAACACCTGTTGAACCCATGTTTACTTGGTTTAACCCATATTTGAGTTTTAATGCAAGTAAATCCAGGTAAATATTCTTGCATTTGAATCTGTTTAAGCTACATTATTTGGCCTTGTTATGGAACATAGCCTGATAGTGTTTTGCCAGTTTACTGGTGCTGAATTATACATCTTTGGATTCAGTACTAGACTTATTGAAGATAAACTGAATGACCTGCTAACACTAAAGCACTGTTGCAGTTTTTACAAATGGTTTACTGTTTTTACACTTTTAATATTTTGTTATGTTTAAAATAAACAGTAATTAAAATAATTAGTAATCTTAAAAAAATGTATTGGTGCTATTTTTAATTCTCTGTATATTAAATTATGATTTTTTTTGTCATATAAAAGATTTTTAGTCATATAAAAGATCACAACCTCAAAAATCTAGTGCAGTAAGTTGCCTTGAAATTTTAAGTTTTCTCAACTTTTTCTTTTACTCTGTATGTGTGTGTGTGTGTGTGTGTGTGTGTGTGTGGGTATGACAAAATCTATGATGTGAACCAATATTTTGTGTATGACTGCATCTCCATTTTTCATTTGTACTTGGCTGCAGAGTTGCAGAGTAGTAAATTGACATCTAGCGCCCCAGCTGCTTTCACTAGTAATTTCACTATATTTTACCTTCTTTGCTATATCCACTCCAAAAGGAATTGTTGTAAAATATGTATCACCTATATACAAAGAAGAAAAAAAAACTATGCTACTTTTACCCGTAGTTGACTTACTTCAGGGCTGATTGATTTCTAAATTGCACAGTTAAAAATGTAGTTACTGATCACATAGGTATGGAGGAGTCCACATGGTAGTAAAACTATGTTAACTATTAAACCAAAAGAGAAAACATCTCTAGTTGGGGAAATACCTTGATATGTGGCTTCTATGCATGTCTGCCTGCTATGTTTCCAGACTCCACCATCACTGATTTCCAGTGTGCCATTTAGAACATATAGGGGTGATACATCATGTATTACCAAAATCCAATTAGCTCTGAAGATACCAAGGGCAACCTTAAATGAGAAGGTCACTCACCACATCAGGAAGGTTAATCTCCATTTGGAACCCCATTGAAATATGGACCCTTTTACATGGACTCTCTGTGAAGTTCCATACTTATTTTCATATATATTTGCACACTCTCCAGCCTTATTCATCTCATAATTTCATAGAAAACAGTATTGCTCATTATCATTATTCGTCTGAATTTCATGCTGCATGAACAATTTTTCACTTTTATTAATCTATCTATGCATCTATATTCTATATACTGGTGTTAATGTACCATACACAGCTGTCCGATATATTCCAGCTGTGCTTTATTGAAGTTTTATTAGTTGTACAAATGCTGTATAAATTATTTTACCTTTTTCAAAATTACACTGCTCCTACTGACTGTTACTCCTCAGAAACTAGCTCTGAAAACTAACAAAACACTAAAGGACATTGTTATTACATACATATTCATGTGTGCGTGTGTCTCTGTCTGAGTTTAACAATAGTGGAGCAATTCATTCAACTTATTAAGAGTTAATGAACAGCTAGAGTGGAGTGTGTGAGGAAATCATTGTTAACGTTGCACTCATTATAATACACATTAATCAAGAGACATTCTACTGGCTTTCTCCCATCTACCAAGAATACAGAATGATAACAGCAAGTCCTCCCTTGTTTACAAAAGAGGTACCTAACTCACATTTATTACCTCACTGATGTTTTTAAGCACAGTGTCTTAAATTCTGCATAAAAACATCAATTTCTTTTAAAGATTTGTGTCACACAGACTTATGTTCATAACAAGGATTTTTTTGAAACACATCCTGTAAGTAGCCTGAGCAGTGTTGCCCTTAATCCTGCCATCTGACATGGAGATGGTAGGATGACGGGTAAGAAGTAATCAGTTTCTACTGAGAAATGCTTCTGCACATGAAGATGTGTATCACATAAAAAGACAGTCACAGGAAGTGGAAGTCTTATGAAAGGACCACACAACTAATTCCTGCTGGAACCTCCACACTACAATTTTATTAATTACTGAGCAGTAAGGGATTTAATTAATGAAAGTATTAGATATAGGCTCTGGACCCCCCATGACCCTGATTAGGTAATTGGATGGAAGTATGGATGGAAAGTAATAGATAAGAAATTTACATAAAACACATTGATTAAGGCAATGAAAAAACAGCAGTCATAAGCAATGTTGTGACACATTTCTCTTGCCATCTGTGTCACAGTAACCCTGTTATTTGTATGCACCAGAGAGAATAGCCTTTACTCACAATGATGAGTCTTGGCTGCTCAGCACCCTGTCAGTGGTTTAAGGTTTTTCCCTCTTCAGACCAATTTGAGTAGATTCTCATCATGATTCTCTAGAGATGATTCTCTCAATTTGCTTATCCATAAACCTTAATTGTGTCCGATCTCCAAACAAATTTAGTATAATACAAAGGACTACCGGAGAAAACACACAGTTTTTAACTGCTCATTAGATTTTTTTGAAGGAAAACAATTTACCAACACCTATATCACCTGTGTATGAAAGTAACATCCCCTCTAAACTTAAAGTTTTTTCTCAATTACTTTGGCACATTTTATGAAACATACTTCACATTCTCATGACTATATAAGAATTTCTAAAACAGTTTATGCATATAAAACAACAGTATAGTTATGGTGCAAAAGGATATAACTCATCCAAAGCAATTAACTCATGTTTCAAAAACAAATAATTCCACCAATGAATTTGTACATGAACAGTAAAAATCACCATCGTTTTACAGTTTTGCTCAACTGCTTAGAAGCATTGGTCACTACTGAAGCCAAATCTTCAAAACTCTTTACACAGTCTGTCTTACCAACATGCATCTTAGTCAAACAGTTAATCTCACCTCCAAAACTTACTCAAACCACCAAAATACTTCATACATGTCTGAAAATCAGCTTGTTCCATGATAACAGTAGCCACAATTTAACTCAAAAGACATCGTCACCCATAACACCCTGAAATCCTGAAAACTTACATCCTTTTCTCAAAACAGTAAACACAAAATCTAATTTTCAAACAGCATTCACATAACCTTTGACTTGCCTTGCAAAATAAATCTTTTCAATCTATTTTTGCTCAAAACCAAACACTGTTTTCAGATCACGCATCAAGCTGGTCAGTATATAAACACTACTGAGGAGCCATGGCACACTGCAGCAAAAAACTGAGAACCCTAGCAGTCAAAACTATGGCTGGCATGCAGAAGAACATGTTTACTGTAGACGTGGTCTTTTGCATGTTGAACTACAAAATTGGAAATGAAAAAAATTATAGTAAAAAATATCTGACAAAAATGTTTGTGTAAAGTTACATTTTTTTTCTAAATGCATACATTTTCTGAATTGCTAAAACACAGTTCCTAAAATTTCATCTCCTTTTCTCAAAACACTAAGCACAAACGCTAAAATTCAAGCTTCACTCACAAAACCTTTGACTCAAAATCAATCTTCTCAAAAATACATTAGTTTTTATTGAGTTGCTAAAACACTAAATCCCATTCTTTGAACAAAATTGCCAATTGCCAAAACTTATTTATTGAATCAATTACTATACACTCAAACCCTGAAAACAAAACATGAAAAACATCACGAGAGAAAGCACATATTTCATTCAAAACTATATAAAACATCATAAAAACGATACTTTTCCATCAAATTTCAACACACAAACTATCAAATACACCATACTAATCATAAGCAATATACTGGGGATTAAGTCCCATTTTGCATTTTCATTGATAAATGCACAGCAGTATGTAGAACCATTCTGTAAATGGTTCTAAAAGCAGGCATTTCTTCAATATATTGTAAGTGTTTGAGCAAAAATATTACTGTATTGTATTTAAGCAAAAAATACAGAAGGCAATACAAAAAAAGAAAGGATAGAACTTCAAAGATTTAAAATTAGACTGCATCCTCCTCCTGTTCCAGTCTGGCCACAACACCACACCTACTTCGCAAGAAAGTCTCTTCTGCGATGACATACAGTATCCACTCCTCCTAGGATTTATGTGCATCTAGCAGAATCTGGTACAACACTCTAACTGCCTACCCACAAATGGGAAACGGATTTACTCATCAACCCAGGCAATAACTTCTGGAGGCAAATTTGCTTGAATACCTTTCAAATGAATCAGAACTTAACCTGCAGCTATGACAGTACAAAAGTTTACACAGAACACACTACACAGGGCAGAGGATGTTCCAGATGCATCAGATAATTGCCTGCATGGTTTCTGGTACTGGAGAGGATGTCTGCCTGTAAGAAAAATCAATTGATTGATTTTGAAGATAGTTGGACTCCAATAACCAATTTTTTAATGTAACATTCTTGGGGGTAATGGGGCCTTGCCCTCACCGTCCCGGGTTGGGGGCTGGGGGCAGGGTGGTTGGGATCCTCTGGTGTTCCCCTTGGCAGAGGTTGTGTGGTCAGTGCCTCTGGGTTGCCGCTGGCCTGGCCTGTTGGGGGCGGTATGGAGGTGGGTGGCACGCCAGGGGGGTGAGGCCTCTAGGCTTCACTGGTGCTGCTGCGCCGGGGTGGGTGGACTTGGGGGTGTGGGCTCTCTTGGCTGGGAGCACTGCCCCGGGACCCAGGCGGTTGGTCGCCCGCATGCAGGGGGTGCCTGGTCTGCCCGGGCCCATTGCCTGGTGGGGGTGGGTTGTTGTCTGCTGTTAGCGATTCTGGCATGGGGCCCTTGGGCACTATCGGGTGGTTTGGGGGGCGGTGGTGGGGGGAGCCTCTGCCTCGCTTCAGGGGTGGCCGGGGGTCACCCTGTCTGTCTGGAATGGCTCCCTGTTTGCTGGGGGGTTGTCCCATCCTTGGCTGCTAGCTGGGGTCTCATCGGGTGTGGTAGGGTGGGACTCTCCCGGTCTGCGCCTGGGGGGTTCCCTGCTGCCGGGCTGCCTGCGGTGCCCCTGAACAGGGTCGCCCCTACCGGCTGTTTGGGGTCGGGGTTTGGGACTAATCGGGGCCATGGGCCAAGGGCGGCGGGGTGGCCTCGGTTGCTTGGTTACCCCTGCCTTTGCCTTGGGCCCGGGGGGGGGGTTTGAGGGTGCTATCGCTTCCCCTGACGGCATCAAATGCCAGCACATCCAATGACAAATCAGTTCACACCTACACTTGCACACACAAGAATGTTTGAGTGATCAATATCATTCTTATTATTGCTGCTTAGTTTATGTTAAAGATATAGGAATTGAAATATACATGTATATGTGTAGGAATTTATAATACCCATTTGTAACATTATTAATTATTATTATTATTATTGATATTGTTGTTTTTAATATTTTTGTTGTTTTATGTCCCGAAAGTGAGAGTTATGTTTCTTATGGCTGTTTGTATCCTGTATCCCCTACACTTCATTTTCTCCATCCCACCTACATTATCAGTGTTATTATTTCTGTATACCTTTGTTTTCCTTTTTTTTCCCCTCTCCCCATGGTGATTAATGTCTGTTATTGTTACAAATGTTGTTTCTGTATCCCCGCCCATTTTTTTTTCTTTTCTTTACACAGTATAAGGACGGGTGACTTTGGAGCGGCCACACTCTTTGCTCTTGAATTTAATGTAAAATAAAACCGTCCTCAAAAGAGCGGGGGTGGTGGTGGGCAATAATAATTTAAAAAAAAATCAACATCTGACATGAAACAGGACCTTGACATTGTCACGCTCAAGTCTTCCAACCCACTGTTAGACATCACAAACCAACGTATCCTGATAAATTTCTGACTTCTTTGCCTTGGTGTGCTCTGAGTAGTCTGTGGGTTTGTGTGCTGGGCAGGTAGGATGTATTATGTGTTTTTTGGCACACTGTGGTTGCTGCCATGCTCTAAAGCATAAACACAACATGTACACAGATTTCATGGCATTTGTATTATAGTTTCAGACCACACATTAGAACCTATTATTGTTGCTGGATGAGAATCTACATTTAATAGTTATGCAGGTACTTCTTTACACATACAGATATAGTATCTCTAGAAATCTGACATTAATGTCCACTCAAGTTTTATGCTACGTCAGTCCTGACTAACAATAACCTCTCTTACTAACAAGAGGTAAGGACATAGCAATGCTGTACATTTGATGACAAGTTATGAATCTTGTGCGCACAAGTAATTTCACTCTATGGGACTTCGTAGTACCATACA
The DNA here is from genome assembly GCA_019775955.2 of Pollimyrus isidori. NCBI lineage: Eukaryota > Metazoa > Chordata > Actinopteri > Osteoglossiformes > Mormyridae > Pollimyrus > Pollimyrus isidori. The sequence continues at coordinate 18,287,670 of JABFDZ020000040.1, read as the reverse complement.
ATACAACATGCGTAATACAAAAAAATTTGGCAAACCTTCCTAACTCAATCAAAACGATAAATACATACTACAAAATTGTATAACTCACTGAAACAGTAGCACACATCAGTCAACACTAAACATACACAAGAAATCAGGGAATATTGTCAGGCAAAACATCCAATAACTGCAGTAAAAACTGTACACATGCACACACAGGGACCAATAAAGTGACACAAGAATTAGAAGACATCTTCACTGTAGGTGCAGTAATTTTATTAGCTTTATACAATATAGTGAAATACAACAATATGAATGCAAAGACAAATATAAAAAAAAATTTTAAAATACTGTATTAAAAAAATATAAATAGTTTTTCTCAAAGAAAACTTAACTACTTTTTTCAAAACAATAATCACATTCTCAAATCAGCCAATTCAGCCAGGATAATTCTATATGTTAATACTATATGTCAGGATAAAACTAATATACCTGTATTTCCGTCAAAACAACAAATACATGCTGTAAAATTTTATAATTCACTCAAATAGTGACACACATCACTGTAACAGTAAACACATACAAGCAATCAGTGAACACTCTCAGACAAAACAGTCAAACAGCAAAATCATCTGTACACACATAGAGTGAACCGCAAAGTAATACAAGAATGAGAAAACATCTCTTCACTGCCGGTACAGCATTTTTATTGGGTGTGAATGTAGACACAAATATCGAGAGAACAAATTCTGTAATGTGATATAAAGAATGCAATGTGATTTATTCGATCTCTGATATCGGGCCCCGTATTTTCATCACACAGTGCAACATGGGACAAACCTCTGAGCATGTCAGATCGAGCCTTGGAATTCTATGCCTTTGTCATGCCATCTAAAACTGGATTTTCCTTATATGGATAGTCGTCATAAACTTTCCATCACAATGCAAAAAATTATTCCTCAGTTGGATCGAGGAACTGAGATTATGGAGTTAGGAATTCCATCGTCATATGTGGATGAGCCACAAACCAGTCCCACACTGCAGCTGTGTGATGGAACACAACATTGTCCCATATGACAGCATAATGCTGAGCTGTGACATTAGCATCTTTTCTCCCTTCAGACTCCAGAGGTGCCCTGTAAAGCCCATCAAGGAATTCAATAAGCTTATCAGAGTTATATGGCTCAGCTGCTGGAATGGATTTAAAGGGCCAGGCTCTGATATAGCTGTGTACATTGTTATGTTTGCACCCCTTTGCCCGGGTATCTGCACTGTTGCTCTGTGCCCAATGACATTGCTCCCATGCCTCCTGATCGTGGCCATATTGAAGCTCGCTTCATCCACATAAATGAATGTAGGAGGCTCAGTACTGGACTTCAGCTCCACGATTCTCTGAAAACACAACATCCATTCCAAAGGGAAACACATGATAGCGTGGGAAATGAAAAGAGGTCCTGCACAGAGTCACAGTAAACATATAGTGAACAACTCTGACTCATTACCTGTACATACTGACATCTCAGCTCCTTCACCCGTGATCACGGTTCCTTTCAAATGGCACTCTGTAGATTTGTCTCATACTTATGTTGTGGCATTTGAAGACTCTATCAATAGTTGATAAAGTGACTGAACGAATCTTGTAGAATGTTCTGTGGTCTGCAATGACAGCTGCCTGTATTATCTGTAATTGAAGTGCATTGTTCCTCAGCACCATCTGAACAAGCGTTGCTTCTTGCACCGCAGTGAAAATCTTGCCACGCCCACCAGTTGCAGATCTTCTTTCAATTCTATAAAAGCAATATAGAACACTGCAGGAAATATTGATCTTATAACTGCATGAACGGTGGCCTACATTTGAATTACAGCAGGTGAATGTTACATACCTATTTTCCCTCTTGAATGTTCGAATAATTGATGCCACATATGACCGTGAAATGTTAGGCTGCGAGTCATGCATAGGGAGACCATGATTAGTGACATGATCAATGACAGTGCCTGTATTTTCATAGCTGACCTGTTCTTGGTCGTCTTTGTTCCTGTCCACCTCTTCCACACTCTCTGTTCTTGTTCCGTTTTTGTCAGCAGCAGCTCCTGTTGTCAGTCTGTGTGTTGAGCGTACGGTTGTCTATGAATCTCTCTGTCTTATGATTCAATCCCACCCCTTCTGTTTCGATATTGTTCCATTGGTTTCATCAGATTTTCTAGTTACTGTGATTTTGTGGTTTGTTTTCTGTTTTGGTTTCTTGTTTGGTGCTTTGGTTGTGTTTTACCTGTCTTTCTTTTCCCCCTGTGTTAGATTCTGTTTCCTTGCTTCTGTCAGTGTGTAATTTTTTCCTTCCCAGTCCCTATATTTAATTATTAGTTTCATCTGTGGCCTTTATTCCAAGTTTTTGTTAATTATTCTCACCTGCCCTGTGTTACTCTTGTTACCCAGTTTAGTTTCAGTGTTGAAGTCCCTGTCTCTGTTCAGTTCTTTAGTGGTTCATTGTTGTTTGCTGTTGGATGGTTTATGTTAAGCTTTTTGTAGCCAGCCTGCATGTTAGAGATGGCAATTTCGAATCATCAAAATAATTTTGAATCATTCAAAACAATGTTTCAAAACAGTTTGAAAAGTTTCGAAACTCTAGTTGTGCACAGCCTGCTGGAAAAAACTGGAATTCAATGTGTATAATACGATATAATTTATTTAATTTTAATATTCATCTTTGACCCAATCAGCTGCTGGGGCTGCTGGGATTGCAGCTCTGTGTGGGGGTGGTGTAGACGCTGTGTGCACTTGTGTTGTGTTGTGCGCCTGTTGAAGCGGTTAACTGGAATTATTTGTAAGTATATTTGAGTGTTTGTGTGCCAGTACGGTTACGTTGTTGTTTCATTTTTTACTTTTATTTTTTTCTCTGTCTGCATGAGTAGGTTACTTATCTGTCCTTGTTAATTGACAGCGCAAGTATTATCGATAGCTGCGGATGTCACATGAACAGCGTTTCAGTCTGAATACCTTTGCTACAAACACTCGCAGGGTAAGATTATCTAACGTCGGTAATATTAACTCAGAAAAGAACAGTTCCTCCCAAGCTATACTCAGTAGCCAGTCCGGGCTGGGAGGACATTTTCCACTTTTTTTTTCCCACTACGGCATTAGCCTGCCATGAGGTTTTTTGTGGTTTTTCGGCCTCCCTAGAGCAACTTTTGCTTTATTTTAGTTAAACGTGATTCAGCAGGAAGTTAGTCTTGGGTAGGTAATTGTTAATTTGGTTATTATTTTTAAAGTATAATTTCTAAGGTTATTGTCTCTGACCCTATCAGATACTTTAAAAAGTTCAGTTTTAATGCAAGTCTTTATTTAGTGTTTTATTGTACTTCGCATTTTATTATTTTAACTACATGTTAATTAAATCAAGTAAAAGTTAAATACACTATATAAATATACTGGGCTGCGAGTAAAGGACGGGGTCATGGTGAGCTAGTTAATTATGGGGCCAGTTCAGTGTTGTGTTTGCAAGATGTTTGCAATTCTAGATGCTTGCATCCAGTTGGACTTCATCTGTGAGTGATGTAAGTTAGTAGACTCACTCATAGTCAAGGTTCGTGACTACAAGGAGCAACTGGCTCTCATCTAACACAACAATGAGTTAAAGGAGAGAGTTAATACACCTTTTAGGGAGACTGTGTGTACCTCACAAGTGGGGAGAATGATGAACAGGTAGGTCGAGAAAGCTGGATGAATGTAGGTTGTACTGTAGTTGTAGAAAAGGGTGTACACAGTTCACAGAGGTGGCATCATCTGATGTGACGGTGTCTAACCACTTTCTGGTGCGTTCAACTTTAGAGCCGAAAGAGACTAGGAGGGAATCCAGTCCCAGACAGCATTCTCTAGGCCAGAGGTGTCAAAGTCAAGGCTCGCGGGCTGAAGAAATTATCTATGGCCCCCAGGATGACATTTGATTAGTATTAGAACCGGCCCGCAGGCCACAGCCGGCTGCTGCTGTTTTGCACGCACCAATGCTCCATTCCCCACAATGCAACGGTAGTACACAAACTCTTTTTTTGAAGTAAGTTTGTTTTTTGTCTGTGAACCTGTTGAAAAATGTTTTCACTTGAAATTAGACAGAGCCATACAAAAAAGTTGATTATTCATTTAATCATTAAATTAAATACAGTACACTGTGTTACGTATTGGTTCAATAGGTTACGTGCAATCATTTTAATATGTTTTAATAAACATTGAACCAGTCCGGCCCTTGGCTTGTAGCAAATTTGTTTTTTTGACCCTCAAATGTATTTGACATCTCTGCTCTAGGCATTGTCTTCTGGGCACAGCCCGGTCTCTTGATTACTAACTGTTGTACCCACATACAGTGAGTGTTCGTCTGATGATGTCGACTGAGCCCATTACCCCTATGAGAGACCCCAAATTAGTGGGGCAGGTGTCCGATGGACCCAGGATGCCCTGCATCATGCTGCTGTGAACACTACCCACATGTTAGAGCAGTTACAACAATGACCATGACCCAAGATGAGTCCAGTCGACACCCCAAGAGGTTTCTGGGCACCCTGCTAGGAGCTGCAGCAGCCATCAGCACCCTGTTTGACATGGGGTTCACCACTCCTTGCTGTCCCAGAAGGTGCCAACCCTTGTGCCTCCTCTCTGTCCATCCTGCCGCTGTATCACCCAGAGTGCAGAACAACGAAACCTTCCGTGTGTCTCATCGCATGTGGGTGATCCTGTTTCAACTTCTGTTGTCTGAATGATGGCAATGCCATAATCATCTGAAAGCGGGGGTAGGTAGGGTCACACAGGCACATATGACAGAGCTTAAATTCCAGGTGGCCTCTGAGACAAGGCCTACCCTGGCACGAGAGGTACTGTACTCTCTGGACTCGGCACAAAAGGGGGGTTACTGCGGGGGGGGGGGGGGGGGGGGGGGGGGGGGGG
>JABFDZ020000040.1:18257303-18282658 GCA_019775955.2 Pollimyrus isidori | reverse complement strand
CCCCCCCCCCCCACGCACACACACACACACACACACACAGATAACAAGGGAGGCCAGCTTTTATTACCCACAGATTTAGGGACCTACTGTACAGACAGCAAAGTGGACCTCAAGGACAGGGGACCCTTGACTTGGCACACAACCCCCTCCTCATATATTCTTTACACTTGAACATTTATATAAATTTAAATAGATAAATGTGTATAGTTCCCACTGCATATATATTGTAATGATTACAGGTAATGTAATCTTGAAAATTAAATGGTGTAACCGAGTATCTCAGTGTGTCCTAACTTTTAGAGATTATTGTTTCTTTGCTTAACAAACCTTTTTTCACATTCCTCTGTGGCCTTTTATCTAATCATTTTTGTCTGTTCGCAATCTCTTTGTGCTCGATCACTCTGCATTACAAGACCTGCATTAAGATGTATATTATCCATTTTGGAGAGAAGATCAATTGGGATATGCTTTTGCTTTTACCCTTTGCAAGTCTCTTTGTCAAACTCCAGTCCTGGAATCCAGCGCATTTTTGGGTTTCCCCTCATTTAAAACACCTGATTCAGCTTGTGCTAATTACCACACAGCTCTTGAGCTGAATCATTTGTGGTGGAACAGGAAAAGAACTTTAGTGTGTGGGTACGTTCTAAAATGGCTAACATGAAAATGCATGTGGCTAATTGTTCGATAGTCACCAAATTTCTCTCAGACATATCTGGTCATAAACACTTATAGCTGGCAAAATATCTAAACCACAATCCTAGCAATATGGATGCGGGGCACGTGTCTGGTTTCTAAGTGAGCATACCCTCCTACTGGCCATATCATTCGCCTCTACTGGCCAGTAATCCCTTTCCCCTGGTGTGTTGAGCCAGTACCAGCAATTACCATTTACATTAATAAACTGTTATATTTCTTGTGGAAGATCGGTCTGTCTGTCCTTGTATAATGAACTTGTGTGACCTATTGTGTTAGGTCAGTGTGTGGCATATCCCCCCTGGCAGGTGGGAGTGGGGGTGCAAAGCAAAAAAATCCCTGGTTGAGGGTGTCGTGGAACCAGAGCATGTGAGTGGAGCAGAATGATGAGAATTTCCACTCATCGTACATGTGGTTGTATGCTCCCCCCACTCCCAGCCACTAAAGATTGCTTATGGGAGTTTCTTACAGAAAAATGTTCAGAGGGCATGAAAAAATATAAAAAAACGATTAGGTAATAGACATAACCAATCAGGTTGTGGAGAACGTGGGTCCAAGTAAATAACCACTGGTGGTGGTTGAGGAGATCCCCCCCCTTGTATGTAAAGCGCTTTGAGTGCCTTGAAAAGCGCTATATAAATGTAATTAATTAATTATTAATTATTATTATTATTATTATTAAATGAGACAGGACCGACCAATTAGATGTCTTGGTCCCGCCTCTTCGAGCTGTTTGAACCCACCTCTACAGTTTGATTGGTTATCTCTCCAAACCAATCACTTTTCTTTTTGCCCTCAGAACATTTTCGTGTAAGTAAAACTCCACTGAGCCTGCAGATTGTTCCCCATTCCAGTAAATTTTCACCCTGCTTTTTCCATCCTGAATTTACATTTTTGAAATGAGAGCAATAGGAAACAGTGCTTTTTGGGGGTTTCTTTCTTCAGACACCTAAAGAAACATGAAATAACCCATGGGCATTACACATACACACACACACACATATATATAAATATCCCTATATTATAATTCATATGTATGACTGACCCAAAAAATTGTACATAGGGGGGCATGAAAGGTCAGCTGCTTCCAAAGTGGGTATGACAGCTTAGGTTAACTATGGGCAACTGTGGGTATTCTCTGGGTGGGTGCTCCTGAACAGGGTTTGTAGGCCTCTTTGCTCACACATGCTCTTTCAGTGCTGCCCACAAATTTGCTGTTGAATTGAGGGTGGGGCTTTGGGAAGGCCTCTCCAATAACTTGACTTTGTTGTTCTTAAGCCATTTTGCCACAACTTTAGAAGTATTGGGGTCATTGGCCGTTTGGCTGTTAAAGTGTCGAGCTTTAACCTCCTGGCTGATGTGTTGAATTGTTGCTTCAGAGTATGGAATAGTCTTCCTGATAACGTAGTGCAAGTTGAATCCTTGGGTTCCTTTAAATCAGAGCTAGATAAGATTTTAACAACTCTGAGCTATTAGTTAAGATCTCCCCAAGCGAGCTTGATGGGCCGAATGGTTGAAAATCTGAAAAACACAAATTCTGAGAAATATGGTGAATATTCAATGTCCAGTTCTCTGAGCTTTTCTCTTTGCAAGTATACATACTGTATAGGTTGCGATCCAGTAGGGTATAATGAATTGAAATTACATAAACTCTGTTTGTTTTTCTTTCAGAGAGCTATGGAGTTGGAGGTTAATGAAAACCTGCATTAATTTATCTATGTAAATGATGCAGGGTTCAATCTGGCCAGAAAGCGTCAATGAGGAAGAAGTATAACCGGAAAAAGGGCCACAGTCAAGTTGCCAGGAAAAAGAGGAGCAAGCGTCACAATCTGTGCTGCAATATCAAGCATTGGATTGGTCCTTCATACTGTAGATGCCAGGTTGGCCCATAAAAAACCGAGCGTCGCCTTATGTTTCTGCATGACCTACACCGACACCTGGTCTCAGAGGCAGAAGGATTTCAGGTAAGAGGAACCATGAGGACCTTTGTGATCTCTTGGGACAATGTTGCTTTCTACCCCTCGCAAGCCATTACCGTGTGGTTTGAAACCTTGAAACCCATGAAAACCAAGAATGATATTCCTTTTCCTTCCTCCCTACTTGCCTTTCCTTAATGCCATAGAGGAGTTCTTTTCTGCATGGAAGTGGAAGGTTTATGATCATATGCCACATGACCAAATGTCCCTCCTTGATGCTATGGATGCTGGCTGTAGGGACATCAGAGCTGACAACTGCCTTAAGTGGATCCGACACTCCAAGTGTTTTTATCCCCGATGTATTGCATTAGATGACATCAGGTGTGATGTCGACAAAAACATGCAGCCTAACTCATTAGATCAGAGACATTAGTTACTGTAAATACATATTTGGTTCGGTTTTTGTGTGTGTGTGTGTGCGTGTGTGTGTGTGTGTGTGTGTGTGTGTGTGTGTGTGCGCGCATTTAAACTCTCTGACATTCAACTCCGACACAATAAATGTGGTGTACTGAAAGGAAACAAATGGTGGTGTGTTTTGAATGTGGACAGCTATATAACCTAAAACCATAAAACCTAATGCAGTTTTTGTAATGCCAGCAATCGCTTGTACATTGAAAGCTGCCGCAATTTTACTGAAATTGTGAATTTACACAGGGTCAATAAAAAGCATGTGCTCCTCTTTGACAGAATTGTTTCATTTTGAGTCAGATTTCCAGAGGTTTGATTTTATGTTTTTACAAGTTAGTGTATTGTAAAATTTGTATTGTATTTTGAAATTCCATCCATCCATTATCCAAACCGCATATCCTATTGGGTCGCGGGGGGTCCGGAGCCTATCCCGGAAGCAACGGGCACGAGGCAGGGAACAACCCCAGATGGTGGGCCAGCCCATCACAGGACACACTCACACACCAGTTACTCACACCTATGGGCAATTTTGGCAACTCTAATCAGCCTCGGCATGTTTTTGGACTGTGGGGGGAAACTGCAGTACCCGGAGGAAACCCCACAAGGAGAACATGCGAACTCCACACACATGTGACCCAGGCGGAGTCCGGAACCCAGGTCCCAGAGGTGTGAGGCAGCAGTGCTAACCACTGCACCACCATGCCGCCCCCGTCACAAACACTCAATACACAATTTTTTATAGGTTTTTTCTCTCGCCATGAACAATGACATGGCAGTCACATGACTGATGTTTCGAAACATTTCATAAACTCCGTATTGAGACCAGAAATATTGGACGTCTTCGGAACGGAGCGATCCTGGGTGCCGAACTTGCCATCTTTACTGCCTGCTCCTTGTTGCACTGACCCTTGAAATTAGTCTTTGTTTATTCCAGGTTTACTTTTGACCCCTCGTGGTCCTTCATTTTTGTAGTGTTCCCAGTGGTTTCTGTTTTCATTAATAAACCCCTTCTGTCCCTTGAGGTGCAAGTGGGTCATCCACATTTCTGTTCCGACCTGCACTATACCTCATCCAGGCTCTAAACCTGTCCGGATATATGACAGTTTTGTGTTTAAAATTAAACCAAATTACCACAACTTTTATACTGTGTTAGCAGCTCTTGAGTGGTTTAGAGGTTGAGGTGGTTTGCAGGATGTAGTTAATCAAGTGCCAGTTTGGGCTAATTTGGGAACAGGGATTGGGTCAGGGTGTTAGCAGCTACTGCCATTGATAGTGACTAGCTTGATGAGACATTCTCACATGATTTTGTTACTAGATGATCACAGTGATTAGTATTTTGCCAAGTTCTTCCGTAATGAAAAAAGATGTGCAAGCTATGTTAAGATGTTTTCTGTTGGGCAAGAATGTTTGCCGTTTTGCTCATACACATTTGGAATTGACAATATGCACTAATGGCTTGGTCAATGTAATTAAGCACCTGAGGAAGCTGTAAAAATAAATTCCATAAATTGCAGTGAGGCAGCATTATTGTCATTTTGTTGCCATTTTGCTGTTTTGTGTTATACAGTGCTGGTGAAAGGTGCCAAAGCAATCAAGAAAAACTGTAAATTTGATTGAATTTAGTTATCTCCAAAAAATATGGGAAGAATAACATACACAAGACACAGTATATGTCAAAAATCTGGAGATTCTGACTGAAAATCATTTGTTTTTCAACAACATAATGATCCTAAGCACATGGTTATGTAAGCTCAAGGTTATGTAAGTATTGTATTATTTTATGAATAAAAAAAGAGTTTGAGTGCTATAACAGAGGAACTCACCAAAAATCCCTCACCTAAACCCTAAAAGGCAGCCAACTTGTGCTGAGAACTTGTGGAAACTCTTTCAGGACTGTTGCAGAAGTCCTGAACTGATTGCTACATCTGGAAGAATGCAGTCAAAGTAGTCAGCAAAGGGGGGTTATTCAAAGAGTTTAAAATTTGAGAAGAAGGCTACCCGCCAAAATGCATCTGTGTTGTGTGCAGACTAAATCTGTATCAAATCAAAGTGCGATCTCATTTTGTTAACTTCTCTTGTAATATTTGATATGTAATGATATCATGCTTCAATACATTTCCTGTCTTAAGTTAGGATAGGAACAATTACTTATAAGTTAGCCTAAAGTTACAAGAGCTAATTTAGGATTTTGGGAAGTTAGGATGTATAACAGCCCCTGCAACAGACAAAATGTTATAAACCAGAATCCAATCAATTAGGTGACAGTTACCTGTTGTGATTTAAGTCTTGCCGACATGTACACAGATATTTTTTGGGCACATGCAAACAGCAAAATTCTGTACAGGGGTCTTAGAAACTCAGCGTCAAAGTGTACACAGGGAAAATGGAAATTTTGGCTTGTAACATCAGAGTGTGTGCCATTATCCATTTATTTTGACTTCAGAGTGTGTGCCGTTCAATGTTTACATTAGGAAGTATGCTCTTGAAAGCATATTTGTAGCATTTTCATGTGGAGTGTTTGTTTGGAAGGGAAAACAATGTTTTTAAAAATACCCATGTATGTGTGGACAAGGCCTTAGTTTGCAATGTAACCAGGGGTGTTGCTAGACATAAAGCTCCATTTTGGGCAGAACCCCCCCATCCCCCATATGAATTGAACCTGGGATACTTTATAGGGTCACAGAATATAAAGATTGGGGCACCTGCTCCTGTAAAAGAGGTCTAGAGATACCTATGAATGTAACCAAACAGATGTTGTGCTTTGTTGGGAGTCCGCTTAACTGAGTTTGTTGAGTGCCTTAGTTAATTTTTATAGTTGCTGCTATCATTTAAATGGTCGTTTAAACAATCATTTAAATAACTTTAGAAACAATGATTTAAATAGTAATTTGAATGTAAATGTAATTATACCTTAACTAACCATTCAACTGTCATATATATATAAATAACCATTTAAATTAGATTTATTTATTAAATCTTGTTACCCTCCACAGGTTATACCTATTATAGTTCTAAAATGGAGATACTATGAAGAACCTTCTTATAGGGGTAGGTGGTGACATCGGCCTCTCTAAACACCAGGATTGAATTTCTGCCGTTGCTTAATGAGCCCTTTTCCTGCCCAGTACAGAACAGGAAGACAGAGGGACATGTTCTTCCTAACCTGCTTCTCTCTCTCACCCTTTTCTGGAGGCTCCCCCTTTCACTTCTCTCCCAGAATCAATCTGGTGGACATCTGGGAGGGGTTTAACTGTATCATTAAGGACGGGCCAGTCACTCTCTGCCTCTACTCTCCAAACCTCAATTTTTCCTCAAGGGATTTTGGGAATCCCCCCAACCTATCAATAGAGCGGGTTGGCTGGATGTCTCTTGGGAATATGAGGGACTCCTTTGTTCTATAGTGTTGAGGGGAACAAACCCACTTCTTGGTCTTAGACAGGTGTTATATAACATTACAATTTTTGAGGTTGTGTAGGTCCTCACACACAATCAATGAGACATGGTCATCTGTGTTTGACGTATGGGACTGACTGGTTGACATGCTGGAGCCTATGTTGGTTCTCACACAAAGTCACTAAACCATTGTCACTTGTGTTTGGTATAAGAGACCTGCAGACTGAAATGCTGGAGTCTGTGCTGGCTGTCATGCAGAGTCAATGAAACATAGTCATCTGTGTCACTTGTGTCAGGCTGGTTGAAATGCCCGAGTCTGTGCTGTTCAGACTTTTATATTTATGATTTTATATCTGTTAAATGTCATTTTTAGTTTCTCATATAGCCCTGACCAGCTTCTTCAGGGGAACTGCGGAGTCCATCCACACAAGATGTATCTTATTCTGGTATGGCAGCTGCTCAGCACATAACTGAAAGTTGCACAGGGTGCTTAAGGCAGCACAGAAAATCATGGGCACACAGCTTCCGGTGGTTCCAGACATCTTTATGGGCTGCCTCAGGAAAGTGAGCAGCACCTTCCTTGAGTTGAATTCAGCCTTCAAGCATTGCCACTTCTCACCCTCTGGCAAGTGCTTAAAGTACAGCCGCACACACACTTTGAGATTTAGAGACAGTTTCTTGCCAGTAAGACACATAAACATCCATCCATCCATCCATCCATTTTTCAACCCGCTTATCCTACTGGGTAGCGAGGGGTCCAGAGCCTATCCCGGAAACAATGGGCATGAGGCAGGGAACAACCCTGGACGGGGGGCCAGCCCATCGCAGGACACACTCACACACCAACCACTCACACACACGCTCCTACAGGCAATTTAGGAACTCCAATCAGCCTCAGCATGTTTTTGGACTGTGGGGGGAAACCGGAGTACCCGGAGGAAACCCCACGACGACACGGGGAGAACATGCAAACTCCACACACAGGCGACCCAGGCAGAGACTCGAACCCAGGTTCCAGAGGTGTGAGGTAACAGTGCTAACCGCCCACTATTGTCTGTCAGGCATGGGGCTCGGATCCGCTCGCCAGCCGGGCACAGAGCTTGGCTTGGGGACGCAACTGGCCGACTTCACCTGCTGGAGTCGGCCACACTGCCATTATTACCTTATGCTGTACTGTTGTTGTATGTCTATACTGTTGCCGTTACTTTTATTTTATTCATCTTTTGTTATCACAACATCCCCACTGTTGCTATCTGTTTATACTGTTGACATTGTTATTTATATCATGATATTACTGTACCCACTTGCTGCTACAGTACATGTCATACTGTTGTATGATACATACATATTATATTTATTTATGTCATATTTATGTACATCTTTATTACTGCTACATCGTCTAAACTTATATTTAGTATCGCTTAAGTGTCAGGCTGTGAGCAGACATGCAAATAAGAATTTCATTGTAATTTAGTACATTCTATATTTAATACATATGACAATAAATCTTGAATCAAATTGCATTTTACCAAACTATAAACTTGGGTTACGAGCCTGAACACAATGGAGCAACAGGAAAATATTGTGTACTTACAAAAATTAATTCTAAATATATTGTACCAGGAATATTGATTGTACCAGGGCAATTTAAATCATACTTAATTAATAATTTATTTTGCTCACCTTTTTATTTCCCTGCTCCTAGTGTGCAACTATATAAAATACTTTGAACATGTTACATAAATTATGTTCAGATTTAAAAAAAAAAAAATAATTAGATTAAAGTAAAAAAGAATAAAACGACATGGATAAACCAAAAAAGAATCACAGATAGCTAGTGATTAAGTGTTTAAAAGAAATCGAATACGGCAATACGGAAAATTCATTTCATAAACAAATTTATATACATTCAAAATATGAAATATTTTTTGCATTAATCAACATTTTAACCTATTTTTAAATACTTTAAATATTTAATCATATTTAAAGTTAATATCTTTGATTAGAAATCCAATTATTTACAATTATTTGCAATTGCAATATTTTAGTGGTACGCAGTTTGTTACAGAAATTCCTGCTAAGTTAATCACATATCATACAACACAGTAAGGAGTCTACATTAGACCACTTATAGTTTAGCATATTTCAGATAATCAAAGTAGATATTCAGGAATATAATGTTAAGTAAGTGTAGAAATTTCTGTTCCTATATGTTATTGTTGTGAACAAAATCTATCTTGTATCTGTTAGCAAGTTTCTAGACACATTTGTTAAACACTTTTCATGGTGCATGGTTTTCTAAGAGTTGAAAGCTGTAATGACTGTATTGAATATAATGTTTCTGTAGAATGACTGTGAAGAACCAAGATAAAATACAGATTAAGTATGTAACAGACATCGCAAAAAACTGCACAGAAGAGTACAGAACAGAACAGTGTATGTGACAAATTATTACCTAGATCATAGACTATATGCTGTTTGAAATTACAGCAAAATATACAGTAAAGATACAACAGAACATTCTGAGGAGACATGTATAAAACATGTATAAAACATGTATAAAACAGTATACAGAGCAAATTGTGTTCATATCCTTATAGTTTGTCATCACAGAAGTGCATGACTTTTGAATTGTGAGGTAGTTTAACCAATCTGCATAATATTAGCACATATTTAATCTCTGATTTTAGGGTTAAGTGTATTCATTAAGCTAATGAATGAATGAATTACATGGTTCAAGCAAAGTCAAACTGCTTCATTTGAGAATTGTTTTGCATTTGGGTTATTGATCAAGCAATCAATATTTAAGTTATCAAGCAATATCAAAAATTGTATAAGGGAAAATTTAAGGAATGCCCTTTAATATAAATGTATTTATGAATTAATTAATAATTAATAGTTATGATACAATAAAACTGCAAAATTTTAATTGAGTCAAATATTTTCATCATTTATAGTCCAATAAAGTAAATGCATTTCATTCACAGAAATACCTTTAAACATCCTTAGAATTTTAATTCATAAGTTTTGCTGACATAAAGTTTTCTATTTGTTCATTTTGATGGACAATTACTTTAGGACTTTATAAATATTTATTCTTTTCAGATATTCCTCAAACACAATTGCTAAAACCAGCTTTGAAAACAATGTTTTTTTATATAGTTGTATCCTTTTTTTATATTTGTATCCTTTGCTTGTATGTCTTTTGTTGTTTTGTGTGTAGTGACACACAGCTAGTGCACATGTTTGGGTATCCATGTAAAGTTCCAGCCCCCATGTGTGTCTCTTCTGACAAAAGCTTGTCCCTGAGGATAACTGTGCGTCCTCACACCGCTGGAAGGGTTCAAGGACATGGTGAAGGCTAAATCTGTCCTGCCCTGGGGAGTGTATGGGGAGGAGCACTGGTCAATGTCGCTCCCTAGGGGACCATGATGTGTCTGTGGTGTATTATTAGGTTTGAGGCAGTATGGAGTGTGGACTTCCAGCAAGGCTGTTGATACCGGGTTGTAGTTTTCCAGGAAATCTGTCTGTGCTGCTTTCGGGATTTCAGTATTGATGACGTTGCCATGCGGCAATGAATTTACGTTGACACTGTAGGTAGAATAGTGGTTAGCTGGGGAGTTGAAGTAGCTGGAAGGGTCACTGTTAACACCGGTATTGCAATGAGATGAAGAACTGACTGTGGGGCTCCTGTAAATGCAGTGGTCAGTACTGGGGTTCAGTTTGGATGAGTCAATTGAGTCCTGATTCCTCAAAGGTAGAGTCTGCAAAAGTCCGGGGCTGGTAGGTGGGGCAGCGGCCCGCTCCTCTGTGGGGCAGAAATCCAAAGAGGGGTTTTGAAGTGTTCGTTTACTCTGAGTAGCAGAAGAAAAATGGCAGGGATATAATCTTCCTTCATCCTCGCGTGTCCGTTTTTTGCTCTTTTTGGCATATCCTGTCTGAGTAGATAGTACTATCTGTGAGGGAAAAATAGTATCATAAGATCCTCAGTGTGTGTAAGACAGAATATTTCCAATGCCAGAGTTTATACTCTGCAAGACGGAGAATGTCCAACATAATAAAATCATTGTAGAACCCTTGTTATGAACATCCTGGGGTGCGTTTCCTGATGTCTCTTAGTGTCCAAAGATATATCTTACTACATCAGTTTCACAAATAATCTCTTAAGAGATTGTTTAAGGGAGAGTTTCTTAAGTGTGACCTTAATAGGCACTGGATGATCTGATTGGTTGACATCAGTCGCTCAAGAATTGATTATTGCAGCAACAGCTTGATTGCCGCATGAAAGAAAGTAGTGATCTTTATGAATAAAAAACACTGTAGGAGTCTTTCAAAATATTGCACTAATCAAAACAGGGGAGAACCTAAAAAGATACTAAATTTACAAATTCACCATCTAATTGTAAATATTTATTATTATTATTATTATTATTATTATTATTATTATTATTTTAATAAAATGGAATCATCTCACCGCAAATATGATTTTTGCCAATTGGGTGTACAAACCCACCTCCCCAGACTGTACAATCAACATTTTATTTGTATTTGTTTTATTACACACTTTGTGTGCACAAATACGTGTGCATGCCTTTGATACTTGTACGGGCAAATGGCACAATAGCCGAAATGAAAGTCTCATTACTTTATTAACGTAACAGATTGTACTATGTGCTTCAGTGTAGACTTCTCTATTCCAGGGTGATATTTTGGGGAAATCATATTAGACTTACAAGTAAATAAACATGCAGTGTCAAATCTTATCCACCTCATAAACCAAAGTTTTGACATATGCGCATTTAGAGAGGTGCATGCATTCCAGGGGCGTTGGAAATAGGGGGAATACGTCCACTGCAATATCAGCAGAAACCTCCCCCCTTTCCAATTAATAAATAAATACATAATCAACACCGTATCCCTTATCTTTCATTATGATTTCGCGCACTACTGAGGCCAATTCGCTGTACAGAGTGCAAGGATGAAACCTATCAAATACGGTCAATAACCTATCATGTATCAGACAAAATCATTTTGTCATATGGATCAGTTATTTTGTAGGTGATGCTAGATTATGAAACTGTAGCCTTAACAAAATGTTAGTCTTATTTTACATGAGCAGTATGAGCCAACAACAGCAATAAGAGACAGCTAAGAGGGGCTCAGACCGACTTTATGAAAGAATCTAAAAGGTATACTTAACTGTGTTAAGTAATGTTTTGGGAAACACGTTGGAGCATTAAGAGACAACTAATGGCTAATCGCTACAAATGATGTAGCATTAAATAGGTTTCAGGAAAAGTGCTTCAGTTCTGTTACAGTTAACATATTATAGTGGTCTGAGTATCTCAAAAAAAAGAAAGTGTTACAAGTGCAAATACAAAAAAAACCACAAAACAATCCTCTTCATTCACCATGTATTAAACATTCATTAGATTTGCTTTGATTAAAAATTTTGTTCTTCCCACCTTTGTTTTCTCTTCCAAGCATTTCACAAATGAAGAATTCAGAAATTCTTTAAGCTTGTTATTTTCTTCATGCAACCGTGCCAGCTCTTCTTCTCTTTGCAAGAGTGTATCCTGAAGCTAATAAGAATAAAAGTAAACAAATAAATAATATATATAACTGGAAAACCATCTATAATAACTTAAATACTGTTCAATACTATCGAAAGATCATTAAGCAGTAGTAGTAGCAGAAGTAGCATAACATCAGCATCATAACGATCATGAATAAGAAAGATAGGATGGCAACATCAATAGCGACAACGATAGGAAAGTTTTAATACCTGCTTGTTCCTCAAAAGTTGTGGTGAAAGATCAGTCCAGTGAGGGCTAGATTCTGTCACATAATTCAAAAGATTGATGGTATCTATGAATAAATACATGTTTAATAGAATTTAAATAATATTCAAAAACATTGCACAAAATGTAGTATTATAACATCAACAGCATTACAATTTTAGAAAACTGACAACTAGTAGTTGCTAGCTGCACTGCCATAGACAACGAAAACCGTGTATATTACGGTAAAAGAAAATTTAATATCAAAAGATTTACCCTGCTGGGGAGGCTCGTGCTGGCAAGCTGTGTTGTCCAGGGGACCAGCGGACCAATAAGAGTCAAGTGTTTCCCTGGAAACGTCAACACTATCCAGTGACGTCATGATGGAATAGGGGCCGTCGTAACGCTGGCCCCCTACAAAGCTCACATCTTGGCAAGATAAAGCGGTGCTCTGTGAAGGGAAATAGTATGCACATCATCTAGAAAATGCAAGACTTTAACCTGCTAAAAATGTCTTGATTTGATTTGGACTGATTAAATATATCTTGAATCCCTTATAGGATAGTGGTGACTGAAAGCAGATCATTTCGCTTTCATAAATGTTTTTAAGATGATCTAAAATATTAATGTAGCAGAAGACATTGGTCAGGTTCATTATGAAAACTGATATAAAGAGTATTGTACCTTAAAAAGACATTTCATAATTCAAGTAATGAAATTCATGTTGTCACGAAATATAAAACATCTTGCATTAAATATATTTATAAATTTAAAAAGTTGAAAAAAATTACGTTTAAATAAAATGAGTTATTATCATATAAACTAAAACCCAAATCATTTTTTGTTGAAGTACGGAAAGTTTTATGCGTGTTTTGGACTCTTTAGGTATTTCATTATTGGTATATACTAAGATTGATAATCGCCAGAAAAATACAAAAGGAATGTATTAAACAATACCGTTACTTATTAGGAAATTTTACTATAACACGATAATCATTAGTGATATTACAGTCCTACTCTGCCTGATGCCTAGAAAGCTGGAGTCCAAACACTTAGAATTTAGTTTACGTGCATCATTACACACGTGCTTTATAATATTATTTAAATAAAAGAGCTACAAAATTTCAGAATATACGACAGTACATTCTTTGTTCACAAAACCCACATTATAGGACTGTATATTTGCGAGCAATGGTGGCAATACATCCGGAACAGGTGTACATAAAGTCGCAATGTATAATACATTTATAACATCGAATTGTATGTAGAAATATAATGAAGCAGTGAGTAAGTAGTACAGTCTAAAGTGATACACTTACCATCTTTCAGAGACCACTCGCTGCATGAGCAAGCGCCAAGAGATCGAAGAACTTACTTACTCTCGAAACCTTTATTGAGAACTGAACAGATCGGGGGAGGTGAGCTAATCTTGATCCAGAAGCAATGACGCTCTAAGTACTTTCGCCCAGCAATCTGATTTGGTGTAAAGATGTCGACCTTGTGACGTGATAATTTAACACTAAATCTGAAACTGAGAGCAAACACCAACATGATTATTCTACAATTTAATCCAAAATTAATTTATGAATTTCTGCTTATGGGACACCTGTACATTACTGCGTTGATGAAGAGAAATCCCAAGTACAGTACGTCGAATTTCAATTGTCAGGTCTGATTTTGTATAGACATAGAAAATACAAATATTCCATAATAATGCAAATGTATTGACCGTCGAGTGATACATTAGCATTTGAAATGAATCAAGGCATAGAGGAGATCAGAAGAAGCGGATTCAGTGGTTTCGTTAACTCTTATAAATTTATGCCATAATATGCGACAAATTTCATCAAGATGAAGTCGATTTCATGAGCAAAAGAGCCAAAGGAAAAAAACCCGAAATGAACTATAATATGAATATAATTTAGCCTTCAAAAAATAAAGAACGTCCTTCTAAATTTTGACGCATAGTTGTACGGGCTGTAATGCGAATTACAGATGCTACTTTATCAGTTTTATACGACATTACAAAATAAGGGAGGTTACATATTCTCGGGTATAATTAATAAATAATAATAATAATAATAAATGTATACATTTTCAATAAAATAAATGCAAAGTAACTGTAAATATTTTACCTATATATGTTCTGAATGATATATTGCATTTACATTAACTTGACTGGCATGCCTGTACGTTGTACCATATTTCCTGGCATAGTGTACTAAATAACCATTTGGATAATTAGTAAGTGTCTGCTCCCAGACTTTCTTTCAAGAAAGTTTAGCCTTCGAAGTTTAGTTTTAAATCTAGTGTAGTTAGACCTAGGCAGCACCTAAACACCTGAAAAATAGGTAAAAACTGTTTATGACTATCACCATCGTATGCCTTCCACTAGGTCAACAGTTGCAAAAATGAAAAGAATTTAAATGGAAATACAAGAGCACACTCTTTCATCTTACATTCTGAACTCATGCATAAATTAATCAAAACATAAAGACTATCCTCATGCAAACTGAATAATGTTGGCTATCTTTTAAAAACAAGCAGTGTGTAAAGGTTTTGGATATTTTGTGGCAGGGTTTCTCAAAGCAGTCCTCAAGAACCCCAGATGGTCCATGTTTTTGCTCTCTCACAACTCCCCGTGGATAGGGACAGAGCAAAAACATAGACTGTCAGGGGGTCCCTGTGACTTGGTTTGATATACACTGTATTAGGGGAAAGTGATTAGTTATTATTGTTAACACATCATTGCACATGATGCACAACAACAAAATGTGTCCTCTGCATTTAACCCATATGTCATAGCAAGGGACAGCTTATTTAGTGCCCAAGGAGCAGTGCCTTTCTTAGGGTACCTCAGCGGTGCTTTACAGCTTCAAGATTTGATCCAGCAGCCATTTGATTACAAGTGCACATCTGTAACCTTTAGACTGACGTTTAGTGCTCACAGTTAACCTGTTGAATGCAGAAGATAAGAGGTAAACATCTGAGTGATTCTGACAAGGACCAAATCATTATGGTCAGTTGACTGGGTGTTTCATTGTGGTTAAAGAAGTTCAGTATGTTCCAGCTGTGGCTCATATTTTCTAAACATTGTTTTTTTCTTGTCCTTGGCACAATTTTATTAGTTTTCAGTGGCTCTGTAACTCATTGCTTTCTGTATTTATAAGGCGTTGAAGCAGTGTTAGCTTAGGATCCCTATTGTTTCATTCTTATTGTTATTTAGTTAAGTCTCATTGTGCTTTCAAACTGATTTTGGTGTAGTTCAATGTAAACTGGCCTTTTGCCAGTGGTTGGACAGGTTTCCACAGACAAAAAAACATATTCGTCTTCCTATGAAGGTTTTTGTTGGCAGAAAAATAGGACACTTTCACAATTTCACAATGGCATTGTGAGCTGTTCTGAGCAAGCAGAAATTTAGGCGGGGGCGTTGATGTCAGGGTTTACGCCCTACTTCACTAACTGACAATAAACTGTTAAGTCTTTTCTTTCCTGTTCCTCTAAGTATTATAAACTTTGCATATGTGAGTGTCTTTTGCGTTAATATATGTTTGTATAATTGTACATGGTAATTCATAATGTTTAATTTATAATGTTTTCAATTTTATTTGCTTGACCATGAGAGATTATTATGAATGGTGTACAATATATGATTGTGTGTGGTTATATGAAAGTAGCAGTGTGTGCAGAAATTTCTAATATATGAAATACAATTTACAATTATGACTACCTGAATACTTAAAACGATGCAGAAAAAAAATGCATATTAGTATGTTATCCTTATAATTGTACCATCACATAGTACTTTAAAGTGCCTAATTTGGGCAATTGTGTTGTGAAAAGTGCTATGTATAAAAATAAATCAAAATTTAATGATAGGAACCACACTCATTTTGAAAATAAGCTACAATAAAAGGAACAAGCACATACGTTAATGAGACAGACTGACTGGGCCCATTCTCAATGCAGTGTATGATATCAGGGAGGATAGGCGTACTCACAGGCAATAGTGGATGTGAAGGGGAAGATCAAGAGGCAGCAGCAATAGTTATTCTTGACACTAATTCTGCAGTTTACTGGGCTTGTGCTGTTCTCTAAACAGCCTGGTCGTCTTGCAGCTTTACTGGCAGAGACAGCCTGTCATTCCATCCCGCCTAGGTACCCATTCCTCTTCTAGCCTTACCAGACAGTTGGAGTTCTAATTGCCCCCACCAAGGGCAGTAATGAGGTTGCCATACAGGTGGAGTACCTGGTAGTGTAACCCTGCGGCCCCAGCACAGATGTCCACGTGCTGGGCCTTTTCTATGCTAGCTGCCTGCTGAGAGAACTAATGACAGGGGCTGTTGGTACAGGGATTGTTGGGCAACAATCATGGCATGCTGACAGCCCACAGCATGTTGTTAAGTGGAAGTCCATTTACAGTGACTCCTTGTGGGAGGATCATTTCACACACCGGTCACCAAACAAACAATCAACCATTCGATAGCTTTTGTAAAGTTTTGGCTTTTCCTTCCCCTTTCCTTGATCTTGTTAGTACATAACTAATTGCCTTAGTTATGTTCTAGTATTATGATAAATTGCCACATATTGTATCATCAATCAATATTCCACCTATTTTATAGTATTTTATCTCTAGTGAATGAGCCAGGCACCTGCACTAATCAGTGCCCTACACTCACAGATGAATTGCTGTCACCAATCTCTTTCCTCAGTCAGTAACTGCTTCCAGTTCTCTCTCACAGATCCACGGATAAATCATCGTCGCCTACTGTTCCATGTAACTGATTGAGTCACGGCCTCTCCCACTGTCATACAGAGAAGACCAGGGGAGAAGTCACTCACTTTGCTGCTTCCTGTTGGCCTTCAAGCTGCCACACACAGCTTTCCCTCTCTAACCCTCTCAGTGGTTATTAATGACTTGTGCTCTGGACCAGGCTTCTAAGCCTCTTTCTGCAGAACAATGAGCCCCTACCAGGAGCTGGCTGCCAATTAAGCCTTCAATTTGAGTCTAGGTCGACTTACGGCTCAGGGACTGTTTATATATATGAACAGACCCAGATGCAGGGAGCCCCCCCACCACCACCCCCTTGACTGTAGCTCCCTGCTGGGAAGCAAGAGGCTGCTCTAAACAGGCCCTTTGTCTACAGCAGGAGGACCATATTGGCTCCTGCAGGACACGTGTTGCCCCTTGTTCCCTTGGCTTTGAAGGCACAAACCTGCACTGCAAGATCAAAGCAGAAACAGATCTCTGTCAAAAAGCACGTGTGCGTGGACTTAACGTTGGGAATTAGACCTGTTAAGGGACTACTGCCTGGCATACGTTCCAAAATTATTGACTCATAGTACAATACATCTGACAAATTCAACCAAATGTTATCCAAATATTAACCAAATATTTACGCTTCGCTAAGTAATAAAACTTTGAGGTTTGAGAAGAAGAAATTTTTAAAAATGCATTTATTACAAAATGAGTGCAGAGTGCATACGCAATAAGTTTTGGTGATAAACAAAATGAGATTGTAGAATCCTATATTTAAATCCTGAAATCAGAATGGTTCGGTAACCTAATGTCCATTTCATTCTTCAGTAGTGAGATCATCAGTCTGAGGATTCAGATTGCTATGTTTCTCCTACTTTGCAAATTACAGAAATGCGAGACTGGGACCAGTACTGATGATTACATGTTCAGGATAAGGAAGTGATAAACTCTTTTGTGCAAGGGAACATTTTTGGCTTGTGCCTCTAGAGTTGCAGCCTAGTCTCACTTTCACACTACTTAGATAAACTATGTGGTCAGAGACAATACAGTAAATTAGGTTGGAGGCAGGTCTATTGTTTGTACACAATGGTTAGGCATATGGGTGCTTCAATATTTATGATGACCTTCTGGTCTCACAATGCTCAGAAGAATGCAGTTTAGGAACCTGTTGATGCTAAGAAATTTACAACTGGACTGGTTGTTCCCCTTAATTGGCTAAGCCTAGCAGATGTACAAGATATCCTAGTGGTGTCAATTTGTGCAAGGATGTCTTTTTATTTTTATGTGCAAGGATGTCTTTTTATTTTTATGTGCTAGGATGTCTTTTTGTGGTGAAGTAAGCCATGTAGCCCAGTCTTGCAGCATACCTGGAAGGTAGAGGTGGTTTCCTCTCAACAGGCACAGTCATTAAAACACCAAAAATCTTGCAAAACATACATAAGATATGGAAGATAGCAAAGACAAAACTTTGATTTTGAATTTATTTAAAAAAAACAGTAAGTTTTGGAGGAGTAAAAAGTTAATGTAGGGTTTGAATGAATCTCTACAATCAGTCATGGGTGTCCAGCATATATACTTTCTAATAAATTTCTTGTTTATAAAGTCTCTTCCCTGAAGTTTGTCAGTGTTCTGGGTGTCAGGTCACAATGCCATGGGAGAAGCCTAGTAGATATAATCTCTTCTAATCCTGCCTGGAATCCATTTAACGACCTAAAATCTCTTCCAGGCATTTCATTACCTTATATTAACTCACTTGTTTTATCCTGTAATATTTAACTAAGGCTTTCTGGATAAGGCAAGATACTCAATTTCCAAACTGCAGATCATCTAATTCATGCAATCTGGGTTTATACATATATATGTATTTAGCATAAGTAAAAGTTGGATGTATGCTTGATTTAAGATGAGTAGGCTCACAGTTGTCTGATCTGGCAAAGTGATCAAGTTGTCTGACCCAGAGAGTGCAGTAATAGTCTGCCCTACTATTTTTTCAGTAATTGAACAACCTACCCCTGGAGTGAATATTTCAGTGAGAATACTGGGAAATTCATGCAGAATGAGAAAGTGGTTGCCATGTGAGTCATCCAATTGACTCTTTATCAGGGGCAGATGCTTTGTAACCAGTACCTGCACCATGTTTCAGTTCAGGGGTTACAGGTCAGTCAGGTCATGAGACTGACTGTAATACCTTTACAGTGGTGTGCAGTGGTGCCTTAATGGTTTGGGAAGCACATTTGTAATTGAAAGGTTGTTGGTTTGAATCCCTGCCCAGCAAGGCACCTCTGAGGTACCCTGAGCAACGTGCCTCCCTGGGTGCTGAATTAGCTGCCCCCTGCTATGTCACATATAAGTTAAATGCATAGGATGCATTTTGTTGTTGTGTAGTGAGGTGTGTAAACAATGACCACCATTTTTAGGTCCCCACAAAGATCTGTGAATGTAATCAAAAAACTAAAAATGTATTTTGTTTGGTTACTTTTGCGTAAGGAAGGTTATAGGTTTAGGTGGGGGATTAAGGTTTTGCCCATACAAATAAATGGATAGTCCCCACAAAGAAAAAATGAATACAAATGTGTTTGTGTGAACAATATGATGGCTTGGGTGTTCCTATGCCCAGTGCCTTATACTACCTGAGATAGTTATCAGGCCCCACTACAACCCTGTGCAGGATAAATCAATTAGCATTTTAAATATGTAAAAAAATAAAGGTATTATGTGGATCTGTGAGTGCAGTGGATGTATCGTTTGCATGCTGATATTTTTAAGGTTTTCGGTGAAATAAAAACATTGACAATCTAAGACGGAAAACACTGCAGCATGATTGGTGTCTTATGCTAAGTAAATTTTATTTACACCTCATGAACATCATGATCTAGTCATAGAGTATTCTCATCTGTACATCTGTTAATTTAAGACAGCATCATGATGAGAATGTACTCTCATACTGCCAGCAGTCTTAGTCGTCTTGATCACTGCATATCAAACACACAGAATTTTATTTTAGCGTGGATAACAGATTTATTTCTTGTTTGGAAGATTAATGTGTTTGGTGAGTTATTGTCTGAAGCACCACTTCTTAATAGATTGAGTTAAAGCAGTATCCACTGCATATATGAAAGTTCCTTTTTCATTTTGTAGACTGACCTTAAATAGCTCTCTGCTGGGGAGGGATTGTAAGGGTGGAGGTTTAAGGGGTACCTTTCTCATGTGCAGAGACCACTGTTTATGTGTGACAGAAACTGCAAGAGAGTTGGATGGATTAAATACATTATAAATTATAGAATACATTTTCTATTAAACAAATATCACAAATGGACACAATAAATGAGCTGTTAAGACTATTTATGTTTGCGTTGCTCCATATTATTTAGAAGGGTATGTGAATAAAAGCCCTGCCGGCTCATGTCCATTGGTGACAGCCAGAGGATGGAGTTGTGCCAGCCGTTGGACTCGGATGAGGAGCTGTTCTACCAATAAGAGGGCGTAATCCCTGCTCAAAAGTGGCCTGCAGGGGGCCCTGGCGTTGAACCCAATATTCCTCAAACCAGTCTCAACTCACACTATCCAAAATAAAGGCAACTCTAGCCCAGCCAATAAAACACAAGAAACTCAAATTCAACCAGCCGAAATCCAAGCATGGGGAGGAAAAAAGTTGGACCATATAAAGCGGGGTGATGTGGACATTTACACAATTAAAGGGGGGAGCTCTGGAGAAATGCCAAGCCTGGAGGGGTGATATTGTAGAGACATAGAAAAGAGACAGAAAGAGAAACAGCCATAGCAGCACGCATTAAATCTACATTGCCGTATTGTTAGAATTCAAAATAGGTTACTGAAATTCCAAACATTTATGATTTAACAATCTTGCAAGATAAATAAATGTCACTACATCTCCATCCTGGTAAATATGCAGGTGCCTCTGTATGGGTCAATACATGCATCCGCTTATGTGTTATATTTAGGTGGATCTTTGCCCTAAAACACCTTTTCTGAGCTTTGCTCATTAAGGACAACTATATAACAAATGACATCTAAAAAAAAAATCTTTGTTTTTTTACTTTTCATGTTATTCATCACTGATAAGTCTGGACAGATGTAATGCTTTCATGAAAAAGTATGTGTTCATTATAATATTACTTTGTGTCAATGTTTATTTTTACCATATTACTCACCACTTATTATTGTGATAATTATGATTATTGATATATACTGTTCCATTAAGAATAAAATACTATTCCAAATATAACATTTAAAATATCTTAAATACAGCTTTACATGTTGGTAAATTTTTAACTTGAAAAGTTACAAAAGCATATGTCTAAATTATTTGAAGCATCTTAAAATGTAACTTAAGATTTCTTTAAATTATTTAGTGTAAAATAAAATGAGAATTCACCCCATTATGACATTTTAAGTACTACATATCTCTTTTTGTGTGACAGAAGCATAAAAAATATTTTCTTGTGCTTCCATCGTGTGGAGAAATGATGTATTGCGGCTAATTATCTTGAGCTTGAGTCACATTCCTGAAACACAAATCCATTTAATCATACAGCCATATGGATGGATGGATGGATGGACGGACGGACGGACTGTCTGCCTTTAGTGATGAGGAAGTCTGTGTGTGTGCTCCAGGTGAAGTCCTCATTGATGTGGACACTAAGGTATGTAAAGCTACTGACCTTCTCCACAGGGGTTTCATTGATCTGTATTGGGGTGTGAGTTAGCTCGCCTCCTGAAATCAATCACCATCTCTTTTGTTTTGTTGATGTTCATGGAGAGGAGATTAGCTACACACCACTTCACTAGGCCCACCACCTCACACCAGGAGGCCCTTTTGTCATTCCTGGAGATGAGTCCTACCACCACTGTGTCGTCAGCAAACTTCACAATGGAGTTAGTGGGGTATTTGGCCGTACAGTCTGCAGTGTAGAGGGAGTAGAGAAGGCGGCTCAACACACATCCCTGGGGGGCCCCTATGTTCAGTTTGAGCGTACAAGAGTACACATCCCTTACTCTCACTGTCTGTGGTCTTGTGGTCTGGAAGTTGTACACCCATTTGCACAAAGATGTACTGAAACCAAAGTCCTGGAGCTTATCCACAAAGGTGTGGGTCCCACTGATAAGCTTGCCTTGAAAACAGCAAGGACTAACCTGACTCAGGCCATCAGAGTGGCAAAGTGGGCGCATGCTCAGAAAATCCATGGCCACTGACAAGATGCTGGTGACATACGTCACATGTGGCAGGGCATCCAAACCATCACCAAGTACACCTCCCTGTGATGGAGAGGACTCCCTACCAGATGTGCTGAATCACTTCTACACATGGTTTGAAGCACAGAATGTCATTTCAAAGAGGAAGACCACCCCACCCTCTAACGATCTCGAACATACCGTTTTTGTAAAACGTTCTGGAGAAGATAGTTGCTGCTGAACTTCACACATACTTGAAGAGACATAAACATACTGGATTGTTTTAAGCCATTCTTCCTCCCAAGACACAGAACTGAAACTGCCTTGACTAAAGTTGTAAATGACAAAACTGTAGCAACTGATGCTGACATCATGACTGTGCTAATGCTTCTGGATCTTAGTGCTGCTTTCGACGTTTGATCATTTTGTCCTATTACAAAGACTTAAACTTGAGGTTGGGTTGTGTGGAATGGTGTTCGAGTGGTTTAAATCATATTTGACTAATCGTTATGTTTGAGTGTCAGATACTTGTACTGCATTGTCAATGTTATTGGTCACATATGAAGTACCACAGGGATCAGTGCTTGGTACTTTATTTTGTCTCTACATGCTGTCGTTAGAAAATATAATGAGAAAACATAATAACTAGGAGAAAACATAATAACTATCACTCTCATGCTGACAAAACATTGAGACAGATCCAGGGACGAACATATTAGCTGAATCTGGACACTGAATCTGAGGGAAGGAACCAAGGATAGGAAGTGGAGACCCAGGGAGAGTAGGAGAAGTGGTAGGGAATGACATAGAAGGAGTTGGATGGGGTAGTATGCTTGGAAAGAGAGGAAAGGTTGAGTTGAAACAGTACAGGGAAGATGAGACATAGGAGGATTGGGTGCAGTGTATCGTGAACTTCAGTAAAGCGAACCTCAGACAAGTTATGCTGAAGTTTTATCAACACATCACATATCCAACAAAGATCAGATCATAATGCTATTTTACTCAAGCCAGAATATAAACAAAAGATTCCACATGAAACTCCAATCATGAGAGGTGAATTGCTGCCAAATCAGAAGTCACACTACAGGATTCACCCAATGCCATAGACTGAGACATGTTCTGGTCATGTGCAGATGGCATCATGAGTTTGCAGATGTAGCAGTTCACTAGGTATATCCACCACAGACTCTGCATTTGCTAATGAACTTAAGGTTTTCTAGGCCTGTTTTGAGGCTAGTTGTGATAACGCTTGCTATGCGTCTAACAATGGCTACAAAGCTGGGGTGTTCAGGTGGATTTCCGTACGAGTTGAAAAACTCTGTGGAGCTGTCATAGTCGATGAAAAGTGCCAGCCAGTATTCTCTGGGCGCAGAACTAGGGTTCTATGTGGACAGAACCAAGGGGGATAGAGTGTGGCTCAGTGGGCTAAACCTGTGTACCTGAAATCTGAAGGCCACTGGTTCAAACCCAGCATCAGCATGTCTGTGGTTCCTTGAGCAAGGCCCTTAATCTCCAGCTCCCTGGGCACCACTATGAGTGGCAGCCCCTTGTGGACAACCTGCTCTCCAAAGTGCAAGTTGAGGGAGATAAGCAAATAGGGGATCAATAAAGTATTTATTATTATTAGGGTGTGTACTGACAATGAAGATTGCAGGCAATTTATCAAGCTTTACTTCCTCCAGCTCATCACAAGCTAATACCCCATAAAAATGCCTCGCAGTCCATCGGGTTTCTACTAAGGATATTCGACAGCTCCAGGGTGTTCATGACTAGTAGTAATCGTACAAGACGGTTCTCCTTTGGTTAATTTTGATTATATTGTCGAAGGTCGCATAAACTATCAGTGTGACAGTCCTGGCGAGAGGTTAGCAGAATCTCATCTCCAGGCGCATGCTTCCGCTTTTAACCATTGTAGGATCACACATGCACATAGCACAGGGCTTAAATTTCAGGTAGCCTGAGACAAGGCCAAGCCTGGTATAAGAGGTAGACATTGGCCTAGGCACCAAAGGGGGGTTAGTGACCCTACACACATAAACTCACTTAGGCTACGTACACACTGATAGCCATATCGTCCAATTCCGATTTTTTGCTCAGATCAGATTTGTTTATTTTGATGGTCTAACTCTATCTAACTGTGAGGGACCAGCAAGCAGACTCAGGGGCACAAAATTTTCTACGAACAAAAATGTTACTGAAAATACAAAAAATACAAAAGAATATCCAACACAGGAAAATCCTGGGCCCAATGAAATGAGGTCAATCAAACAGAATGAAACCAAAATAAATTAAAATTAAAGCATAACATAACCCAACCTGCACTGAACATAACTGACCTAACCAATAACACACTGGGGAAAAATATATACTGGATGACCAGTCCAGCAACACACATGGGGGGGAAACACTACCCTAACATTTGCACCTACATACCAATCACTCCATAAACCCTATAACATATTTACCTCATCAAATAATACAAACAATTTTATAAAGAAAATCTAAATCAAAAAATGTTAACAAAAATATATCAAATAACTATGCCAGACCCAACTCCCCATCCCCCTACAGTGGGCACCTGTTGGTACTGCCGATGAGAATTTAAAGGGAACCATGACAATTTCAGCTGTTTGCCCGTCGGACCAAAAATGTATGCACCACCTCCCGTTGTCTCCTGGGGGTGGGGCTCGATGGCGAGCGCCTGGTGGCCAGGCCCACACCCACGGGGCCTGGTCGGGCACAGCCCGAACAAGGCATGTGGTTCCCCCCTCCAATGGGCTCACCACCCATGGGAGGGGCCATACTGTAGAAGTCGGGTGCGTTGTGAGCTGGGCAGGGGCCGACGGCGGGGACCCTGGTGGTCCGATCCTCGGCTACAGAAGCTGGCTCTTGGGACATGGAATGTCACCTCTCTGATGGGGAAGGAACCTGAGCTGGTGCGCGAGGTTGTTAAGTTCCGGCTAGATATAGTCGGGCTCTCCTCGACGCATGGCTTGGGCTCTGGAACCAATTCCCTCGAAGGGGGTTGGACCCTTTTTCACTCTCGAGTTGCTCATGGGGTGAGGCGCCGAGCGGAGGTGGGCATACTCATTGCCCCCTGGCTGGGTGCCTGTACATTGGGGTTTACTGCAGTGGACGAGAGGGTAGCCTCCC
>JABFDZ020000040.1:18239314-18256970 GCA_019775955.2 Pollimyrus isidori | reverse complement strand
GGACAGAGCTGCCAGACACACGACCCTCCACTTCTCCCATCCGTCCATCGTGTAGCCAGCCGCGTACGTCCCTGCAGATCGTGTCGATTTCGTTGAGAGACCAGCTGATCAAATCCATAATTTCTTAGTTTGAAGAGCAGGGCTGGGAGAGTCTCTCAGTATAGACAGTAGACAGGACGAGACGAGAGTAGCAAGCAGGGGAGATAAGGGAGAGGGAGAGGGAGAGAAATGCGTCCGCCTCCGCTGAGAGCTTGAGAAAAGAAGCCAGTATAACGCCTAGGCCACCAGACCGAGATAGACAGCCTCAGTTAGTTGCAGCGTCTTTTTAGGGAGTCCGGTCATTCTGTCACGACTCAGAGAGACACAGAGCGAGAAAACATGAACTGGAGTCCAAAATCAGGGAACAAGAGGTTTATTAGGAAAATAATCCTAACATAGAACATCGAGGCACACGCAACATTAATGACCAGACTGGGGAAACAAACTGAAACGTGGACTAAACACATCACACTAATTACAGCAACAGCAAACAGCTGGTGAACATAGGGAATCCACATGGGGTAGATGAAGGGGCGTGGCACACGGAGGATCAGGCGAGCGGAGCATGACAAGTGTACTGACGCCAGAAGCATTACTGGCTCTAATGGCAGCTCCTAGCCCTCAACAGACAGTGAACCTCCCCTGTCAGCCATGGCTTCTGATTAGTCCATGTTGTGGTGGTCCTACTGTACATCACATTATCAATGCATTTGATGATGTAGGCTGATGTAGCCTCTGTATATTCCCGGAGGTTGGTTAGATGGTTGTAAATGGCTACACATGTCCCAGCCTGTAGTGTCAAAGCAGTCCTGAAGTGCATAGGTGGTGATGTTTGGCCACATCTGTACCTGCTTCAGAACTGATTTGATTGCTTTCACCCTTGGTCTGTATGCGGGTATTAGCGTAACAGTGATGTAGTCAGAAAGGCCAATGTGGGGGAGGGGTGAACCTCAGTATCCTCCTTTGTGTGTTGTGTAAACCTGCTCAGGAGTATTATTTCCTCTTGTTGAAAAATTAACATGCTGGTGTGTCTTCAGAAGCATCGACTTCAGGTCTACATGAGTGAAGTCCCCAGCCACAATAGGAAATCCATCAGGATGGGTTGTCTGTTGCTCACAGATGGCATGATCAAGTTCACTGAGTGCCTTATTTCTGTCGCTGTTGTTGGGGCTGGGGGGAATGTAAACCACAACCAATAAAATGGTTGTAAAATCCCTTATAGATAGTAGAACAGTCAGCACTTAATATTTATAAACTTTGCCAACATGAACGATGAACAATGTTTGCAGACCACTGCAGCATCATAACACCAAGCATTGCTGATGTAAACACAGACACTGCCACCACGAGTCTTACCCCCCACACCTAGGACTCTGCCTGCCCGGCAGGACATTAGGCCAATATAGTTGAATGGTGGCATCCGGGAAGTTGTTATTTTGCCAGGTTTCCGTGAATACAAAAACGCAACATTCTCACATTACACTGTACAGACCTTATAAGATATATACTGTATGGTCCATTTTATTGTCCAGGGAAAGCACACGGGCAAGTAGGACGGATGGAATGGCCTGCCTCTTCAGGCTAGTTGCTAACCTAGTCCGTATATCTCCACATTTTCCCCTCTCCTGCTTAATCTCACACTGTTTTCTATGCCCCCTCTCTGCATGGGGAGCAGCAGTCGAGGTCGGTGGTCTGGTAGGCATGTGAAATAATCCTAGGCCCCAAAGCACTCCGGCTTGAATGTGTTCTAAATTGAAATTTGCCATGCTGCTAATGTCTAGGAGCGATGATACTTGCACCTCACCATAAACACACACAACAAACTTTTACATACAGTAAACACAACGATTTACACAAAGACAAACATGTAAACACAGTATTGACAGGACACAGAGGAGCTGCTATGCCTGTGTGTGCCACCATCTTGGAAGAAAAAAAAAAGGACAGTGAGAGCCTTCAGCGATAGGTGAAAATCCACAATGTAGAAAGACCATATAAAGTTTAAGCCTTAGAGTACGTCTTCTACATGCTTTAACACATGTGAACTTATTAAAACAAGTGGATGTTGGTCCTTTTCACACCCTACTGGATGAATTTAATGGCCCAGAAGGTAACCCCATACATTTTAGTAGCCAAAAAGTGGATTTTTCTGTGCTTGCATGGTGTGTTTTTTGCCTTTCAAATCAAAGGAAAACATATTGATTTAGATGGCTCTATGTCAAGAAATCATTCACCACAAACAATTTTATAAATATGTATTTCTTATGTACAATTTGTATTAATTCCAAAGTCTAAATCAAATTAACGTTAAATTTAATTATATTGGGTGTACTGTTTGAAGTAAAGGCCCCACAGCTGAGCAAGCTCTGTCACAAATTAAGCACCGATTACAAACATTTTGAATGCAGTTATGGTCAATGATGGTACGAAAAGTGATCCAAAGAGAGTAAACACGGTGTCATTTTTCTTTTTTTCAGAATGTTTGTATAATACATTTTAAGGAGTCTATTTTTTATTGATGCAGTGTATGACAGAATAACTTTAACAGGGCCTCTTTTCTCTTGTGACATGTGCACATAAAAATTTATGTTAAGCAGGTTGTTTACTATATACATATTATGTATTTCCACAAAAGTGGAATGTCAAGAACAGTAAAATATCGTCAGAATATAATTTAGCTATGTTGTACAATGTAACTAAACATTATCTGTGTTTATCTCAATATTTTAGTGGCTATTGTTTGAATAATGTCATGTTATTGTTTTTGTGATAATTCATTCAAAAATACAGATTTGTACCTACCAGTCTGTAACACATTGTATATTTTATTTTTATTATGCTTAATGATTCTCACGCAATATAGTTTGGAACACTGGATACACATAGTCATATGTCCAAAGTTGACATTCATTAATAATAATAATCAATCCTTTATTGTCCCCATAGGGAAATTGTTTTTATGCCTCCCTCAACTTGGTCTTGGTGGACCAAGTTGTCTGCAAAGGGCAGCCACCCATAGCAGCGCCCAGGGAGCCGGGGGTTAAGGGCCTTGCTCAAGGACCCGCAGACGTGCCGAGGCTGGATTTGAACCTGTGACTTCATGATTACAGCCACACACTGCCCCATTATACAGTGGTACCTCGGTTCTCGAACTCACTAGAACTCAAATTTCTTAAAAGTCGAACAAACCAGTTTGACCTAGAACTTGATTTGAATATCAGAAGTCGAACCGTGAACGCTGACCTAATACAAATTGTATGCGCCAGGAAATGAGTCATACTACAATGTAATTCTTACTGAATGCCTTCTTCATAGATGGAGCATTAACCAAATAAAGCACTGCAACATTACAGTAACTAACAATAAATAAACCACTAACTTACATGTACTATTACAGCATTTATGTCATTTATTTAAACTTCATTTTACCAGGTAAATTAACTGAAAACTAGTTCTCAATGCTTTACAATCAGGGCAGGACTGTGGTAATGTTCGGATAAGATCTTTAACATTTTGGAAGCCATTAAGAAAAAAATGCAATTCTTGTTTTATCCTGTTCATTTTATGTTTAAATGCTTAAAAAAACACATAGTTATGTGTAATTTTGGGGGCCCGAGAACCAAATAATTGGTTTTCCATTATTTCTTATGGTAAAAATTCAATCAGAACTCAAATTTTTGAGGATTCAATCCGGAGTCTGGAACGGATTTTGTTTGAGAACCAAGGTACCACTGTATCTAATCATGTTTGTTTGTAATCTTTCATTGAATATCTTTATTAGCAGATATAACTTGGTACTTTTTATCCAACTTGTATAACATATATTCTGGGGAAGTTGATTGGAATGGGACAAAGTTTTTATAAATCACATCCTGCTGTATAATTTTAGCTTGGTATGTCAGTTGACTTACAACAGATATAATTGTTTTCATTAAGAAAATAGTAAGTGCATGTTATTACATAAGTGAACGTGAGAAACAACCACAGTGGTTAGCACTGTTGACTCACACTTTTGGGACCAGGGTTCGAGTCTCCACCTGGGTTTCATGTGTGTGGAGTTTGCATGTTCTCCCCATGTTGTCGTGGGGTTTCCTCTGGGTACTCCGGTTTCCCCCCACAGTCCAAAGACTGCAAAGAATTCTAAGGATAATTGGATTTACTATATTGTCCATAGGTGTGAATGGTGTGTGAGGGTGCCCTGTGATGAGCTGGCCCCTCACCCTGGGTTGTTTCCCACCTTGTGCCCGTACCTTCTGAGATAGGCTCCAGACTCCTCGCAACCCAAAAGGATAAACGGTTTGGAAAATGGATGGATGGATTGATATATTCAAAGTTAATTAATTTAAGCCCATTTAAAACCAAAAGAATATATATTTTGTGCACATATTTGTAAAATAAATATTCTAATGACATTATGAACAATTAACACTACAAATATTTCCTTATGATCAGTTTTAATGTCAAGGTTGACCCTAAGTCAATGTGAAGACATTGTGTATATAAAAGGAGATGCTAAGTGGACAGCAGACTAAACCCACAGCATTGGGGCAGAGTCCTGGGTGTTCAGTCTGCCGTTTGGGCTTTTCTCTCACCCTGCTCTACTGTTGTATGGGGGCTATAAAGTCTCCAGTAGACCAGGGTGAGGAGGGTCTATATGTTGTTTGAGCTACATTTAAAAGTAAACTGGTATCATGGAGCATGCTGACATTTTCCCAGTCTTCTACTTCTGAGGGATCACCTGTGGAACAGAACAGTAACATGCTACTTATAATCCATGTCAGGACACCTTGAGTACAGTAACTTCAGGCTTTACAAATAACTTTAAAACTGACAGGCTCCTGTGCTTGGCTAAATACTTGAGTTGTTGTTATGCTTTATGCTTTTACTGGTTTGTTTTCTTGATTGAACATTAGCTGTTTCACATTAACATTAGTGACACATGCATGATTATAGGACCAAACAGCACACAGCACGCACTGAGTTCTTAAGTGTAATCCAGGTCCTTTTCATTGAAATGGTATTTTGCAAATCCTGTCCGAGCTAACATGGATTACCTGGCCACCCTGCTAATCAGATTATGGCAAACCATGATCACAGATGAGAAGCACGGCCTACCAGAGCATGAACAGAGTCTAGCCTCGTTTGCTGGGGAATCGGCCCGTTCCAATCCGGTCAATAGGAACACTCATTTGCCTTCTAGAAATGCCCACTGCCTTCCTGTCACAAGAGATAAAAAGTATATATATAAAATAGTAAGTATAAAAAATGCTAGTAATACAATTTTCTACAACTGTGTTTATAATTGCACTACACATGTACCCTACATATTTTTCCAAGGCAACATTTCCTACGAATCGTCTGAATGATGTGTGAAATAGCCTTTCACATGATGTACATCCCAAATGTCTACAATATAACTCCATCAGTGGGTATATAGGCAGGTCCCATGGGCAGGTCTGTCAACTCTGTGTTAAAAAGCGGACAAAGAAAGAACTCGAACATTTCTGTTACTTAAAAAACAGACAGCCTAGTTAGCACAGTGCCAGGGAAAGGCCGAAATGATAATGAAAATTATTTGGTTATTGACAGACTGGAAAGTATTGGCATGCCTAATCACTGATGTGGGTGAGACATATAAATGCATTGCCTACTAAATTAAACAGAGAGTAAAGAATATTGACCATCTTTGGCTATATTGTGTGGCATGAATTGTGAAACATTGTTTGATAGTATGGATATAATTCCATCGGAAGAATCAAGTGCCCAGTTTCAAAGCCTACTTCATTCCTTTGATTATTAAGTATATTAAATGTTTCTCTTGCTCTTTACCCGTTCCCTCCCTCCCCAGCGTGGTATTTCCGTTTGCTTTTTGTATCCATTGTGCTGACAGACAGGCGATCCAGTGGCATGTTCTCTCCAGGGAAGCTTCGCTTCCTCTTGATTTCAATGCCATTCTTTTCTACATGCACCAGTTGATCGAAGAGCAGCAGTTTGTCTTTCTGTATGCTGGGAGATTTCTCGTCATTGGACCAGACCAGGGATCCAAACTTCTGCAAAGCCACAGGGCCCGGAAACTTCTAGGTGAGAGACTGTGTTTCAGTATGAACCCACTCATTCAGTCCCTAATCTCATACATAATGTAATAAATCATGACTAAAATCCACCAAGTTTACAAAGGTCAATTATCTTATTCCAGTGACTTTTTGAAATATAAACATACCAGGAAAATATAAATATAAAGCAAAAAAAAATAAAACACCTCAAGCCTGATCTGATTGTGTGGGGATCTGCATAATAAGATGATAATACATTATACAAATAAATGTGTCCCCAACTATGAACCTTTATTTTTATTTAGACAGCACAAAAGAGGCTGATTTATATTCTATTTCAATAATAGGCCCTCATGTAATATATGTTGTGTGAGATGAAGAAAGGGAAATACTTTATTTTGTACCTCTGTTACTGCTGACAGTTTTGAAAGGAGTGGCTTCTGCTTGAGTGCTTGGCATAGGAAAGCCCTGCTCCTCAACCCTCATCTTTTTTTATCATAACTTGGTCCTTACATATACATATTTTTTAGAGATGCAATTTTTACATTTAAAACTCCCTACCATCTCCTTTGGCAGGTCTTGCCTCTGCTTCTTTCCTATTGAATGAGGTCCCTATCCTCCCATGTGCAGATAACTCTCCACATTTCATGGTCTTACCTCTGATTTTTCTGGCTGCACTTGGAAGCCAGTGGCACTGCAGCTGAACAGAGTGACGGTGAAGAGGCAAGAGACCAGTATATATCCACAGTGCCACATCTGAAACAGAAATACCAGGGAGATATACTTATGTATACACAGATGCACATAACTGATGTATACAATGATGCACACACACTCACCTTAATATATGTGGTCATCACGATATGTGAGTACATACGTATGTGTGCATGGGTATGCAAGGTAGTGCTGGCTGTTAAGCTCTACTTGTCACTGCTTTGCACTTTTTGAACTTACTCCGTTTGTTTCACTATGCACGAGCATCAGAGTCTTATTTGTTGGACCAAAGCCACAGCAGAGGAGTTTAATTTTGCAGTGATTATTTTCTCAAAACTGAAAATTTACGTTGTTTGGCTGCTAATGTATTATCGATTGACAAAAAGGGGGAAGTACCATACTTTTGGTTGTCAGAAATCCTCTGTCACATGGTTATGTTCAGCACTACTGCTTTTTCGTACTCTGTGTGCATGTGTTTCTGGAAAAATGAAAAAGTGGGTTTTCACATTGTGTCCTCCCCCCAGAGCTATTAGACACTGGCTGTGGTTTTGAGTTTCTGTGATACAAAGCTCTGTTTACATTTACCCCACCTCCATCTGTGAAAATATCATCAACCATGCACCCACCCATTGCTGAGAACCAGAGTAGACCTACAGCCTCCAACCACAAACCTCACCCCCTCCCTTTAAAAAAACACATGACATAAGATTAAACATTCAGTTGATACCTACTCTTACCAAAACTGCAACACCAACCTTTACATTTTATCTGATCCTTACCTGAAAATGAATTCAAACCCCATGCTAAATCTGACCTTTATTTTAAGTTTCAAAGCAAAAGTATGCAGTCTTTTTATGCTGTTCATATTATTTATGTGTTTCATTTGCGCCCACGGACAAATATTTTCTTAGGATGTTACTTAATATTATTAATCTACTTTGTAAAATATCACAGCCCATTTTCTCAATGGAGACCATAAACAAAGAGCTGGGTCGGAGACACCTTAATTTGTCTGTGAATATTCCACAGAAAAAACATGCAGTAATGTTGGCTAAAAGCATATGAAACCTGTACACTCTCCTACCTCCGCCTGAGAGTGATAAATGTGTGCAAACCTTCAACAGTCTTCAGCAGTCTCTTCAATAATGTGATTCATAAACTTAACTGTTACTATTAAGGTAATATTACAGCGGTTTATTATGTTTATTATGGGCTATTTGTTAATTTTGCGATAATCTTCCCTATGACCTCTGTGACCCTGCTCAAGTAATTTGATGTTGGACAAGCTGATTGATACTTTCATGGAATACTTTCACAGGAATAACTGACTGCACCGAAACAGATCAAATTAATAAGCATATGCAAATATGTACATTTACAGAGAGGAAAACTATTAGTACATGAATGCATATGACACCATTATTAAAACAAAACATCCAATATATGGAAAGCAAACAAAAGTTTGATAACTGGGTAGTTACAGATTTAAATTCAAGCAAACAACTGATATTGGACCATATAATAAGCTACATAACTTTACTAAATAAATATTGTCAGTATTGTTTATGTACTGTAGAAAATCTTTGCGTGTGTGTTTAAGTACAGAAACATTTGAATCCTTTTATTTGAAAAATAAATATAGAACTTATGAGATTTGTATTATTTATTATTATAAGCATCTTGTATTCTTCTAACATGTTTTAATAAAAATATTAATACTCCATTAAACATCCATTCATCCATCCATCTATCCATCCTTCCATCCACCAATTCCAACTATCCATCTAACTGCTTATTCAATACAGTATTGTAGGATGTTTGCTGTTATATCTCTTTAAATATATTGCTAAATAATTTTATGTCAGACTGGTTAATTAATATTTAGCAACAGATTACATTTATCTTATTTTTTAATTCATAGTCGACATT
This sequence comes from Pollimyrus isidori, assembly GCA_019775955.2. NCBI lineage: Eukaryota > Metazoa > Chordata > Actinopteri > Osteoglossiformes > Mormyridae > Pollimyrus > Pollimyrus isidori. Next base: position 18,248,235 of record JABFDZ020000040.1, on the reverse strand, counting down.
TCTGATGACTAAAAACATATTTTGCCATGAATATATAGTGTTTCTTCAATAGTTATGTGGCAAAATGTATTGTCTAGCAACCAGATCCCATTTTAGATTGCACTGTTAAAAATAAACACTCTCACTGCCCAACTCTTGCACACACGCTAATACCTATGCTATCTAACACACATTCTCCCCAAGACACATGCGATCCACGAAACATTCCAGTATTTATTTAGTCCAGAAGTATTACACATCTAAGGTACCTATGGACCAGCAGAACCATCTCAAATTAACAAACACTTACACAGACTCACCCACTAGCACATACACAATCTTAAAATCACAAACAAATGTATAAACAAGCACAAGTGTCTCGAAATCCTCTCTCATACTTGGACATGGAAAATGCCAGAAATTTGTGACCGGTACCTTTAATTAGGAGTCTGTATCACACCAAACACTGAAGATCCCAGAATTTCTCACACTCCAGATTTCCCTCCCCTTGCTTTTTCCTGGTGTGGACTTTGCTACTTTTATAGGCTTGCCAGGGGAACCTCAACTCCAATCAGTGGTAGAGTTTTCTATGACGTCATTCCTCTATGCTTTCAATCACTCTGTGCCCCAAGTCTATTCCCCTTGACATTGTCCTCATCTGCTTACCTAAAAGTGTTACCTACTAGTGGGCATCTGGAGATTGGAAGAACAACTGATTTAGGCCAACAGGAGCAAATTGCTGCAGCTCTGAAACCCCGCCATGAAATAGTGGAGATAAGTGCTTGAAGAACATTTAAATGTCAGCTCCTGTATATAGGAGTGCAATTGTAGATAGTTTAAAAGCTGCATAGTCCTGGGCATGACAACCAAGGTTATCTAGGTGATGCAGTCAGCTTATCGTCTCTCTCTCAGTGTGATATATTAAAGTCTTTAGCAGTCCAAACTGCAATGTCTGACAGTTAAAATAAATCATCTGATCCCTCTCTATGTAGTACTGTAAAGTTCTGTTTGGATAGTTGAAACACTTCAAACATGTTCTAATCCATACAATCAATAGTAAGATAATATGTCTTATAATGTACTGTAACCTTAAAAATTAAGCCTGGGCATAAAGCAAAACAATGTTATGGGGAATTTTAAAGTTATGAGTAGTAGCAGCTAATTGCCCTTTCAAAGCCTTTAGATGTGCAGTTGATTTTCACACACTATATTTAAATGCAAGCAGACCACCCACTCCTTCTTTATTGGTGCAGAGTTGGATTAAGATCCCAGCAACTCTATGGAAAATAACATTATGTCCCTATATTTAGACCCTCGATCTGACAGGATCATCGCATGTCAGACTAGAAGGAAAGTGGTCATATTTCTTGTGACTGTTCTGATTAATAAGACCAGAGGAAACCTCGGTCTCTACTCAGAAAGATGTGTATCTGCTTTGTTGAACTGTGTTTGTAGATTGGCTTGGACACTTCAGCAAGATTTATCAAGCTTTTGCACCTGTTTTTTCTTAAAGGAATAAAAAGCACATGTCTAACACATTTTATAGATAATTACATTAATAAATTTAAATTAACGAAAAACTGATGAAAGATTCACTCCTTAGAGAGGAAAAGTTTAAGTGTTCAGTATTACTCAAAATATTACTGAATTGGTATTGGCAAGTGAGAATGTGTTTATATGTACAATTTATGTGGCATGTGTAACCGGACAAAATATAACTATGTGTTCACATGTGTACGTGCATCGGTAGATGTTTGAATTTTCTGTATGTACATTGCATCTGTTTGTGTCTGTGTATGATTGTTACCCAATAGGAGAAGATGACATCAACTAGGGGCCGGGAGGGGCTGGGGAATTTGGTCAGCAAGACGGATGAACAGATCTGTCTATAATGGTCCTTCATTAAGTACATGGCGTCATTAAATATGGATCATGATGAAATTTCTGGCTTGAATCTCCTTGACAATACTCTTTTAAGTAGAAACCATTTGATTTCCCTATACTGAAACACCTACGATAGCAAACAGCTATGCTGTGCCTTTGGTTATGTGTGATGGCTTTCCTAGCGAGTCGTTCTCAGTGCGTTACTCTGTTCTTCTGCTTATGGCTTCAAATACTATTAACAAACTGCACTTACACACTGGGGATTGACATGTAGATAATACAAATTAATATGTAACAAGTTTATGTATCTAAATTTTCAGTTTCATGCTTAGTAAAAATAATCTAGTCATTATGAAAACACACCTGCATTAACAATGATACCATTAATAATTTCAAATTCATTCTATATCTCAGCATGTTCCTCTCATTAAATACCTTCCTTAGTCAATGATTTTATGAATCCCATCTGTTGCTATGGCCTTTGTTATTACTGTGCCTTTATTAAGGTCATGACCCAGCTACTGTAGAAACACCAACCATTATAGAAGGTACATTATATTCACAAATCAGGAAAAGCTGACAACTAATAACAGAACGATTGACATTCCTTAGTTATTTTAGTGGTTATGACTTTTTTTTTTGGTCGGTTTTCAAATTATTAAAACATTCTCTATATTTTGTTGTCTAATTGCAGTCAAATTATTTGGGAGTGTTGCCAGCAACAGTCTAAATTATTATATTTGCTTGGAGCTTTTAAAGCTCGGGATAAAGTCAGTCTAACAGGTTAATAATAGCCCGCAGCTGCATGAATTTACTAGACACAGAAATTTGATAGGAAAAGAATGACTATTCTATTGTTTAAATATTCCCTGCAGTAGATCCAATGAAATTTAGTGTTAAAGTTAGTTTTAATAACCATTTGTATTTTTCCATATCTCTGCAGAAACTCTGGTTGTTAATGTTTGTATTTGACCTATGTCCGCTTCTGCATTGGTCTAGATAAATCATCACCTGTCCAATGACAAAATGGAGCAGTTTAAATGGCTAAGCTACACTAAAGATAATATTGGTTTGCTAATTGGACAGGACTCTAGGCAGTGTTTCTGTGCTGTAATGCTAAAAGCCATCCATCCATTTATCCATCCATCTATCCATCCATCTATCCATCCATCTATTCATCCATCTATCCATCACCATTTATCCTGGTCTGGGTCATGTGGTGCAGCAGAGATGCCCAGACCTCCCACTCCTAATCCTTATCTGTCAGCTTCTTTGGGGGAATACTCAGGTGCTTCCAAGCCAGCCGAGAGATATACTCTCTCCAACGTGTCCTGGGTCTGCCCCAGGGTGTCCTCCTGGTTGAACATGCCTGAAGCCTTTCCCATGGAAGCATCCAAGAGACATCCTAGATAGATGTACAAATCACCTCGGTGCGCTCTACTTTGAGCTTCTCCCAAATGTCTACGCTCCCCACCCAAACTTTAAGGCTGAGCCCAGACAATCTGTGAAGGAAACTCATTTTCAATGATTTTATCAGCAATTTCATTCTTTCTGTCACTACCAAGAGCATAGTGTCTATAGAGGTTTGGAAAATGGATGGATGGATATTTTGATGTTCGATATTTTTGTACAGTGGTACCTCAGTTCTCAAACTTAATCCGTTCCGGACTCTGGATCGAATCCTAAAAAGTTCTGATCAAATTTTTCCCATAAGAATGAATAGAAATAAGAATGAATGGAAAACCAATTAATTGGTTCCCGGCCTCCCAAAAAAGTTTTTTGTTTTTTAGCATTTAAACACAAAATGAACAGAATAAAACAAGTAGAGCATTTTCCAAAACGATAAAGATCTTATCCCAACATTACCCGTCATGCCCTGATCGTCTGCTCCTTGTTAAGCTTCTCTGGGATCCCCATGTGATCGGCTGTTTCTGGTTGATGTCATTAGTCCTCCGTATTAAGTCCGCGTTTCAGTTTGTTTCCCCAGTCCAGTCATTGGGTGCGTTCGACATGCTTACAGCATTGGCTTAAAGCAACGCATTCTGATCCTGACCCAATACATTACGGTTGGAGGCATTGCAACCTCTCACCCTGCTGTACAAACCTCCATGATGACACACCTTTGCCCTTTTGGCTGAAGACTTTATTTACACGAATGACATTGTATTATATCCATAATCTGCTATTTCTCCCAAATATCACGTAGAGCAGTGAGAACTGGTTATCAGCTAATTTACCTGGTAAAATAAAGTTTAGATAAATTACATAAATGCTCTAATAGTAATATTTTAAGTTTGAAATATTGTAATGTTGTGCTGCTTTATTTGGTTAATTGTCCAGTCTGTGAAGAAGGCACTCCACTGTCCTGCCCCGATCGTAAAGCAGTAATCTGCTATTTCTCCCAAATATCACGTAAAGCAGTGAGAACTAGTTTTCAGTTAACTTACCTGGTAAAATAAAGTTTAAATAAGTGACATAAATGCTGTAATAGTACACGTAAGTTAGTGGTTTATTTATTGTTAGTTACTGTAATATTGCGCTGCTTTATTTGGTTAATGCTCCAGTCTATGAAGAAGGCATTCAAGTAAGAATTGCATTATAGTATGACTCATTTCCTGGCGCGGACAATTTATATTAGGTCAGTGTTCACGGTTCGACTTTCAGATTGAGTTCTAGGTCAAACTGGTTTGTTCGACTTTCAAGAAATTTGAGTTCTAGTGATTTTGAGAACTGAGGTACCGCTGAAAACACAAGAAATACTTTCCCCATAATGTATGTGTCGTGAAATGTGCAAACTCAGGGAGGAAGTTTAGTTCATGCTATTCTATGGCCAATAGCATGTGATGAACCAAAAGACTTACAAGCCCCATTCAGGTCAATTAGTGTTTAAAGTTTAAGATGTTGCTGAGCGAAGCACTTAAATTGCTCTTGTCATTTTTAATTAAAATGTTGAGTTATTTGCATCTGTGGTGCAACAAAGGAAGCAGCAATGTCAATTAAATTACAAAATAAATTTTTCAAAGATTACTTTTTAATTTGATTGACTTACCATTATCTGGGAATTCACTTGTGCAGTTGGGATATGCTGTGTTAATAATGCCACGGGACAACGACTTGCTGCAGAATCCCTGTATTTACAGTGGGTACAGAAAGTATTCAGACCTCCTTCAATTTTTCACTCTTTGTTATATTGCAGCCATTTGCTAAAGTCATTTAAAATTATTTTTCCCCCCTCATTAATGTACACACAGCACCCCATATTGACAGACAAAAAAAAGAATTGTTGACATTTTTGCAGATTTATTAAACAAGAAAAACTGAAATATCACATGTTCCTAAGTATTCAGACGCTTTGCTCAGCATGTAGTAGAATCACCCTTTTGATCTAATACAGCCATGAGTCTTCTTGGGAAAGATGCAACAAGTTTTTCACACCTGGATTTGGGGATCCTCTGCCATTCCTCCTTGCAGATCCTCTCCAGTTCTGTCAGGTTGAATGGTAAACGTTGGTGGACAGCCATTTTTAGGTCCCTCCAGAGATGCTCAATTGGGTTTAAGTCAGGGCTCCGGCTGGGCCATTCAAGAACAGTCACAGAGTTGTTGTGAAGTCACTCCTTTGTTATTTTAGCTGTGTGCTTAGGGTCATTGTCTTGTTGGAAGGTAAACCTTCAGCTTTCCCTCGATTGCAACCAGTCGTCCTGTCCCTGCAGCTGAAAAACACCCCCACAGCATGATGTTGCCACCGCCCTGCTTCACTGTGGGGACTGTATTGATGAGCAATGCCTGATTGTCTCCACACATACCGCTTAGAATTAAAGCCAAAAAGTTCTCTCTGGGTCTCATCAGACCAGAGAATCTTATTGCTCACCATCTCCGAGTCCTTCAGGTGTCTTTTAGCAAACTCCATGCGGGCTGTCATGTGTCTTACACTGAGGAGAGGCTTCCGACAGGCCACTCTGCCATTAAGCCCTGACTGGTGGAGGGCTGCAGTGATGGTTGACTTTCTGCAGCTTTCTCTCATCTCCTGACTGTATCTCTGAAGCTTAGCCAAAGTGATTTTTGGGTTCTTCTTTACCTCTCTCATCAAGTCTAGCTCAGCTTGGTCGGCCAGCTCTAGAAAGGGTTCTGGTCGTCCCAAACATCTTCCATTTAAAGATTATGGAGACGAGGCCACTGAGGTCTTCGGAACCTTAAGTGCAGCAGAATTTTTTTTGGAACCTTGGTCAGATCTGTGCCTTGCCACAATTCTGTCTGTGATATTTCAGTTTTTCTTATTTAATAAATCTGCAACAATTTCAAAAATTCTTTTTTTTGTCTCTCAATATGGGGTGCTGTAAGTACATTAATGAGGAAAAAAAATCATTTTAAATGATTTTAGCAAATGGCTGAAATATAACAAAGAGTGAAAAATTGAAGGGGGTCTGAATACTTTCAGTACCCGCTGTATTCCATGTGCGCACACATTGTACTACACTCTGCAGATTGGTGTACTTCCCAGAACTGTCCGGTACACAACACATTACCGGAACCATTGTTGCTCTAAAGCATAACACCACAGGACATATTCAAGACCCTTTTGAATATTTGATCTTTTTCATATTTGTATTGTGTTTCCTTAAGCAGTGAAAAAAACATTATTCTTATGTTTGCCTATTTGAGTCAGTGTGCTTGTGAAGTGACAGGCTGATATTGAATAGAAGTATGTGAGATGCATTATTGTATTTTTAGAAAATAATGCAGTTTATTTGGATACTTTGTGTAACACTTCCTGTAGTCTCCCCTAATTGGACTAATTGCATATTTTATTTCCCCTACCCCTCCTGAGGGGCGCTGCCTGGAGACCTCAGTCTATCAAGACATCCAGCACACCCTGCAACATGTTACGTCGCCAATAACAATGACGTCCATGCTTCCATTTCGCCGTTCTACTATGTCATCTACGTTGTATGACCCATTCCCTGCCTTCTGGTTGCTTGGCGATTGGAAGGAGCGTTGGCATCGGCTGGTCATCTCCCCCCTGCTCCGCCTTTAAGCTTCAAATTTTTATTGTATTTGACTCTCCCTGCCGGCCCCAGGAGGATGGGCTCCCCCTTTGAGTCTGGTCCCTCCCAAGGTTTCTTCCTTCTCTGGAGTTTTTCCTTGCCACTGTCGCCTATGGCTTACTCACTGGGGGCTTTGGGTGGGGATGCTGTAAAGCGCTTTGAGATGATGTAAAGTCGTGATAATGCACTATACAAAAATAAAGTTGTTGTTGTTGTTTAAGATACTGCAATGAATTTTCCCGATACTAGCCTGATAAACCGAGTCTATGAATACCAATCAAACTCTTTGGAAAGTGCAGGGTTTTTTTTTTTAAATTAAGGAAAAAGAACTTGGGGTATAATACCAGAAGTGCTAATTCAGGTATTTCTGGAAAAGATCTGTTTTAAGACGTCGTTTGAATACATTCAGTGACTCAGCTGTTCAGACATCTAGGGGAAGTTCATTCCACTAACTTGGTGCCAGAACAGAGAAGAGCCGGGAGGTGTGTTTTTGTTGTGCCTTGAGGGGAGGTGGGACCAGTCGAGCAGTGCTCGGGGTGTGATGCTCGGGGTGTAATGAGATCATTTAGGTAGGATAGTGCCAGATAATTTTTGGCTTTGTATGCGAGCATCAGTGTTTTGAATCTGATGCGGGCAGCCATAGGAAGCCAGTGTAGGGAGTGCAGCAAAGGAGCAGTGTGGGAGAACTTGGGAAGGTTGAATACAAGCCGAGAAGCTGCATTCTGAATCAGTTGGAGGGGACGAATGGCACTCAGTGGTAGACCCGCTAGGAGTGAGTTTCAGTAGTCAAGGCGGGAGATGACGAGGGACTGAACAAGTATCTTGGTAGCCTGTGTGGAAAAGAATGGACGTATCCTTCTGATATTAAGCAGGAGAAACCAACAAGAGCGGGAAAGGTTGGAGATATGTGAGGAAAAGGACAGATGATTGTCCATGGTAACCCCAAGGTTGCGAGCAGTAGCTGAAGGCCAGATCAGGGAGTTGTCAAGGGAAATCACAAGGTCCAGGAGGGGGGATGAGCAGTCATCCAAGATGAGATGTCTGCTAGACATGCAGATATCTTACTGGAGATATGAGTGTCTGAAGGAGGAAAGGAGAGGATGAGTTGAGTGTCATCTGCATAGCAGTGGTAAGAGAAGCCGTGAGAGGATATGACCTCACCAAGAGATTTGGTGTAAAGGGAGAACAAGAACGAGCCAAGAACCGAGCCCTGAGGTACACCAGGGAGGAGACTACGTGGGGTAGATGTGGAACCTCTCCATGTCACTTGGTATGATTGGCCTTTGAGGTACAATGCAAGCCATCGCCAAGCTAAGCCACCAATGCCAAGACTATTAAGGATAGACAGGAGAGTTTTGTGGTTGACCGTGTCAGATGCTGCTGACAGGTCTAGAAAGATGAGGACAGATGACTGTTTGGCTGACCTAGCAGCATGCAGCTTCTGCGTGACTGCTAAGAGGGCAGTCTCTGTGGAGTGAGCAGCTTTGAAGCCAGACTGATTAGGATCCTGGAGGTTGTTCTGAGAGAGGTAAAGAGAAAGCTGGTTGTAGACTGTGCGTTCTAGGATTTTTGAAAGAAAGAAAAGAAGCGATATTGGCCGGTAGTTGCAAGTGTCTGAGGGATTTAGAGTGGGCTTTTTCAAGATGGGAATGACTCTGGCTATTTTGAATGCTGTTGGTAAATGACCGGAAGTTATGGAGCCATTAATAATAGTGGAAATGAAGGGAAGAAGGCCCTGAGAGATTATCTGGAGCAAAGTGGAGGGGATTGGATCCAGTGTACAGGTGGTAGGGTTATAAGATGAGATCACTTTCATAATCTCATCAGTCGTGAGACAGGAAAACTGTGTCAGGAAGGAGGAAGGGAAGTCGTGGGTGTGTAGTGTAGTGGATCGGGAAGGAGATAATGTCTGAAAGATTTCACCGATCTTTTCATCAACGAAGTTGGCAAAATCTTCAGCAGTCAGGGAGGATGGAGCAGGAGGAGTTGGAGGGTTGAGTAATGATGAAAAGATAT
>JABFDZ020000040.1:18228344-18239214 GCA_019775955.2 Pollimyrus isidori | reverse complement strand
GGCAGTTCTGAAGGCGAAAGGGGGTCAAACACCATATTAGTATGGTGTTCCTAATAATCCTTTAGGTGAGTGTATATCTCTATTTCTACAGAGAGTTTTTGAACTGGATGTAATGGAAAAACTCTGGGTTTAATCTCACCAAAACTAAAAGGAGAGGCCGTAGTGTAATTGGCCAACGAGACATTGTTGGTGTCCCTGGGCATCGTGATGGCAATGTCACATTGTGTGCTGCCATCAGCAATCATGGTGTTGTCCACCCTCAGGCCAGCCTAGGGCCCTATAACACTCAGCAGCTCCTCATTTCCCTCAATCACATGCGAGATGCTCTATTAGGGCAGCAGGATAAGCAGCCCATCTATGTTGTTGTTTGGGACAATGTGAGTTTTCACAGAGGCCTCTAGGTTAAAGAGTGGTTCAATATGAACCAAGGTTTTATCAATCTTTGCCTTCCACCGTACTCCCCTTTCCTGAACTCCATTGAAGAATTCTTCTCCTCATGTCGGTGGAAGGTATATGAATGCCAAACTTACACCAGGGTAAATCTCATGCAAGCCATGGAACTGGCCTGTGGTGAGATGGGTATGGAGGCATGTCAAGCCTGGATAGGGTTTTTTTTCCCCCATTGCCTGACCAGAGAAAATGTGGCCTGTGATGTAGATGATGTCCTGTGGCCTGACCCAGTATGGATCCAGATCAGCAGAAGCCGCATTTTACCCTCACCCGCTTATAACAGCCATTTACCCTTTGTTACAGTCATCCACTAATTCTTCTCTTTGCACATTTATTTGCGCTTTTAGTTACACATGTCCACACTGGTGAAACAACACGGAGAGGAAAATAACTAACTCTTTAATATAGAGCGACATAAAACATTAAGATTAACAACTACTCACATTTCCAGCCCTTATTTCTAATCCAAAAAAAGATACAAACGTACAATGTCATAACTATTGTTTCACACAGCATTTAAATTCTACTACAGCCATATACAATGCTCTCCCTTTCGGGTCAGCTATAAACTTTCATAAGTTACAACCTTAGTGTCCGCCATTAGCTCCGAATCTGGCGCGCACATAATTATCCAATAACTAATATTCAGACATTACATGAAACAAAATAAATGACCGTACACAAGCGTACAAATACACATCTATATTTAATATATGGCAGCATTAATCAAAGTGAGGGACTATAACATTTCTCACCTGTTAAACAAGGTGAAAAAGGAGACGATGAATTATGAGTCTGGCCTTCACGAAAGTCTCTCAGTTCAGAGAGAAAACCCTGTGTTCGCGAAGTATAGGCACAGATTCACTGCCACCTACTGGTTGACCATATACCACTGTTTCTCTTTTTCTCTTCTTTTTTATTTACGGCAATAAGGGCTTAAACAGGATTTTATTAACATGAGTGGTATCTTTTCTTTAAAATGAATCATAATCGTAATGCTAAGGGTATTCAAACATCAACATACAAACACAAATGTGATCATGCATTGTCGGTGTCACATTTGCATGGTGGCTATTTTCTAGTTTATCGTGATACAAAATACCTTTTTTGTTAGTGTATCTAAATACTATTGCCCATCTCTGACTGCCAGCAGTGTGAACTTGCTTTTGCTCTGGTTCTACAAGGACCTAATGGGCTGTAACAGTAGGCCCTATACTCTTGAAGTACATGTTGTAGGACCCCTTGCAGGACACAGCCGTATGCCTATTTTAAGACCAAAAAACACATAGATCTTCCCAGGGAGCCTGACATGTGTGGCCCCTCACGAATTTGAAACATCTCCTCCACAATCCCAACCTGCAAATCCATAGGCACTGTCCCTGACCTGCACACAAGACAGCTCAACAACGTCAAGAACAGCAACAACAGTCAACAACTAAGGGAAACTCTCATCCACCCCCAAGGCATTACTACTGAAGAGTACTTTGGCTACTTCAGTGACCTCAGCCCTGGTGATGGGAAAGTCATCTTCTCCAACCTCCCTCAGAATACAAAACAGGCAAAATCTCGTTCGGTTCTCTCAGAGGTTTGTCAGATGCCCTCAGGACATCCTCACACTATGTGGCATTTTCCCCGCCATCTGATCCAACTCACCACCAGGTGGTGATCAGTTGACAGCTCAGTTTCTCTCTTCCCCTGAGTCTCTAAGACAAACAATTGCTGTCAGGATCATTTCCATCCTTGTTTATCATTTCTTTCTTTGGACACTGAGGAAGTTAAACATTTCAAATTGACATAAATAAAATGCAGACACCTTAGGGTAGGAGAACTTTCCCATTTATTAGGTCTGTGTGCATAGGGGTTCTTTTTCTGTGGGTGACATCCCGGCATGAACTTGCCAGATGTTTCTCGTTAGCTCATCTCTTTGTTCCATGTAGCTTGGCTCTTATCAATCTTGCTACCCGTTCAAGGTTGCCGGTACATCGCCCTTCAGCTCTCCCCTTAAAACTCCTCAAATTTCCTGGTAGGGCCTCATCTGCTCACATATTGTTGTTCAAATAGTATTCCACAATAAATGTGAAAAAGGAAATAAATATTTCAAAGGGATAAATTGTTGATTTTGATTAATTGGAAAAATCGTTTTACATAAGGTATCATAGCATAATTGCTGTTGCTATTGCTACACTAACAGTATACATACACATTGTTTTATATAAAGGTATAGTGAAATAAGATATATATATAAATGATATAAATATATAAATGAATACTGAAGTGCTGGGTGGAGTAGAGGACAAGGATACTTGCTTGCTGAGGGAATATGCATTCTTTAACCCAACGAGCATTGAACCCAAAATACACAGAGCAGAAATACAAGGTTATCAGACTGTATGGTGCGCACATGATGGGAGATTTACACAGGCTAAAAACACACAAGGATTGTACAGGGTACACACCAAACATGGGAAAACGCTTGCGACAATAGGGAAATGCTACCATAAACTGTCAGGTTCAGCACCTGTTTGTCTCCGCCCTTGAGTGAGCCGTGACGCAAGCACACAGCACATAGGCAGCCCTTTGCCTGTGTTATGCTGAAAAAGGCATCCCTGCTGTAGAATGCATGCCTGTGTTGAAATGCTGGTCTAAATGACCGATTGGTCGCTGATCTGAAACAAGTTGAGCTACATTGTCGAGTCAGGCTACCACAGCGCTAATCAATAGCCCTAACCCTAATCCACAAAAACCCGTTAAAATCCTAACCCCTAAAACCCTAACCCCCAACCCTCAAAAAATCCCTAAAAGCTCAACTCACCAGAACACCAGCATGCATTCTACACCAGGGATGCCTTTTTCGGCATAACACTGGCAAACTTAAATATCTTAGCTGGCCTATCACTTGTGAGCCGTTATTCCCATTATTTTCGCTGTTGATGCTGTTTTCTATTATTGGTTTCATAAGTCATGCTTGTCATTTACTATTGTTTGGGGTGGTCTGACAAATTTAACAGCTGGGTCCCTGCTAGCCAAGTCACATTATACAGTAACTGCGATAGTACGTGTTTGTGGCATGCATTCACATCAAAAGCCATGGAAGAGGAAAGCAGTTTTTATGTTACGCTCCCTAGCATTGCGTCTATGGATGTTTTCCTGCACAATACCATATCAAGCTACATGACAAAACTAGCCAAACTGATTGATCTGAACAGTAAATGGGAAGTACTGTAGGATTAGTGGAAATCCACTACCCGTGAACGTGGGATAAGTTAGTGGAAGAAGACACATTATTTTACGTGACCGGCAGAGTGTCAATACCGGCAATCCTGCAAAACAAGCTAAAAGCAAGGCATTACAGAGATACTGAAAACCTAATCAGTGAAATGAACAATGCTCTAGGAATGTCAAGACTAAAACTTGACTATGGTGTGATAAAAAACAAATTCAGACATTGTCGAACACCAAAGACTGGGTGATAATTTCATGCCTCTTTAATGGGGAGTGCATATTACGGGGACTCACAACTCAATGGTCACAATATCACATGAAAGGATTCATTATGTGTTGCTCTGCAAGAATCACATTGATAATATAGTCATCGAGTTAAAGTCTGACCAGGCGATACTCTTCCGGTATGGAAAAACGATCGTGAAGCTGCATTTCAGGCAGGTAATGGGGAAGATTACCTAGACCTCAACAACACAGGTTTAGATGCTGTTCAACCATATAGTTACTTCAGCATTAGTTCAAGTACAGGATCTTGTGGCCATAGGTGGAAATTAGCGGGAGAACATTTCAAACTGGATTTAAGGAAGGACTTCTTTACGCAGTGTGTAGTTGGAGTATGGAATAGTCTTCCTGATAACATAATTCAAGCTGAGTCCTTGGGTTCCTTTAAATCGGAGCTAGATAAGATTTTAACAACTCTGAGCTATTAGTTAAGTTCTCCCCCAGCAAGCTTGATGGACCGAATTTGTATAATTCTTATATTCTTAACACGCTAATTAACCTGCGGTGTCGAATCACAAAAGATAACGGTACAAACATTGACCCTGGTGCGAAGGTAAGAATGTTATACTACCAGATCACCTCAATTTTCTCACAAGTGGACATATCCTTGGGTGACAGGCTAGTAAGCCAATCTAGCAATACGTACCCTTACAGAGCCATGATAGAGTGGCTGCAAGCACGGACTCAGGAATGCGAGTACTCAGAGATTTATTAAGGAGAGAGGCAAGGAACGGGATCCTGGCGGAAGTGGAGCGGGTCGGGAGCGCTCTCTCTCGCCTGGACAGGCAGGTGCGGAGAGCAGGGGAGCGGGGAAGAAAGCAGGAGTGGTATCCGGAGGGCGAAGCGGAAGACGTGGTCAAAGAGCAGGCAGGAGGTTCGATAACCGGGGACTCCGTCTGACAGGGAACAAACCGGGGAAAGGCAGGACGGCACACACCAGGTCGGGACGGGAGGATGGGTCACGAATGGGAGCTGGGCAGGTACATGTGTAATAATGGCTCAATACTTCGCAAAGCAGGTAAGGTCGGTTCCCTTTTTAACCAGATCTTTGATGGGATCAGACTGGTTACACCTGTCTGGTTCCGCCCCCTGGACCCGGGGACGTAACATAGCCCCCCTCCTGAAAGTGGGGGAGATACGGTATACTTTGGGCAGCTGTAGGCGGACGGACACCGGTCCCACGCGCCGGACTATCGGGAAGGGGCCGATGTACCGAGCCTGGAACTTACGGCACCTGGGCATGCGTAGGTTTTTGATAGAGAGCCAGACCCTCTGCCCCACCCGGAATGGGCACCCCGGTCACCGGTGCCAGTCCGCTTGGGTCTTCATCCTCTCTGCACGGGTCCGGAGGGCCTGTTGGATGGACCTCCAAGCTTGCTTACTCTCTTGATACCACCCCTCCACATAAGGTACCGGCCCTGGGGCCGTGTTCCAGGGGTAGAGGGGAGGTTGAAAGCCAAGGACGCACTGGAATGGAGATAGGTGAGTGGTCGGGTGGACCCGAGAGTTCAAGGAATATTCTACCCACACGAGGATCTGTGCCCATCATGAGGGCTCGGAGCGGACTAGCAGGTGTAGAGCTTTGGCCACCTCCCGGTTGGTTCGTTCGGCCAGCCCGTTGGATTGAAGATGTTAAGCCGAGGTGAGACTCAGGGTAATGTTCAGCCGGCGGCAGAACTCCCGGAACACCCGGGAGGCAAACTGCGGACCTCGATCCGTGACCAGGTTCTCGGGGATCCGCGTGACCCGAAACAGTTCCTGGATAAGGACCTCTGACAATTCAGTGGCATTGGGAGCTTGCATACGGCCACTAACCTGCACATCTTGGAAAAACGGTCCACGATGGTGAGGATCACTGTCTTTCCTCCGGACCAGGGCAGGTCAGTGATGAAGTCCATGGCCACATGGGACCATGGCCGGTCGGGCACCGGTAGAGGCTGGAGTAACCTGAAGGGAGCGTGATTAGGGCTCTTACACTGGGCACAAGTTGCACAACTCTCCACGTACGCCTGGACTTCACGTTGCCAGCCAGGCCACCAATAACAGCGTTCTATTATCTTCTGGGTGGCATCGACTCCGGGGTGGCCGGTTCCAGGCTGGGCATGCACCCAGGCCAGTAGGTTAGCTCGGAGAGCTCTCGGGACAAACAGCAGGTCCAGAGGGCAGGCCGGAGGCTTGGGATGATGTTCGTTCTCCTCCCGTATTGACTCCTCCAAATCCCAGGTTATGGAGGACACAAAGCACGCAGGGTTGATGACCAGAGTAGGAGGTTCCTCTTGATCTGGGGGGTCAAACTGCCTGGAGAGGGCATCCGCTTTAATGTTTTATTTCCCAGGGAGGTAACTCACCCGGAAGTCGAACCTGGCAAACCACAGGGCCCAGCGGGCCTGGCGGACTCATAGCCTCTTGGCGGACTGCAGGTACTCAAGATTTTTGTGGTCGGTGAGCACCAGAAAGGGATGCTTTGCCCCCTCCAGCCAGTGCCTCCACTCTTCCATGGCCAAGTTCATTGCTAGCAGCTCCCTGTCACCCACCTCGTAGTTACGTTCGGCCGCGGATAGCTTTCGGAAGAAGTACGCACAGGGGTGACGTCTCCCGGTCTCCGGAGCGCGCTGAATCAACACAGCTCCCACACCGGACTCCGACGTGTCCACCTCTACTTCAAAAAGGAGGTCTGGATACGGTTGCTTTAGTACCGAGGCGTTGCAGAATGCCTCTTTTAGCCGGTTGAATGCACGGTCCTCCTCTGCTGACCAGCGGAGTCGGGTAGGCTTACCGCGAGTTAAAGAAGTGAGGGGCCCAGCCACCTGGCTGAAGTTCCGTATAAACTGGCGATAGAAGTTGGCGAACCCCAGGAATCGTTGTAGCTCTTTGAGGGTGCGGGGCCGCAGCCAGGCATGGATGGCGGCTGTCTTGTTCTCCTCCATGGCCACCTCCCCCGGCCGGATGACATATCTGAGGAACTTGACGTGCGTCTCGTGGTACTCACACTTTTCCCCTTTGACGTAGAGTTGGTAGTCTCTTAGCCGTTGGAGGACCTGCTTCACATGTTGGACATGGGTCTCCTTGGACGGAGAGTAGATCAGAATGTCGTCTATATAGACCATGTAATCCACCACTGGGCAGAGACCTCCGTCTTTCTTCTTAATGAAAAAGAACCCTGTCGTCACCGGTGACTTGGAGGGACGAATGATGCCCTGTTTGACCCCTTCTCTGATGTACTCATCCAAGGACTCCTGTTCCTGCAGGGAAGTGGGGTGCAAACACCCACGGGGCAACCGGGCCTCGTCCAGGAGATCTATGCAGCAATCATCCGGCTGGTGGGGGGGTAGCCAGAAGGCTCTCTCTTTGCTGAAGACGTTGAGGTGTCCCTTATACTCCGGGGGGATTATCCTCAGGTCCTCCAGCTCGGGACTCTCTACACCTGTGGCTCTGCAAGGGAGAGACATACAACCACGGTGGCATCCCGGAGACCACTTCTCTATCTCACCAGTTCTCCAGTCCAGCCTAGGGTTGTGTCGTCGCAGCCATGGGAGTCCGAGGATCAAGGGCTCCTTTGCGCGTCGCAGGACGTACAGTTCGATCTCCTCGGAGTGCACCGCTCCCACTTGCAGGTGACAGGGGTGTGTTCGGTGGGAGATCGTTCCGTTGGTGATCCGCTCCCCGGTTACGCCGTGCACCGCAAGGGGTGAGGGTAGCGCGGAGAGGGGTACCTGCAGGTTCTTCACCACCTCGGCTGCTATGAAATTACCGGCTGCGCCACTGTCAATGAGTGCCCGTACCTCAGTACAGTTCTCCCCCCAGCTCAGGAACACCGGAACAGAAATGCGGGTTAGGACAGAAAGAGGCGTAGCAGGGCCACTCACCGGAGGGGACTGTCGGCCGGACCGGGGTCTGGAGGGGCACGTGGCGATGACGTGGTCGGCTGCCCCACAGTACATGCAGAGGCCCCCCATGGCACGTCTTCTTCGCTCCACGGTGGAGAGAGGGGACCTCCCCAGCTGCATGGGCTCAGGACCGGCCAACCATTCTGGTTCGGGAGGTGGGCGTCATCTATGACGGTCCCGGAGGGTGTTGTTGAGCCGAACCGCATGACGAACCAGCTCATCAAAGGACGGCACCTCGCCCCGTGCTGCCAACTCGTCCTGGAGGTCCAGTGACAGCCCTTTCAGGAAAATGACCTGTAAGCAGTCATCAGGCTAGCGTAATGCGGTGGCGATAGTGCAGAATTCCAATGAGAAGTACGCCGCGGTGCTGTCCCCCTGACGACATTCCAACAGCCACCACCTCGGGCGTCTCCCCACCACGAGGTGGTTAAACACCTCCATCAAAGCTTGGTGGAAATCCCCGGGTGATTGTAGAAGCAGGCTGTCGTCAGTCCAGAGCACTTCCGCCCAAATGCGAGCGCGTCCGGTCAGTAAGGAAATAGTAAAACGTACCTCTGAACCGGCGTTCTGGAACATTTCGGGGTGTTCCTTGACATAAATCCCCACTTGCATGAGAAAGCCCTTACAATGATCTGGATTGCCGTTGTAGCATTCGGGCAGGGCAATAGGCGGCGCAGCTGCCCGCGGAGGAGAGGGCGGCAGAGGTACATGCGCCTCTTGGTTGGCCAGTAGTTGCTTGACGGCGGACAGTCGGTTGTCGAGGTGTCTCGCTGAATGGAGGTGTCTTGCTGTGGAACAAACAGGGAGGTAAATGACGAGACAGCGGGAGAACAAGAAAACGCACGAGAAAGAAACGCTCGGTAAGGCACATGTGTAATAATGGCTCAATACTTCACAAAGCAGGTAAGGTCGGTTCTTTGATGGGATCAGACTGGTTACACCTGTCTGGTTCCGCCCCCTGGACCCGGGGACGTAACAAATACACTCTGACATATTTTTTTAAGAGAGGTTAATGTTAAATTGCGTCTATGCCTCATGAGCGGAGATGCTGAACAGTACTCTCTCAAAATCGTATTGGCTTCCCTCTTTGTTAAAAAAGTTTCTGATTGGATGGCTGTCTAACTGCCAGTGCCTTGCTGACAGCCAACGCTAAATACCCGATCGAGAGGGTCTGCATAAAAACATTCTGCATTGCTGCAGGCATCCAGGTGTACACGCAAGAAAATCTGTTTGTAGGACAGTTGCCTAAAACCATTGTCATCGGACTTGTAGACAACATGGACTATATGGGAGCGTACCATTGAAACTCTTTCAATTTTCAACATTATGATGCTGAATTTATAGCACTTTATGTTGATGGCCAACAGTATCCTTCTGAACTATTTCAACCAAATTTTAACAGGGGAAACATCGCTTGTGAGTATTACAGCCTGGTTCTGTCCACAGGGAGACATTTTAAAAACGATCCTGTCGCTGTTGACAGAATCAAGTACATAAGCGGCTACACTTTAACATAAGCGGCCTTTAACCCTCTGCTGTTTAGGGGTAGGAAACACACTTTCACTGACTGGGGCATGATCACACATTTCTTCAAATATCATAAACTTAATTCATGGCAAATAAATTATTTCTTATATATTTGTTTTGCCATTACACACATCTTTATTTTAATGTATATTGTAATATATTGTAAATATGTCGGAATTTTGTTTGTAATCTGACATTAAAATATAGACATTGCAAAATGCAGTTTTGAACACTTGCATAAACATTATAAAAGTACATAGTAAGCAATGCTGGCAGTTTATTTTGATCCCAGATATCTGATCACCAAAGTCTTGGCTACATGAAGATGACTACCGTAAATGGTATAGTTGCAACAAATTAAATTACCATCCAAATGCGGTTTGAATATGCACTATTTAAAGTGTGAATGGCAATCTTCAGGTGAGAGCAGCACTACACGCCCCTGATGCAGGTAAAAGAAAGTAAGATGACATGGTTTACATTTTTGTCGATTGGTTGGTGCGGCTTATCCCAATAAACCTTATCCAAAATGGATAATGTACACCTTAATTCAGTTCTTTTAATATAGCATAGTAGAACACAAAAGCCCATACAGACCACCAAGATCAGGTAAGGACCATGAAAGAATGTGGAGAAAAGGGAGGGTTATTAACAAAGAAAGAAGACTCTCTGAAAGTTAGGAAACACTGGTTACACTAATTTTCCAGATTCTTCTGGTATAACCATGAGGACATATATACAATGGTAGCTATACCTATTTATTTATTTAAATTATTATAAGTGTTCAAGTGTAAAGAGGTAAAATAGGTGATACTCCGTGATCATGGTTATAAGGGTGGCACACAAAACACTGATTGTCTAAGGACACATAGGTTATGTTTCTATGTGTATATTGAGACTAGTAGTCACGAGTAAATTCATTTGGATAAATAAATAAATAAGAAAAACTCGTGTCACTATTTCTGGCTCCTTTCATTGAATATGTAGCAACTTTCATGTGTATGAATGAGCCATTGTCACCTGGCCATGTCCTTACCCCTTTGTGGCAATGTTTCTGGATCGCATTTCACCATTGTGCTGCTAATCAAATTACAATGCAAATGCAATTTGAATAAGCGCTAATGCGGCTATTTAGAATGTGAATAGCGATCTTCGAGTGAAAGCTGTACTACACGCCCCTGATGCAGGTAAAAGAAAGTATGATGCCATGGTTTACATTTTTGTCGATTTAACCTAATTTAAAAAAACTTTAATATTTCCGACAACGGACATTTTGAAAAAGAGACATTATTGATTTAGACAGAATTTTTTTATGAAGCTACATGAAGATTTTAGCGAGATATAAATTGAAAAGTACCGCATCGCCGACCCAAAACGTCCCGAGCTGAGTGTTGGTGTTGCACCGCTTCCCCGAACGGAGCTGCCGGATGGTGGACCAGAATCGCCTCGAAGCCGTCCGGAAGTCGTTTTCCATGGCCTCACCGAACTCCTCCCATACCCGA
>JABFDZ020000040.1:18157578-18175908 GCA_019775955.2 Pollimyrus isidori | reverse complement strand
TATGAGGAAAGGTTAGTTGAGTTAAATCTGTTCAGCCTCAAGCAAAGGAGACTGAGGGGGGACATGATACAGGTCTAAGATTCTAACAGGTTTGGATGCTGTTCAACAAAATAGTTACTTTAGCATTAGTTTTAATACAAGAACTCGTGGCCATAGGTGGAAATTAGCGGGAGGACATTTCAAACTGGATTTAAGGAAGCACTACTTTACGCAGCGTGTAGTTAGAGTATGGAATAGAATTCCTGATAACGTAGTGCAAGCTGAATCCTTGGGTTCCTTTAAATCAGAGCTAGATAATATTTTAACAACTCTCAGCTATTAGTTAAGTTCTCCCCAAGCGAGCTTAATGGGCCGAATGGCCTCCTCTCATTTGTATAGTTCTTATGTTCTTAGATCAGATTTGCGTGTCCACACACCCCTGAAAATATCAGATCTGTGTCACATTAAGACAAAAATCTGATTTGAGTCACTTAAGCATGGCAGTGTGAACGTAGCCTCTGTTGGTGAATCAAACGAACGAACTCGCGAACTGATCCCAAGAGCCCTCGCAGCGTTTTCTGCGGAAATGCAGTTACGCTGTTAAAGGGAATAAAATACACGCAGCTCTTCATCATTTATCACAACAGTAAATTACTGTATTGCATTTCTGTATAATAAAGCTATACGTCTTTCATCAGACAAAACTAAGATATTTATTTACTTTGACGTTTACACAGCAACATATGCAAGTTTACTCATGCTCGTTAATTGTATATGTATGTTTCATTGTATTGGTAATATTGTAGTTATTGTTAACTGTGATGTAGTCCTTGATACTCATGCACATGAATTTGGAAAATAAGAACTCTAGATACACGCATGTTTATTCAGCATCGACACCCTTTCTGTTTCTTATATGTTGTTTTTATATAGACTAATGTGGTCCAGCATACTGTCTCTGTATTGGTTGATATTAAAATTTTGATTTTTCCAGTTCATGAGGACAGTCTTCTTAGCAGTGCATAAAGCGGTGAATGCCATGTGGATCGTGTTAATCTCTGTAGTGACACCATCTAGGTCGCCCAACAAGCAGACTGAAGGAAAGACTGGAATGGTACATTTCAGACACTTTGATAAGTCCTCACAAATCCTGCACCAGAACATCTGAGTAGGGGGACAGAGTCAAAAGGCATGGATGTAATTATCTGGTCTATCCCCTTGACAGTGTTAGCAGTTGTTAGAAGATGTAAAACCCATCCTGAACATCCGATGTTAATGTATAGTGCACTTTATGCAGGATTTTGTACTGTATTAATTGTAAACTGGGACTTCTAATCAGTTCAAAGGTTTTTAAACATATCTTAGACCAGAAATTGTGGTCCCAGCTGATTGATAGATCTCCCTTCCATTTTGCAATAGTGAAAATGACTCAAGGTGAGCTCTATCCTCTGTCCAGCCTCTCTCATTGTCAACCCATTGATTTATGACATGTTGCTCGGACCTCATTCTAAAGTGCTGGTCTTTGTCTTCATTGTCCTCCTCCAACTCTATCCCTACCTCTCACTCTTCCTCCACTTTTTCCTCTTTCTGCTACTTCCATTGTTGTTGAACAATTGTTGTAAACCTGGAGTCTATATAGTGTAAACATTATGATTGTTGAATCAACATGGATTGCTAACACGAGAGTACAATTTGATCCTTTTATGCCAGTTTTTTTTTTATTTTACATGCATTAAACATTTGATTATAGTGTGTTAGCAACTGAAAAAAAAGATTCAATTGTAGCCTCTGTGCTACACCACCTACCTTGGTGTCGTCTGAAAATTTGTCTAGTTTAAAAGACTCCTGCAGAGAATGGATCCATCATTCAAGAAGGTATTTTCCACTCTGTATCACTAGAGAGAATATCCACTGTGATGTGGATGAAAATCTGTGGCCTAGAAGACAAGAACATCAATATGTGTAAAAAAAGGTAGCAGCTATGACCACATTACTACATTCTAAAGTGTGTTTACTCTGTTCGTTTGTACTTTTTCCTTTATGCAATTTCTTGCTGTAAAGGGCATTCTTTATGTTACTGTAACAAATTTTTGTACAATACAATAAAGAACAGTATAGAAATACTGTATCATATCCAGTCTCTGGCAGTCAATCCCCTCAGTACTGTTTGTACTTTGTACCTTTCCAAAACTACTTCTACTATGTTTTGCTGTAGTATTGAAACTAAAGACATTGAAAAAAATGTTATATTTTCAAACAATATTCCAAACATCCTACTTAGAGTATATCCAGTCTCTTCAAATCAATCCCTGAATAGTAAACACAGTAATTTGAAACTTTGTAGTATATACCACACAGAAAATATGCACTTGCTTTATAGATTTTTAAACAGTATTACCAAAATCCTTGTCAAATTTTCAATACAGGTCAAACAATTACACTGCAAACATGTTCACTTTGACCATCTTGTTCGCAATGGTGCAAGAATGTGTCATGCTGATGGCACTGACAGTTTCACTGACACAAATAATTGCTTTTGGCGCATAAACTAAGCATTTTGAACAAGTCATTTGCTTTTGCAGCTAATACACTGTGTTTTGCAGTTTGCTCGTAATGTTCTGAGAAATGTACATACTGTTGTGCAACCATAAATTATGTTTCAAGAAATGCACCTAACCAACTGAGAAAATCTCTAAGGGTCCAGGGTTCTTTTGGATATATATACAAATGAGGAACTGTTTAGAATTTAGTGTTCAATGTTAACACACCAACAGCATACAGTGCACAACAACAAAACGCATCCTCTGCATTTAACCCATATGTGACACCATGACATATCAGGGGACAGCTAATTCAGCTCCTGGGGAGGAGTACTCGGCCCAGGGTACCTCAGTGGTGCCTTGCTGGACTGGGATTCAAACCTGCAATCTTTCAATTACAAGTGCACATTGCTAACCATTAAACCACCACAACCCACTATAAAATGGTGTTTAAATACTGCATTGTTGAAAGATTTGGGTTTGTAGCAGAAACGCTATATTGCTTCTATTTTTATAAATCTATTATTAATTTTATAAGTATGGCTTCTCCCAATATATTAGTGCTCTGTGCTTTGACAGAGAGATTCAGGCATAGATATCGAACAAGGGAAATGGCTGAAATTCCTGCTATATTGTGTGCAAACTTGTGGGAGAAGCAAGAGGAAAGTTCTTGCAGTATAAAAAACTTCACAGGTAGTATCATTCACCATTACGACTCCTGAATGATAATAGGTGTTAGAAGTGTCAAATGGAGACTGTACCTTTTTTTGCATTGTATATGGGAATTACCCCGATCAGGTCATTCTGCGTCGAAGTTTTAAAGATATTGAGTATCTGGCATTAACCATGTGTTTCACTGTTCCCAGGGCTAGGTTTGCTAGTGGAAAGACCTCAGATGTTGAATATGTTGAAGAACTTTTCAGTTATTATTACTGGTTTACTCACTGCATGCCAAATAATTTTGAGGCACTAGAAAACCATTAAAGCCCCTGATGTGAAGGAATGGATGATCACAATGGTAGAAACATCGGCTTATGAGTGTATGCCCATTGGGCTGAAAGGAGATAAAAATGAAATGAATATAGCTTCCCTATGGGTCAGATTCAACAGTTTTCATTTATAATATACATTTAATATTTTAATTTGAGAACCATGTCTATCATGTATGTATGGGTGTAAGGGTGTGTGCATATACATACATGTGTATTTTTGTGAATGTATTTCATGTACCAGACCTTCCAAACTAAATCATTAAAGACTTGAATACTAAATAAATAAACTGCCGATTAAGCCACATTCTCCCGCATAAGTGGTTCAGCGGTCCCTGGGCATCTGGAATGCATTAGAGTGATATGTTTCATTTCGCCACAAGGTGGCACTGTCTTACTTTAAAAACACACTATTTTTCATACGCTGTTAGTTTTTCTCGATTGCTAAGATATATTTAATGCAAGTGGAATTCACTCGATCTTTCTCACCACCTTTTCAACACACCAGACGACTATTATTGCAAATAGGTACTCTTTTACCGGTTTCACACATTTTTTAAAAAGGTCGATACAGATCACGCAGAAAGACCAAAATCTTAGACAAAAAGAAGACACCTATTTACAGCAAATGTGCTACTCAGAATGCCACCATGGTAGGCTATTCCATGTACTACTTAAATTACTTAATTCACTGCCCATCTCTCCAGACACCTATGGTAGAGTACTCTTCATACCTGAGCCATTCCCCTGGCTATTTTTTGCTCTTATCCTGCTCTCTTATCCATCATTTAACCTCATGGCACGGGAGGGTTTGGTGTCTTTTAATGTCAGCAAAGTATCAAGGAGGGCACATTCATGGAATGGCAATGGATGTGTAATAAGCTCTAATCAATCTCAGACTAACATCTTCAAATAAATCCCCACATAAATGTATTCCTATCTTAATCACCCCTTCATCATTTCTTCAGTAGTCATGATTGCAGAGCTTCACGGCTCACCATGGTCATCGCTGATAACAATAAAGCAGCAAGGATTACTCCTTGCTCCATCATCAGGCCCTCGAAGATTAATGGTTTTCGTGTCTCCCAATCTCAAGTGTGATAAATGATTTCATTTTGTTTTCCAGGCAACGCAGAAATAAAATTAAAAGCAATATTTCACAGTGCAACAGTGCTTTATTGTTTATACAGAGTGGGTTTGTAATTTTATTTCCCATGTTTTTCTTATGGTTTTGTGAGTATTTCTGGGTTCCATTAATTGATTCATGGTTATTCAAAGAAGATAATCAGAGCAAAATTTTACAAGGTTCTCAAAAACAATTACTGGTGATCAAAATGTATTTGAAGTTATTCTATAAGGCATCATAGAATAGCACAAGCATTAAACAAAACATAGCAATAAAGAAAATAGTGAGATGGTCTCTGTTCAACAGTTTGCATACCCTTAGTTCTTAATACTGTGTATTGTCACCTTTAGCATTAATCATGACTTTCCAATCTTTTGGGATTATGAGACCCTTGATTTTCTGAGGTGGAAAAGTTGCCATTTCTCCTTGACAACAAGCCTCCAGGTCTGATAAATTCTCGGGTTGTCTTGCATGAACTGTACATTTGAGATCTCCCCAAGGTGGCTGAATGATATTGAGGTCAGGAGACTATGATGGCCATTCCAGCACCTTCACTGCTGAAGGGTCGGCTTCAACCATGCAGCCCCTTTTTGTTCAAATACCTCCTTATTGTGCAATTAGAAACAACACCAACACTTTAGCAGAGAAACTTGCTTCTGTGCAAGACATTCACTGAGCACACGGTGAAATGCAAATTTTACATTTTTAGCAGATGCTTTTGTCCCAGACAATGTAAAAATGAGGTAAATTTTTAAATTTTGAAAACTATGTCTTTTATAAATGTTACAGTTTATAAGGTATTTTTTACTCAGATTAATGCAAATGAAGTATTGAATGTAGTGTTGTTAAATGTTGGATTTATTTTAGAAATCTATGGCTATAGATAGTTATAGGTACAGGTCAGAACAAGTACATTTTTATAAAATAGAGAGACAGAGGACAAGAGGCAGTTTTTTAAACATAACATAATATAAAAAATATAAATAATAGAAGCAGCAAACACAGTAATTGCAGGACATAGTAAGTAGATACACATTGTGTACAGATGCAGAAATAGAATACAGATTCCATGATGTGTAAGTGAGTTATTTCACAGAAATAATATTAAGACAGTATATTGTACACAAGAGTGAAATATTGCACATATTTGTTAGCCTATTGTACTGAAAGAGTTATTTGACTACCTAAGAGGAAGACACAGAAAGAAAGTGAGGTTATAGTACTCTTATGTGTCTGATTTGGAGTTCAGGAGATTGTCTTGACCAGGACCACACCCATAAATGCATTGAAGCAACTGCCATGTGATTGGTTGATTAGATAATTGCATTAATGAGAAATTGAACAGGTGTTCCTAATAATCCTTTAGGTGAGTGTATATGAAACTTTGTGAAAGTTAAGTATGAAAAATGACTAATTCTACTGTGTTCACACCCTCTGGAAGCTGAGAGTTAATTAGTATGTGATGTAATTAGTATGTGTTACTAATCATCACCGGAGAGCCAATCTCAGAAAAGTGAGCTCAGTCTGATTGATGTTTTGTTTAAAAAAGCTGAACAGGCCTCTGGACACCATATGGCCTGATCTCTCAGGCCCAATACTGTTTCAGGAGACAGGACTGAAAGCCTCTTGGGCTTCTGCTGAGAGAGACTAGTGTGAGATCCTCTCAGAGGGCAAGCAGATCAAAGTTAAACTGCTGACAGGTGAGAATACAGTCAGCTGCCATTCAATATCTGAACCATTAACCTGTGAATACTTCAGGTTCCTATTGCCTTACACGTGACATACCTTCCCCCCCACCAGACAAAAGAGGACTCTCTTATATACTAAACACACACAAAGTTACTCTAATACAATATCTCTTGAAGCACTTGGCAATTAGAATATATTACATACCCTTCAAAAAAGCTTAAAATATAATACATAGTAATGTTTTAAAGTCAAATTAAGCTGTTCCTTTTGTATTTAATAGTTTTCCGTTTGAGGAGTTTGCAAAAAAACGCAGTGCATGATGGGTAGGATCTAGAGGCTGCCTAACATCCTCATCCACCTGATGACATACATCACGACTAGAAAGGTGCATGTCTGGTTGCGTTTGTTGGTCCAGAAAATAATTCAACATGTTTAAAAGTAAAAGTGGGGCACAAAAAAGAAAAAAAAACTCTGAGCAAGTTCTGTTGTAATAGTCAATTAGATGCCACAGGCCTTCTGTTTGTTTGCAGTTTTGCCATGTAGGCTACGTTCTTAAAAACTGATTTTTGTTAGACTATATATTTCAGGATGTTTTATTGTAGTCTTTGTAAATACAGTGATACCTCGGTTCTCGACCTCACTAGAACTCAAATTTCTTGAATGTCGAACAAACCAGTTTGACCTAGAACTCGATCTGAACATCAGTAGTCCAACTTTTTAGGATTCGATCCAGAGTCTGGAATGGATTAAGTTCGAGAACCACATTGTTTTCTAGGCATAGCCAAACAAATCCCCTTCTGTTTGGAAAAGGCATAGAAAATGCAATTTAGCCACTAAAACTTTACAGGTTTTGTGAGGGACAGTTGGATTCTCTCGTTTTGGTCTTGCACCTAAACTTGTTTCAGTGCCCCCACATATACATATGTGTGTGTGTGTGTGTGTGTGTGTGTGTGTGTGTGTGTGTGTGTGTGTGCGTGTGTGTGTGTGTGCATGCACGGGACGGGAGGGGGGGCCAGATCAGTGTTTTGCCCTGGGGCCTTGTGTGCAGTTGTTCCGCCACTGCATAACACATTGGAATCTATTTTACATGTCCAAGCCTCCTGTTTCCCATCTGTAGGTTTACTATTCAGCATAGTCCAACCAGTTTGATTCTTTGGCCAAAATATATCATCATTTATTATTATTAATTTCAGGATCAGGCAGGTCCTCATTACAGTGGATTGTGGGAAAAAAACTGAAAAAAATACACCTGATGGATCTTTTTCAAGCTTTGCAAAGACATTTATGAGTGATGAACTGGATGCGGTTAAATTTTGAAACTGTTCCTAAATTGAAACAGTGCCTCAGAGTGATAGTAAAAAGGCAGTTTTGACACTTGACACCATTAACACAATAACTCAAAAGGTTTATGACAGACCATTTTAAAACTTTGCAGAGGTATGGTATGAGTCCTGTCTTGGAATTTAGACACAGGTGAATCCAAAATTGAAACAATGACAATTAAAGGCAACAAAGAGAAGTGTGACTGCAGATAACATTTGATCTTGCGAATGCGATAAGTCAAAAAGTATTTGATGAATCTTATTACTGCTTCATAAAAAACATTACAGCGATTATTATAGTGATCATGTTTATAGAGATCAGCTGCTTATATGGATCAAAACGCTTGTAAAAAACATTCCTCTACAAATACAGTTTAAATTATTTGCGTAGTAATGAAGTAGTCTCCTTACAGTGTTCATTTTGAGTTTTTTATATACATGACAACATATGGAAAAAATTTTAACTAGAGTAATTATTTTTTCTTACTTTTTTTTCTGACTTTGCCTTGCGGTAACCCATCTGCTTCTGGCTAGCTACTTGAGGCTGATGCGGCCTGCACGGAAAACATATGGGGACCAAGAAAGTAATTTTATCTCCGCTACAAATTTAGACTCATCGAAGGTTATAATAAACTCACAAAATGTGCCGTATAAATAAAATTTAATTGAAGTGAATATTTATTGTACAGTACTGTACTGAATTATAGCATATTTGAATTATACACAATTCAGTGATTTGTACAGTACTGTAATTTTAAAAGAATTTGAAAAAGCTATACTGAATTTTGAAATTAAATAAAATACAGGGAACAGCGATGATGTCCGATCTATTACCTTATATTTATAATAAATATACAAATGTTAATTAGATGGAAATCTACCTGAGACATTAAGAAGAAGATCATTCATGTATAGTCATCATTTTCATCCAGGCAGATATGATCAATATGACCAGATTGCACTGAATTTGGACGAACATGTATACCTGATTTCATTTGCCTCAGATATGAAGCAGCATTGTTGCAGAAAAGAAAGGAAATGACATCTGTAGATGGTGCTAGTCTTATGAACACAGTAAACTAATCATTCTGATTGCTGCTGTCTGACAAAAACAAATCTCCAAACATTCATAATTTTCAGGTTTCATTTCCTGCTTTACAAAATAACGTATACAAAATAATATCCTTAGCACCAGAAATTGAAATCTACCATTACACAAGTGTAAAAGAACAGTTTAATGGCCAATCTTATCCAGAAAGGTCCATGGTGTATGCAAGTTTTTGCTGCAAATCCAGCTGATCAAACCTGAGTCGAACAGCGGACCTAAATGTTATCCAAAAAACCTGTACGCACCCTGGTTTAATGTATTATATGGACTTGCATTGATTGCTGTTGTGAACTGTTGCGTCCCAGTTCCGTCCGCTCCTCCTGTGCGCCACGCCCACCTCGTTACCTCTTGTGATCGGCAATTGTTCTCACCTGTGTGGCGTTGCCCCATGCCTGTCTTGTGCCTGTTCTGTGTATTTAGGTCTGCGTCTCTTCCGGCAGACGCGGCATTCACGTTGCTTAATGTTGGTGTGCTGGACAAGAATCCTCTGTCTCCCCGTACTCCTGAGTGGATCTCCTTCTTTCGCCGCCCTGCACTACCGACGTTCGTAACAGAATGCCGCGTCTCTCCAAAAACACGGAGCAGCAGACCGAGTCCGAGTGGCTCAGTCTCCTGCAGCAATTCGTGTACTGGCGGTAACAAACAGAGGTTCATTGTAACCCCGAACCCCTGCAGTTGGCCAGCCGAGGTGCCGACCTCTTAGCAGAGGAGCGCCCGGCTGATCAGAATTATCCAGTAACCTGAGCGCGAAAGCTCCTTTGCCACCTGCTCTGCTTAATTGGTAAGAGATGGGAAGAGAACGCAAAGTCGGGGGGCTGCAGGTGTTTGTTTGGGCGCCTGCTCACTCAGCCCCGCCGGGGAAAACGATGAAAGGCAAGGGAGCTCCGCGATCGCGAGGGCTGACGCCGCTGCCACCTGGGACTGCCTCCGTGGTGTGCGGAAGCCGCCGTTGGAGGCGTATGCCTATCGGCCAGCTCACCTCACCGGGAAGTGGATCAGCCTGGTGAGCAACGCGATCCCATGGATCCCTAGGGCTTTTAAAGGGGCAGTGCGCGAGTGGCCGGTGCCTGAGGTGGGCTGCAATGCCGCCACGCCCACAGCCGCCGCTGCCAAGCCCGCTGCCGCCGCCGTTGCCAAGCCCGCTGCCAGCACCGCTTCCAAGCCCACAGCCACCGCCACTGCCTGTTCCTGCTTGTCCCGCGGCCCCGTCTGTTCCTGTTGGGCCCGCTGCCACGCCTGCTTCTACTCAGCCCGAAGCTGCAGCCACAGCGGCCCAGGAACCATCCAGCCCAGGACACTGTGTCCCCGAGGAGGTCCCGGACAACACCATCGCTCCTCCCCTCATGGCTGAAGAGGAGGAGCTCGAGTGGGACTCCTCGGGGATCCAGTTTCTGGATTCCCCGGACCCAGGAGGACACCCAGAGCAACTGCCAGTGCCCCAGAGGGGTAGAGCCCAACGGGTCCCTGGCTCTCCGTGTCCTGGAAGGGAAGGGGGCACCTAAGGAGGGTCCGGGTCCCTCCCATCTCACCCTATGCCGCGCCCGTGTGCCCCCTGGCCATTGTCCGGTGGCTGCCTGTGGGTCCTCCGGCTCTAGGTCGCTGCCAGGTTCCCCTCCAGTTCCTTGGGGCTGGTCCTCCATCCCGCCTCCGGCTCCACGTCGGCCGCCTCCGGGCCCCCCTGCTCCAGCGGGACGTTGGACAGTGCCTTCGCGGGCTTCGCCGTCACTGGCGGCGGCTTCCCCCTTCAGCCTGCCTGCACGGGGGTCTCTCCAGCTCCCTCCGGGTCTCCTCTGCTGGCCCCTCGGCCCATCTCCGTGGCCCCTGCGAAGGCCCCTCCTGCTCCTGGCTCCCCCTTGCCGGCCTGGGTGCCTTTGGGCGCCTGGTGGTCTTTCCGTGCCTCTCCTGCCCACTCCTCCACCTTTTGTTCCACCTCCTTTTGTCCCTCTGTTCACTCCCAGCCCTTTCGTTCATCCGTTCCCTCCACGCCCATTTGTTCCGTTCCTTGGTGTTCCCTCGGCCTCTCCCTTTCTGGTTTGTCTGTCTGCGTTCCCTGCTCTCTGTTGGGTTCTGTCCGGGTTCATGTCGTTGGGCTTGTTTTGTGTTTTGGTCTTGTTCCCTGGTCTTGGTTATGGTTCTGCTTTTGTTTTTCCAGGTCCGTCTCGTCTGTCGCCTTTCCTGGGCGTGTCCGGTGTGGCATGCCTTTGGGGGGGGTTATGTTGCGTCCCAGCTCCGTCCGCTCCTCCTGTGTGCCACGCCCACCTCGTTACCTCTTGTGATCGCCAGTTGTTCTCACCTGTGTGGCATTGCCGCACGCCTGTCTTGTGCCTGTCCTGTATATTTAGGTCTGCGTCTGCGTTTCTTCGGGCAGACACGGCATTAGCGTTGCTTAATGTTGGTGTGCTGGACAATAAACCTCTGTTTCCCCGTAGTCCTGAGTGGATCTCCCTCTTTCACCACCCTGCACTACCGACATTCGTAACATGAACAATATTCAAACAAATTTTACTCTATATTTATAATTAACGATGCGATATCAAATAATCCACACAAATGATCATCATGAATACAAATATTAACTAGTTTAAACATAGACTTAAAATATCGTCTCTTTGGTCAATTAAATGCCAAACGCTATCAGTAGTCAGAGGAGAATGGAAATATTGCTTTTATAGTCTAAAGTCTATAAGCCAAAAAGTAGACATAAGTGGTTTTCACTGGACAGTGAAAATGGGCTATGGGTAATTTATAACTACTGTAGGTTTTTAATGTTGTCAGTTTTCTATGTACCCATAGGGGGCATGGACAGCTTCATTAAAATAACTTTGCATACAATTTAGTACATCATGAACATTAAAAATTAGTAATAATAATAACTGACTTTTCCAAAGAATCACAGTGGAATAAAGATAGGCCTATGTTGTTGTTTTCTGAATTGAGATATAATATTTTTGTCCAGATAATCTATTGTTATTCAGTAATTTGACCTAATCCCATTTAAAATCTTTAATTAAAACCCCATTGTAACTCACTAAAAATCAAATTTAAAAATGAGGTTTCAAAAATGTTCATAGCATCTTTTTATGTGCTTCGGAAAAACAGCAATGACTCAGCTGTCCATTCTTTAATGTAGCTGTAAAAACAGATTTGCATCTCTGGTACAAAATCCAGTATATTTTATTTGTATGAACTTTATCATACTAACAGACAAGACCAGTCAGTGTGATTATTCTGATTTAAATGTACAAATTCCAATAAATTCTGAATTCAGCAGCTCCATGTGGACTGGTGAGATAACATTCTCAGCCTGGAAATAAAAAGTGAAATGAGCAACAGCATGGTCGACAGACAAAGGAAGACTATAACAATGTGACAATGTGACTGTTATGCAAAATATTAGCTTTGTTCTTACACAGGAATGTTGCCGTAATGATGCTCATAAATTTCCAAAATGCCAGAAATTAGGATTTTGATATATTAATTTCATATATTTGATATCTATGTGTTTGGCCATACTTCTGGTCTACTGTTTTAAGCATTAGAATACACACACTGCTGAGCTAGAATATTATGACCTCTCCCATGTGACAAGAAAAACATTCACTATCATATAAAAAAGGCCATGTCAAAATCTGGGATATACTAGATGGTAAGCTTGCATTTTGTACTTGTAGTCATTGTGTTCAATGCAGAAGAAACGGGCAGGGATAAAGACCTGAGTGACTGAGGGATAAGGGCCAGATTGTTATGGATAGATGACTGTTGGCCAATTGTACTGGTCAGAGCATCTCTGAAATTACAAGGCTTGTGGGGTACTCATTGTTAGCTGTGGTCAGTACCTACACAGAGTGACCCGAGGAAGGAAAACCAGCTGTTCATGGCTGGCAGTGCATTAACCCACTTATACTATCTTTACAGCAGACTTGGCTTACACTTAAAGAGATTATTTTCACGCCTCACTACCTGTGCTTTTCAGACGTGTAAATGTGCGCATTAACCCTTACTTATCTAATACGGGTTTTAAGCAAATAGCAGTTAAAGGTTTATGATTCGAAACAGGCAGGAAATATGAAATGTGAAATATGAAGTGGCATGCTGAGATGTCCTCTTTAGTTAGTTCGGTGCTGCATTATACAAAAATCTGTTCCTGTGACTTGAAGAATTCATCATTGAATGAGCTATGCTCTATATGAATATATGATTAGAACCTATTTATTCTTCAGGTCTTTTTTTTCATTCTTTTGATGAAGTTAAATAGATAGCTCAGAATAAATATACGGTATTTAAATTACTTGAAGGCCTGGTAATTGCGGTAAAAGCTCTGAAGCGGATGTCAGTACTGTACTTGTGTGATGTGTAATAAGAGAAGGAACAGATGTGAGACTTGACAGCATAAAGGCTTCTGATGGATGCTCAAGGGATACATCTTAGCCAAAGACTAATTTTGTGTTAACAAATAGGAAATTAAGGTAATTATTCTGAACGTTAGGATACACACACGCACACAGACACACACAAACAGCCACATATATGCACGCTGGACTTACTCTCATTGGTATTTTCCAGTTTTTAATCTTTTACTGTATTGCATATCCTTGTATTTTTATTGCCTTGCTGCTACGGCTCGGCATGGTACAGAAACAGAACACACTGGGGTCGACAACAAAACAAAAGGACTGCATGGGGTCAGAACTAAACAGGTGAAAATAACTAACAGAACCATACATACACCGACTAAAGTACCCAAGCAACCACAGGAACAGGACTAGGCAAACAGGTAGAATACAACATACAGAAACATAAACACGGTAAATAACACACAGAGTAACTTCTCACAATGACTCATTAAGGAAAAGAACACAGGCAGGCACTAAAATACAAAGATACAACCAGGCTAATAAAGGGGCAGGTGTTACACATGAAGCAAAAACAACCAATCAGCAGAGACAACAGGTAGAACAATTAACAAGTACTTGCACAGGAAAATGTGCAACAGGTGGAACTAAGTAGAAAGACAATCACTGAACTAAGAATCTTAAAAAACTAGGAAACAATCTGACACTAGGAGACTAAAGTAAAGTTAAATTATTTACAAATTCATGAAGGCACAAAACCAAAACAACATAAAGAGGGAAAACCACAGGAAGGATCTAAGACTTGGGAACAAAAGACTAATACTATAAACACTGGAAAACAGCAAAAATTCAAATAAGCAAAACTAAAGAGGTGAGGCTAATTTTAAGCCACCCTCAAACCCATGGCCAGCAGGTTCTGTCTCTGAGCTACATTCCTAGCCCACTGAGCCATGCGGTGGTCCAGGGAGTAAGAAAAACACCAGGGTTGAAAGGAGCAATAGGGAGGAGGACAGGATGACCAGAAACACCTGCAGGCCAACTGGGGAGGAGACACAAAAGGCAGGGTTGGATGGGTGCTGACCCCAACACCTTCCTCCTTCAAGCATTTTTTGATGTTTTCAAAAGTAGCTCTAAATTATTTTGCACAATAATGTGAACCTTCATGTACAATACTGCAAGACCACACCCACTTCAACTTCAACACATCTTCCCCAGCCTATTTTACCAGACTAATTAAACAATTTTTATTTTGTAAGATATTGATTTGATGTATTTTACTGAGCGATGTACATGTTTTCTAACTAAATATTAATACTTTGGTTATGTCTGTTGAGGACTCTTAAGAGGTGTCTCAGCATCAAAGGGACTCTACACACACAGCAGATACCAACCTGAAAGAATGATGTCACTGTAGAATGTCTAGCAAGCATAATGAGGAAACCCCTGGGTCTCGCCCCCAACACTCTGTCTACCTAGCTTTGGAAAGGCTTGGCAAGCCGAGGGCTGCATGAGGAGATAACACAGGGAATTAAATAACCTGGCTGAGACTTTTTTACATTTCTGGAAGGGGACTATAGGCTTGGAGGGGACAAAAATCCTCCCTCTGCTTCCAGCATCTTACTCATCCAATGCTAATTGTGTAAAAGCTTGTTAAATGAGGTTTCTAATAAATCCTGTGTTATTCAACATGCCTTCCATTCTAATCTCACTCTGCAGCCTGCTTCCCTCGTCATTTTCTTTTATACTTATGAACTGATTGGATTAACTGCATTTTTAATGCAACTATTTTGATTCTCTCTCTCGCACACACGCACACACATACACGTACACACACACACAGTCGGGTAAACATATCTTTATGGGGATAACTCATTCATGATAACCATAACCCCTACCCAGCCCTAACCATAACCATAAGTAACCAAGCAAAGTAGCCTACTAGAGTTTACAAGGAAACTGTTCACCACAAGGGAAAAAAACAGGTATTCATCACCTAGTGGGGACATATGTCCCCGTTCGGTAAGGTATACCCGCACACACGTACACACATGCACAATTTTTATTGGCACATTGCCATAATAATGTCTGACCTCTTTTTAAAACTCTGTGTATTAAGTGATCTTGCTTTATCTTTTGAAAAACGACAAAAAAAAAATATTTGACTAGGTATTTCTAAATCCACACATCCTTCTTTTATAACCAGTTATCCAGCAGAAGGTCATGACAAGCCTTGAATCCGTCAGTGGAATCCTGGAAGGAAAGGTGCACTGTGCGTCGGATGCAACTTCTGAGTTGCCACAAACTGAGGGCAGTTTACTGTCAATTACCTTAATATTTTTCGATTGCAGGAGGAATCCTGACTGCACAGGGAAACACTCGTAGAACATAGGGAGAACACACTTCGTAGAAAATTAAAACTAAGCATACGTGACTCTATAGTATTTGTGAGTATGGTTGGATGATTTAGGAAAAACGATCCCGTTTTTAATATTTTTTGTTGATTTGTTGCTGCTGAGTATGATCATATATAACGTCAAAGAAATAAGATGTATCAAGAAAGTCGTATTACGCCGCATCAAGCTTCTTCCACAAGGAGTGCAAAGTCGTGAAAATGCTCATAAAACACAAAATACAAATATTTTTGCCAGCGTGCTTCATACCGGGAGAATGAATTTATACATTCAAATTACCGTTACAGTTAAATCAGTTAACTCGCATAAATTTATAGCGATGCTAGCCTACAAGTCCCGGATTTAAGACTTTAGTAATCGGATTTGTTTTGTGATTCTAAAGCTAATAGTACAAGAAAATCTAGCCGAGGAGAATACTGACAGTAACGATAGTTTAACAGGTTGATGTCTGAAACAGATTTTATTGAAACAAACGATTTAAAATAGTTTCTCTGTTCGAAACGATAAAACATCACCTATGATATAATTTCATACATTTCTTGAAGATCATTTCTACTAAAGAAGGAATCGGGTATCAATAGCATGTATATTAAAAGATTTTTAATATAATTTATTACGTGTTATATTTACATTTAAAATGGTCAGTAATTTTTGGAAACCAAAAATACAAGAAATTAGTTAATGGAACAGTTACAATATGTTAACTGGAACAAGTTAACACGACGTGAAGGTTTTCCAGAAGAAATTCTTGCATCCTGCCTTGCGTTCACGAGGAGCCAAAGCGGGACCAGCGGCTCGTTCAAGTTCGAGACGCACTTCTTCTTGATCCGCTCCGCGGGACATGTCTTCGGGCTCCAGCGCTTCGTTCTCTACCCGCACCATTTCGGACAGCAATTCTTCTAGGGGATTTCGGGCTAGATCCTGTGAAAAAAATACCCAATCTTTGGAAGTTGATATATAGGCCTATATGCATTATTCACAACTATAAAGACACATACCAATTCTGTATATTAAAATATTGTACTTTTTACTCCATATAACTTTTGTTAAAACAAATAACATGAACTAAAAAGTAACGGCGCATTCAAGATAAAGCACCCTAGTAAAAGCTTGGATTATTTAGACCAAATTGGTCCGAATCTCATTTAGGCTAATTTGAGGACTGCAATATGTTATTTTAAAATTATAGTTTTTAAATTTATTAGTTTTAAGTTTATTCTTTCAGAAATATAGTTAAACGCGTAACAGACAGTTCACCATTACGGACGTTACACTTTACTGCAAGTTATTCTAATGCCATACCTGTTTGCTTGCAGGTGCAAGCAGCGATCTCTGGAGCAGCTGGCGCAGTTTCAGGTCTGACGGCGCTGCAGACACGCTGCTAACCGCCAGCGCTAGAGAGAGGAGCGCAAGGGCGCATTGGATACGACTGGAAAGCATCCTTCCTAAGTCTCACGAACGATTTTAAGTTGAAATGTAGCGTAGCTGACAAGACTGCTGTGTAACACCTTCTGTTACACAAGACGCACAAACCTGCTTTTTAAACAATTAATTTGACGTCAGCTGGAGAGGGGAGGAGCGGCTCCCTTTAGAGACCTAAGCGACGTTGTCTCGCAAGTGATGCGGTGATTAAAGTTTCCATGAATAAGTGCTACTTCCTTCGGAAATTAACATTTGTTCAGCACCTTGCTATGTCATTCGTAAAGGATGTCCGTACACGTAATTCACAAATATACGGTTTAAGGTGTCATCTATATTTAGTCCTATTTTTATATTTCCCTCCAAGCTGTATATATAGCTCTGCCTTTTAAATTCCAATTACATTTGAAGTGAGTATGTGCTGTACTGGTTCAAAATTGAGTTTCACACATACGAGAACTTATTTATTTTTTATTGTTAAGCTAAAGCACATCAACTACCAAAACAATAATAAGTATAAAAAACACAATTGTAAGAATGTCCAACATTAACAAAATCTGACACAACACTGCCACTGCTGGAATGGATGCCTTTTCCTGGGCCATCAGGTTGTGCAACTCTCTTGTACTAATTCACATCAAACAACATATTCTTAATTATGAAAACAAAAAGGCACTAAGGTCGAAAATTATATACACTAAATATTGTGTGGACTGGCTGCACATAAGTTTTCTGTCACTTTCCAGGGTCCACATCTGCTGTTGGTGGTTTTTTCTATAGCCTCTCTCTTATTCAGAATGGTCAGACTGTACAACAGCAGTTAAAGATACATTTTTGGTCTGGAGAGGAGCTGTCATTTTGGAGATGGAGCACAAGATAGAAGAAAGCTGCCAGTGTCTGAGTTACGTTTATCACCACCTGCTTTCTCGTTGATCTGGAATGGGGTGGTCTATGCTCTGTTGTTACTGGTGTCAGTCTCAAAGAAGAAAGACCACTTAGGCTCAGAGAGTCCCAAATGACTCACAGGGTATCCTGCACTTTTTGAAAGCTTAATGTGAAATGTTAACCAGTTAATTTTTTTAAGTCTTCTGAGCTCACATAGCTGCAGGTGGTTGGGGGCTGCATGTGGCCTAAAATTAAAAATAACAGTTTAGGCTGGAAAATGAGGTTTATTGTTATGTCATATTATGTCAGCTTCTATCATAGTATAAGATTCAGTAATATCCAAATTGCATGAATGCTGCCATCATTTATGTTTACGTATAGGTACACTGCATGACTTTGGCTAAGCCGACCAAAGCAGAAGGAATTATGTTTCCCCTAATATTAAAGCAAAGAGGTATGTGAAATGTCTGAAAATCACTCAGGTACATTATTACATGTGAATACTGTATT
>JABFDZ020000040.1:18084441-18106822 GCA_019775955.2 Pollimyrus isidori | reverse complement strand
GAGACTTGACTTGGACTCGAGCACAAAGACTTGAGACTTGACTTGGACTTGGAAAAAATGACTTGTGAACATCTCTGATATCGCCATATAACATTCTGCTTTCCTCTGCAGATACATTAGGTGCTCTATAACAAACCCCAACAATTAGGCAATTTGTTTATAACCATACATATTATATTCTTCACCATCATTGACACTCATGCATGTTTCAGTTATTCCTATAATGTTGTAAGTGTCTGATGAAATTAAAGCCTCTAAATCATGAATTTTGTTTCTAATACTCCTAGCATTTAAATGCAGACTGCAAAGGGCAGGCTTTTTACAGTGCCCACTTTTAATATTTATTGGGGCATTCTGTCTCTCCCCACCTCTAAACTAACCTCCCTGCCCTCAGTCCCTATTATAAACATTCCACAAAGACTCTACACATACGCCTTCCCAATACACTGGTTACCCTCTGATTCAGATGCAACCCGTCCGGCTTGAACAGGTCGCACCTGTTCCAGAAGATCTTCCAGTGCCCCATAAACCTAAACCCCTCTTTCCTACACCACCATTTTAGCCACACACTTAATGAGGTACCAGGCAGGCAAGACACCATACAGGTTCATGTATTATGGGTGCACACATAACTACACCTCTAATAAATGAATCCTCTACTACCACAACCTCCCTTCTCCTGGGGTAGGCAGCTCCTTGGTGCCCAAGGGCCCACCTGCCTCCATTAATGATGCTCTAAAGCTGGAAGCACCTGAAAGCGATTAGAAACCGTCATTTCAGGTGATGCCTCCTCTGTACGCCCTTTTCTACGTTTACAACCTAGGTTCACCCAGCTCTCTCAACCTACCTGTTCATCATTCTCCCTCCTCCCCACTTGTGACGTACACACAGTCTCCCTAAATGGTGTATGAGCTCTCTCCTTTAACTCATTGTTGTGCTGGATGAGAGCCATTTGCTCCTCGAGTTCAAGAACCTTGACCAAGAGTGAGTCTTGCATCACTTGCAGATGAATTCCAATTGGACACAAACATCTAGAAGGGCATACATCTTGCCTGATAATGTTGGGGCATCCTACAAATGAGATGACAGTTGGTGTCCTGGGGGATCTTCTCCCTGATCTGGACCAGGGCATCACTGAGCTTCTGGACATTCAAAGGTGCAACCTGGCAACGTTGGATGGACCAAAACATAATTTCCCAGAGGTGTTCTATTGGATTTAGTTCAGGTGAGCATGGGGGCCAGTCAATGGTATCAACTCCTTCATTCTCCAGGAAGTGCCTGTATACTCTTACCACATGAGGCCGGGCATTGTCGTGCACTAGGAGGAAACCAGGACCCACTGCACCAGCATAGGGTCTGACAATGGGTTGAAGGATTTCATCCTGATACTTAATGGCAGTCAAGGTACCATTGTTTAGTCTGTGTGTCCCTCCATGGATATGCCTCCCCAGACTATCACTGACCCACCACCAAACTGGTCATGCTGAACAATGTTACAGGCAGCATAATGTTCTCCACGGCTTCTCCAGACCCTTTCAGGTCTGTCACATGTGCTAAGGGTGAACCTGCTCTCATCTGTGAAAAGCACAGAATGTCAGTGGTGGACCTACCAATTCTTGTATTCTATGGCAAATGCCAATTGAGTTCCAACAATACCGGGCAGTGAGGACAGGGCCCACTAGAGGATGTTGGGCCCTCAGGTCATCGACATGTAGTCTGTTTCTGATTGTATGGTCAGAGACATTCACATCACTGGCCTGCTGGTGGTCATTTTGTATGGCACTGGCAGTGCTCATACTTCTACAGCCCTGTCCAGTTCTCATAGAGTAACTGTCTCCTCTGCCTGTCTCCTGGAATCTTCTCCATGCCTTTGAGACACAGCAAACCTTCTGGTAAACTGGTAATGGCACATATTGATGTACAGTCCTGGAGGATTTGGACTACCTGTGGAATGTCTGTAGGGTCCAGGTATCACCTCATGCTACCAGTACTGACAGCCAAATGCAAAACTAGTGGAAAAACCATCAGGAAAAATGTCAGCGGCCTCTACCTGTTTTACCATTCCTGTTTTGGGGGTCATCTCATTAACACCAAGATAGATGAAACCAATTAACAATCCCCTCTGTTACTTAACTGACCAGATCAATATCCCAGACGTTTAATTGACTTGATGCTATACTCTGATAAAAATTTTTTGAGCAGTGTACTTTGTAAGCATAATAAACAACTAGGTCACTGGGGTATGTGTCTGCTACTCACTCTCCACTGTGCTTTTTATTGTTATTTTAGTATACTATTTCTACTTTGCCACACATAACTGTAATACTCCAACTTCAACCAAGGCACAACATTAGCATACATCCATCCATTGTCCAAACCGCTTATCCTACTGGGACGTGGGGGGTTCAGAGCCTATCCTGGAAGCAACGGGCATGAGGCAGGGAACAACCCTGGATGGGGGGCCAGCCCATCACAGGGCACACTCACACACCAGTCACTCACACAGGCACACCTATGGGCAATTTGGCAACTCCAATCAGCCTCAGCATGTTTTTGGACTATGGGGGGAAACCGGAGTACCTGGAGGAAACCCCACGACATGGGGGAACATGCAAACTCCACACACATGAAACCAGGCGGAGACCAGACCCCGGGTCCCAGAGGTGTGAGGCAACAGTGCTAACCACTGCACCACCATGCCGCCCCCATTAGCATACATCTCAGTCAATAAAATGTTTTCATCGTGAAATTTTTATCAAGAACTAAAAACAGCAAGTTGAGCAGTTCGTAAAATTGTTTTGTGTTTGTAATGAGTAATCGGTATAAATATAGGTATTTGTTTAGCTAACAAAAAGTAGGCTACAATGGTGTTTGAGATTCATGGTATATCAGTTACATGTACATGAACTCTCCCTATTTAGATAAAGTCAGATTTTCCTTCTATGGTTTTTTTTGTTGAATGTAGAACTAAAAACCAACAAAGAGCACCCTGACATATGCATCCTGCTGATAAAGACATGAGACCTGTATAAAATGGCTGCATCATTAGTTGACCTTTATGTCTGATAGTCAAAATGAGTGTGATCAAGATCAGCAGGGATGGCAGCCTTGATGTGGGACAATCAATATTTCAAAACTGATAATGATGTTTAAAGCAATTGAGTGATAGTCATTCAGACAGGTCACTGCAGAGGTGGAGCTACTGGCCACCCCAGCCTAGTATTATTAATATAATCACAACAAAAGAACCATTATTATTGCTAATGTTAGTATACTATTATGAAATAATGCATAAAATATCTTTTATCCTAAACTATGATGTCCGGAGACTTAGTTGGAACGTAGCTAAATTTTTCTACATAATTTTCCTGTTTCAATAAAGGAATGCCTACTATATCTAAAACGTAATGTCTTTGACAAAACAATGGTTTTGAATGGTATGGAGATAATCGTGAGCACGACATCTAGTTGACTATGGCCTAGCCCCAATGACCACAACAACCAGTATACATTTGTTTAACTTATTGTTTTTTCTCAGTTCCATATTACAGTTTTTCTTGATTGATTTCATGCAGCAGTCAACTCAAACTCCATTGACATTTTCAAAACAATTAACACACAGGTCTAAACAGTGGCACTCATGTTCAAAGTGACACATTTTGTTTGCAAAAGGCTCTAACCATGCGAAAACATTTAAAATATTAAACAAAAGCAATTTTTTCCTTACGCAACATAACTTGCAATCAAGCTGTATGTGTATGAGCTCTTCCAATCAATCACTGCACAATGGACAACAAAATACAAAATACAGCACTCCGTGCAAATCAGTGCACCATTGCTTGTCATTGTAGCCTATATTACATAGCTTTCATGCCACTGCCATTTGTTATCTTTCTAAATGGGCTATGTCAAACTATAAATGCTTCGATGCATATTTTGATTCCATGGCATTCTTTTTTACAAACTGTGGCTGAAAAGTGAAATACTGTAAATATTACAGAAAATGCATGTAAACCAAAATAACATATCAGAGTATAAGAAATTCTAATAAAATCTATTACAGTAAAGTATAAAAATCTATTACAGTATAAGAAATAGCCAGTATTGATACTCTCTTATGTCCTGACGATGGGGCCACATGGCTTTATCTTCATCACATTTAATATCCTCTCTTGCAATGCACCAAGCAGAACATCTTCTTGCATGCCTTATCCAACCTTGACATTCCTTTGCGCACTGTGAAACCTAACAGTACTAGGGTGACCAGATAATCCATGTCAGGGAGGACACTCTGAGCTAGGACAGGATTTGTGAACTACCACTTCAATTAAAATGACCTGGATTTCACTTGATCACTGAGTTCTTACTGTGTGCTAATCGGTCAATATCCTATAACCATGCATGTGTCACTAATGCTAATGTGAAACAGCTAAATGAGTCTTTCAATGAAGAACATAAACCAGTGCAAGCAAGAGAAGAGCTGAACTAATTAGCCGAGTACCAGAGCCTTTCAGTTTGAAAGTAGTTTGTAAAACCCGAAGTAGCTCAAAGTGTCCTCGCTGACATGGATTATCTGGTCACCCTAAGCAGTACTTCTTAATAAAAGAAGTAAGTTAATAGAATGTAATTTTGCCTAAAAATTCACTCATTTTCACAAATTTCATGTTACTCAAAAATTAATTAATACTTCTTTTATTAAGAAGGACTGTTCAGTTTTACAGTGTACTAGTTTTACAACCAACATGATACAATACTCCTGAATGCTAATGTAGATTTTATGCTTAAAGACAGTAGATACCTGTGACAGGTGGCCTCTCCCATGAATATTTAGGGGAAAGGCAGCTGCATTTCTTGTTAAGTTAGTGTATAGACCAATGTTATGGTTAAGGTACATTTCAATATATTTTTTTTAAATGACATGTCATTAAAATTATATGAATCAAGTCAACATCATTTTCTATTCAAAATCCAATAAGGTCTCATCTGCTATGTTCAAAATAATCCCCCGGATGTGGTGGTTATGTCTCTAAAGCTGACATTGCATGGCCAAATTTGGGGCCGGTTTCCCGATAACACACACTGTTAGCGCGTTAAGAAGACTCTTAAGATATATCTTACTTAAGTTGTTTACTTTTCTAAGAGTGTTCCCTGAAATGTCTCTTAGGAGGGTTCTTACGTGCGACGTACTGAGGCACTGTTCACAGTTAAGGTGCAGAATTAGTTGATATCGATTGCTCAGGAATCGATTTTTCACTTTATCTGCATGACAGCATTAGGA
The DNA here is from genome assembly GCA_019775955.2 of Pollimyrus isidori. Lineage (NCBI taxonomy): Eukaryota > Metazoa > Chordata > Actinopteri > Osteoglossiformes > Mormyridae > Pollimyrus > Pollimyrus isidori. Next base: position 18,101,544 of record JABFDZ020000040.1, on the reverse strand, counting down.
AAGACAGCATTAAACATTACTCAAAATCTTCCAATAACATGGGTTAATTTATCAGTAGCGTGCCATAATAGAAAAATCTATAAATTGAATCACCAAATGGTCGTTAATATTTTCATGTAACCTAGTGGTGTGGAAACGAACCGACGTCAGCTGATTGATTGTTGATTGACAAACAGCTGCGGTTACTTACATGCAAGGCACACTTGATTGCCACTGGTTAAAATCTCCAATAAAAGCAACCTACCTACATTAAACCCAGAGCGAGAGATAAGATGGAAGGGAAGAATCAGCGGGAAAAAAGGGCACCAAGCTTCACACCAGACGAAATTGAAATTTTGCTGGACGTGGTGTTCCTACATAAGACTACACTCTTTGCCAGCTTCAGGAACAATGTATGTAACCGCACAAAAAAATGCCTATGGACTGACATTGCGAGAAAGATGGCTGCGTCTGGTTCAGGTGCACCCAGAGACTGGCAGGAAGATTTCTCCAGCAATGCAAAAGTCCGATCTGCTGCAGTCCGAAGAGACCGGGCCAGGACAGGTGCTGGGTCCAGTTCTGTGCCACCACTAACGCCACTGGAGGAGAAGGCACTGGCAGTGATGGAATCCCTGGGGGAATATAAGAGAGGTGATGCTGTGCGTGCCTCACGCTCACAGGACCGACCAACACCACCTCCCAGTACAGCATGATCCCCAGGTACACAGACACCTGCAGCACCCTCCTCTCCTGGCAGGAAGACCACCGCCTCCAAAACACGCATCCTCGCCAGAACTACATCACTACAGCGCGATATGCAGACTGGAACCATGCCGCTGTAGTGAGGAACTGGTGAAGATCGAAAGGGAGAAATTGGTGGTGTTGCGTAACATTCAGCACCAGTTGACTGAAGCAAACGACCTACCACGCCAATCACTGGAGCTGAAGAGGGCCAAGCTGGAGCTGGCCAGACAACAGCATGCCCTGGCTGAGCCGCAGTACAACCGACCGTCAATCTCCGTGCCAATCTTGCTGCCATCTGAAGGTAAGCCGTTTTTTCTTGGTTCATAGATTTTGATGTTCATTTCCTCACAGTCGCTAATCTGATGTTGGTCTGTTTTCTTCTTCATCATAGATACTGAGCAACAGTCACACCGGTGACCTGTGCGTGTATGTGCCTTTGTGATCGAAAGTGTGAGTCTGTGCATATGACTATTCCATTAAAAAGTCGAGAGCACCAACAAGCTTGTATGTCATTCGGCCATCCTTAATGAGTCTGTAGCTCATGAGTAACTGCTCTATCGCAATGGGGAAACCTACACGTAAAAGGCTGCACCGTCTATCTAGTCATCCACAAGGAAAGTAACGGATGTTAATGCAGGTGCACATTTATCTTTTAAGACTTGTTTGTGGTAGCAGAGTACTGATATCAGTCTGAGATGGAGATCATGAGAGTTTGAAAAAAATTCCCTGTGCTTGAGGCAGAGCAGCGGAGAGAAGCTGTCTTCTAATCGTGCGACCTGAGTTCAATGCATATTAGATAATTCAAGATTAGTAAACAATGAGACATTTTAGTTTGGACATAAGTTCACTTTTGACAGCGATATTGTAACGTGTAGCCCTATACAACTCTAGGTAAAGCATTTCAGTGATTTGGGTTGTACAGTATAGCGCACTTATGGAATGAATACAACAAGATGACAGAGTAAAGGGTTTAAGGATTAGAATCAGAGAACCATGAATGGATGTGGGGTTTGGAACTCCCAAGTTTATTTTTTCATTTAACTAAGTCAAATTCATTCATAAATGAAATGTGTCAAAAGAAATGGATGACGGCCAATCAGCACTCAGCAAGTCAGACGAAAAAGGAAGAAAATTCTTCTAACCAAACTCAGTTTCCATCAACTGCTGCCTTGCTTCAATGCCGGCAATGTGCAGTGCAGCCCTCTGTGGAGGACTGAAGACATCAATGCCTAGCTCTCCATGTTCCTCCTCATTCGCTTCCTCCTCTCTCTCTGGTAAAGGTGCGTCTCCACGCACAGCCATGTTATGGAGCATGGTTGTTGCCACCATAACTGCACAAGAGCTGTGAGACTTCATGCGCAGTCCTCCTGCGGACTTGTGCAGCCACCGAACGCGCAGCTTCCAGACGCCGGTTGCACGCTCAACAATGTCGCGAGTGCAACTATGTGCAACATTGAAGGCTCTTTCAGCCCGAGTCTGTGGGTCGGCAATTGGTGTGAGGAGGTACCTTCTGAGAGGGTATCAGCTGTCCCTGAGGAACACGCTCTGACCAAATTCGCCTCTTTCTGCTTGCTCTCCCACGGCAGAATTGGCCCAGATGAAAGTGTAATGGGTGCTGCCAGGCTACTTCACCACCTGGTCAGTGATGACACCCCTGTGCTCCACCGCTACCTGGATGTTTATTGCCGCATATCCCTTTCGCGAGATGTACACCTGGTCTTGCACTGATGGATTGGCGAGTGGGATTAGTGTTCCATCCACCAAGCCTAGAACTCTAGGAATGCCAGCAATGGCATGGCTCTGGTGCACCTCCTGGACCTCCTGGCGTGTTGCTGGCAGTCGGATCCAATCCCCAGCATGGTGCAGAAGGGTGTTGGTGACAGCGTGGACACACCTCCACACCGAGCTCTTGCTGAGGCCGGAGCCTTCTCCCACGACCTCTATGAAGCTCCCAGTGGCAAAAAACCATAGCGCTGCAAGCAGCAGGATCGGGACTTAATGCAAAGTTCTGACGTGTTGGTTTGGCAAGTGCAGGTGTGAGCAGGTCAAGGAGCTCCATGATCTGTTGCCTTGGAATGCAAAACTTTTGTAAGATAGCCACCTCAGGTAAAATATCAAAAGGGCTGAAGTTTTGCCTAATGAAATAATTCACATGAACTAAACGGCCAGTGCTGTCTTTGGTTCAGCACAACGACGGGTTGTATCGCTGCCATGGTTGGTTGCTTTCTGGGCACCACCATGATTACACATTTATACGATCTTAGCCGCTTAGAGCCAAATTGTTTGCCCCCTGTTCAATATTAAAAGCCATTGCCAATTTTAACGCATTAATCACATTATGTGATGAGCCAATTGAGTCACTAAATTAGTTCTGATATCAAAATTTAATTCTTAAATGCGCCTACAGGATATTCCATCATTAATGCAACATTAATAATGTGCCATAATTTGACTTGCATACACCGCTGAAGACTGCTACACAGTGGCGGCGACTAATGTTAAGAGAGAGGTTAAGGTACAACTTAAGAACTACTTAGCGATACGAAGGTTTTTGATCAGTTGCTGAAGATCCGGGTGTACTGCAGCCAAAAAATATGGATGTATCAAAGCACTCATGTCCGATTTGTGATGGATTCCTAAAGTCTGCGCCTCCATATCTTGGAAGGAGTACGTTTAAGATGGTAGAATGAGTTGAACATGCCACATTCCTCTGCACAGCCATCGATGTCACAGATGATACAGAATCCAGGACTGCAGCCATGTGCTGTTGGTGTAAAATTATGCCAAATAACACAAAGCCAATTCATTTGGAAAACTTGGTAATAACATGCCACATAATTGATTACTTTAAATCTAGGGTATAAAGCACCAGTAACTTTTCTTGCCGTTATTATCTGAGATGTTCTTCTGCTTACTATCTCACCATTAGTTGAGAAATATACAGGGAAAAAAGCATTTCACATCTTTGCAGAACTTTAAGTATGTGACATTTCTTTTAAATTGCTGTTGTATCATTGTCCAAAACTATTGTAGTAATACTAAATAAATAGTCAGTTTGATTTGAAAAAATCCCCGTATTGTAACCATCATAGTGCACACCTCTTTACCTTAAACATGGTTAGTGAAGTGCAGTAAAAAGAACAGCTTTGTAAAGAAGTCGATTGGATGCATTTTTTTTAATGAAGTTTAACTGAGTGAAGTGAAATTTAGTGACACTACAGAATCTCTGTATATGAATGTTGTTTGAACTTGATAGCTATATAACGTAATGTAATTAACCATGAAGTGAGTTCAGTTTTGCTTTAACATTACCATCCCTCCATCCATCACTGCCCATGCACTTGTTTGGGATCCAGATTGTGGGGGTAACAACTTCAAGAGAGATACCCAGACCTCCCTCTCCCCAGCCACCTCTACCAGCTCTTCGGGGGGGGACACCGAAGGTTTCCCAGGCCAGCCGAGAGATATAAATCCAGCAGCGTGTTGTAGGTCTGCCTCAGGGTCTACTCCCTTTAGGACATGCACAGAAAACCTCTCCAGGTAAACAACCCGGGAGGCATCCGTGCCAGGTGTCCCAACCACCTCAACTGGCTCCTTTCGACGTAGAGGAGCAGCAGTTCTACTCTTAGACTCTCCTGGATATCCAAACTTCTCTAACTATCCATCTCACCCTTCTCTCCAGTACCCCAGAATAGACTTTCCGAGGAAGGCTGAGAAGTGTGAACCACCTATAGTTGGAACATAAGCATCTGCATCTCCCAGCAGCAGAGAGTAAGTCAGTCACTCTTGTTCTTTTTATATGTTTCATGAAGCTGTAAAAATATATTTTCTACCTATATATATTTGAAAAGTAGACCGTCCAATGTTTCTGAGGGTGTTTTTAAAATATGTATATGACAAAAACTTGCGGAGTTATTTAAACAGTTTGGCGAAAATTCTGTCAGATCCCACCGGCGGGACCGTCGGGTCCAGAGGGTTAAACCTGTGATTTCAGAAATAAATGATAAAGGTTTTATATTCATATACTCTACAGTTGCTAAGTTTTACAGAAGATGAAGCAGTGGCATTTCAACGTGTAGCAGTTCAGAGTGCAACACATTTCTTTTCAAACTGTTCAGCAGACATTCATCGTCAGCTTCATCGCCATGTGCAAGACTGTCAGTGTGGCTGAGTGTCTTCACAGTCCCTTGTTTCAGCTATGAGGCTGAACTGCAACTTGAAAAGGCCAATTCTGAGTTCAGTGCTGGTGGAACTCATTTGACCCCCTCACCAAAACTTAAATCCCACCTTTTAGAAAGACTGGCTGAAGAAATACTTAAATTTAATGTCTATCCAACTGACAATGACCTGAGTGAAGTTGCAGAAGCTCTTGTGAAAAGCATCCTTGTCTGAGGGAGCAGGGATCCTGAAATGGCTGTTATGGTTGGAAGATTCGCCTCAAGTATAAAATAGCACAGGACAAGCTGGCCAGGCTCACCTCCCAAGGCAATGAATTCTCCAATTTCCAATTTTGTCTGAGCATTGCCCCCTGCAATTTGCAATTGGAAAGTTTCTATAATCGATGTGTCCTCTCCACCTAAGGATGTGGGTAAGTGTTCTACACACACTGACCAGCTAGGTGATGTTCCCGAAATAATTAGACGAGTGTCCTTGAGCAATGCTTTCCCTTCCCATGAAGATAAGGCAGGTGTCTCATACACTGACCAGTGGTGTACAACATATTGAGCAACCCCTTTCCCTGTCTTCAGCAAGCCCCTCTAAAACCCAGGAAAACATGGTAAGCATCCTTCAATAGGGTAAGCATCCCAGAATGAGGATTCTTTCACATTAAATAAGGATACTCTGAAACCCGTCATTCATTAAAAGCAAGTTATACAAGTCATCAGTGTCACTTCCATGCCTACGGCGGGCGTGACTAACCAGGTGTAACCCGTCCAACCTAATCAACACCAGGGTGAAAGGGAGAGAGATCCTAAGCTTCCTTGCGAAGTATTGAGCCAATGTTCTTCTTGTGCCGTACCAAGCAACTTACCATCTCTCGTCTCCCCACTCTCCCGTTACCCTTTTGATTACCTTTGTCATTCTAATACAATAGATTGTTTTTTTTTCCCCAGGATGACGCAACACATGCAAGACGCGAGCATGCATCCTCAAGTCCTTGCGCGTCTACCTGAACGAAGACCACGAGAAACTTGTGAAGGAATACATGTTGGATTACATTCACAAGGTGTGACAAAGATGTAGACTTAAAGCACATATTTCATTCACACGTTTACTTGTGTGTTATGTAATTTACGGCAGGAGTTATGGGTAATAAATCTGATATATGAAACTGCAAAATGTGATACCCTGTATGACTAAAACATAACGTAATTTGTCCTTGTTTTTGTTTCATGTCAAATTTCTGAGGTTGGAAACTACAGACATAGAATTTAGAATTTGGTAAGCACCAGTTTCTAAAACAATATTATTTCAACATATTTTGTACAGAGCTGGACAGGTATTGTAAATAATTCATTCTTATGGATAAAATGCCCCACATAGTTCCTGTAGGAAACTGCAGGTGGGCTTTGAATGTTGTGTAGGCAATGGTAGGCCACTTTTATGGAATTGTCTTTGTTCTGGCTGTAATGTAACTTCTCTAACAAAATCAGTATTCAGTATTCATTTTGATTTATAATATATTTGTATTTATTCCATTATTTTACATTGCTTATCAGCGAACTAGATGGTGCACAGGCGACATCTACTGGCTGAAGTTGGTACCGGAAGTTTCCAAATTAGTTTATTTCAAAAGCAAAAAAAAAGGGTCTGGCTTTTTTCCATGTTCGTTGGAGTGTGTGCAGCGCTGTTTCTTATGCTAGAAATCCTTGGAGAAGATATGTGTGTAAGTGATATCTGGTTACTGACACTTATATGCATGCCCATGTAACATTATGAGAGATCTATACGAATTTGGCAGATGTTGTGTTTTGATAAAGTATGTTTTTGTGTTATCATTATTAGCTGGTCTCTGAACTCACGTATGCTAATGTACTAGCATGTGAAAGGAATATATTGAGCAGTTTATTTGGTTGAATAAAACAAACAAAATGAGCAAACAAAATCTACAGTAAAAGGTCAAGTGAACAAGTGTGCTTGGATTTCATTCAAACTGTTACTTTAATTGTTTTTTTCTCCAGGAAACTCATTCTGATGAGTCTGATGTGACGTTTTGGTCACAACAATGGGGAGAATTTTTTTTAGTCATGGTACAAACAGGTCGGCTGGGGTTGCTATTTGTTTTAACAGGTGACCTGGTAGGCTTTTGTGCAACACAGTGGACAATGATGGACATTGGGTTGCCTGTGTGGTGAATGTTGATAATTCTCTGATTATTTTGATTAAAGTTTATGGATACAACAATGATCAAAAGAATAAGAACCTGACGCATCAAATATCTACAGTTTTAAAAGAATTTAAGACCAAATTCCCTACTGATTATATAGTAGTTGGAGGTGATTTCAGTGTGACTCCTGATGAATGGATGGATAGATGGCCTTCAAAATATTCAAGAGAATATAAAAACCCAATAATTGGAAATTTTGCTAATGATATTAAATTAATAGATATATGGAGATTGTTAAACAAAGATGTCAAGCAATTTACCTGGTCAAAGCAGATCACATATTGATTATTGGTTGGTATCCAACTCAATTTTACAATATGTTAAGGACACAATGATCTCAAATAGTCCCTTAAGTGAGCATTGCTCCATTATTCTAAGACTACAAAGCAAAGACCAAAATAACACATTTAAGGATTATTCAAGATTTAACTCTCAGTTGCTGAGAAATGAGGAGTATTGTAATTCTATTAAAAAATTAATTTTAGATATCCAGAATGATAATGCCATCAGTACACTGTTATCCAAATGGGAATATCTTAAATTTAGAATCAGAAAATCCTCAATCACATTCTGTAAAAAAATTAAACAAAGGAAAGAAGAGGAAACAAATGCAGTAAAAAAAAAAAACTTTGGACTCTTTATGGCAAATTGAATTGGAATGAAGAAGAAAAAGAAAAATTAAAAAAAAAAACTTCTATTGTATCTTTATAGAGCCAAGGGCGCTTATTTGCGATCCAAAGCCAGGTGGATAGATGAAGGTGAAAAAAACACTGCTAAAATCATTGTTGTCAGAGGCCCAAAGGCAGGAGAGAATCCCCTCCAGCCAGGAGGGGAGGTTGTCCAGCCGTTCCAATGTCGTGTTGATAGAGGGCCCTGAATAGATCTGGAACTGCACCTGAGAGTGGGAGCTCACTCAGTGAGTTGTTTTAATTCTGCCAGAATTTGACGATATAATTAGCTGAAATTAGGTAGGAGAGACACTGATGTATTGTGTGACGTTGTGGAGTTTTTGGATTATTTTATGCAATTATTCAGATTACTTAACGTAAATTCATTCAGTGGTGTAGTGGAGGGTAAATTCACATAAATGCCATTTACGTACCTTTTAAATTTACAAAACAGCATTTACTCACATTTTTTGAGACCACTAATATTAAAGATATAAATAGTTACCCACCATTTTTACTGCTGTGCATATAGTTTACCCACCTTAAATTTCTTGTTACCACTGCTTAATTTCTTCGATCACAATAAAAATTTATAGTAGTATCAAATGTTGTACTAAGAAGGTCTCAATCTTGTCTTTGAATCAGCAGTATTTGTACTCGTTCTTGTCATGGACTAGGCATTTTATTTCGAGACCATAACTCTAAGAATATTCCTGAGCCGATTACTGTTGAATTGGATAACTAATAACTTCAAGTGTAACCAATGGCGTTACTGCCGGCTACTTTACCCGCCCTGTCCCTTCACACACGTACATGTGTTTAAATGAACGCAGGGGAAGTTGCTGTTGTCAACACAATCAGGTATTATGTGGCTAGAAATGTGGCTACATATACCACAACATGTTTACCCAAGTTTATTTAATTTTCTATATAGTCATTTAAGGCTACCTTTCCTATTGAACAGGTTTATATCTTGCCATGTTCTGTGCACCCATTGTGGAGGCAGCTGACCGGAGCTATGGCCGTAAGGTGGTTAGTGCATGTCGTTGCAGCAATCCCTGAACCCGCTGGTGGACACTGGCAGTGAGGGAAGCAGTCACGCTGAAGAAGGAGTCCTCTTGTGCCTTTTTAGCCTGAGGGACTCCAGAGGTATCTGATGAGTACCAGCAGGCCAGACCGAATGCAGCTTCAGCGATCACTGGGGCAAAAACTTGGGTGTTGGAGGAGTTTGGCAAGGCCATGGAGAATGACTTACAGACAGCTTTGAGGAGATTCTGGTCCACCATCCAGCGACTCAGGGTGGGAAAGCAGCGCAGCATCAACACTGTTTGTGGTGGGGATGGGGCGCAGCTGACCTCAACTCGGGACATTGCAGGTAGGTGGAAGGAATATTCTGAAGACCTTCTCTATCCCACCGACATGCCTTCCAATGAGGAAGCAGTGTCTGGGGACTTAGGGGCCCTAGAGACAGAAAAGTCCACCCCCATCTCCTCAGGCCCTGGGGGTGGATGAGATATGCTCAGAGTTCCTCAAGACTCTGGATGTTTCAGGGCTGTTGTGGTTGAAACACATTTGCAGCATCAGGTGGACATTGGGGGTGGTGCCTCTGGATTGGCAGACCAGGGTGGTGGCCCCCCTCTTCAAGAAAGGGGACCAGAGGGTGTGTTCCAAATATAGAGGGATCACACTTCTCAGCCTCCCTGGTCAGGTTTACTTGGGGGTCTTCGAGAGGAGGGTCTGTCGGATTGTCGAACCTTGGATTCAGGTGGAGCAGTGTAGTTTACACCCTAGCCATGGAACAGTGAAGGGAAGGATGGAGCAGGAGTTCGACAGGCGGATTGGTACAACGGTCTGTCCTGGTGAAGAAGGAGCTGAGCCAAAAGGCAAAGCTCTCGGTTTACCAGTCGATCTACGTTCTTACCCTTACCTTTGGTCATGAGCTATTGGTAGTGACTGAAAGAACAAGGTCACGAATACAAGCGGCTGAAATGAGTTTCCTTCACAGGGTGGCTAGGCTCTGACATTAGAGATAGGGTGAGAAGCTCAGTCATTCAGGAGGGACTCAGAGTAGAGTTGGCTCCTCCGCATCGAAAGGAGGCAAATGAGGTGGCTCAGGTATCCGTTCAAGATACCTCTTGGACATCTCCCTGGTGTGGTCTTCTGGGTATGTCCCACTGGGAGGAGGCCCCAGGGAAGACCCAGGACACGCTGGAGAGGCCATGTCTCTCAGCTGGCCTTGGAACGCTTCAGGATCCCCCAGGAGGAACTGGCTGGTGAGAGGGAAGTCTGGGTTTCCCTGCTTAGACTGCTGCCTCTGCGATGCGGAGGAGCAGTAGAGGATGGATGATCGTTACATGTACAGTTTGCTGAACGCTGTAAAAATATGTTTAGCCATGTAAAGCCATATGATTTAATACAGTACTCTAGAGAATCTAGTGAAAAATGCAAATAAAATTGTTCAAGTGAGTTACACAATGTGTGTAAGTGCCATTTACATGCAACACACCCATAAAACACATGTAAACCCCAGACTTAAGAAAATGGTTCAGCCCAAATTTAGGGGCTGCATCCTTTGAAGGACTATGAAGGCATAGCCTTAGTAGGTTGTATGGATGGCCATAAGGGTCAAAATGTGTTTTTTTCCATGTTAACATGCATACTTTATATGTGCTAATGCATAAAACCTTAACACATATAAAAAGGTGCATGTTAACGTCAATATTGATCGTTAATGCATTTTGACCCACTGTCAAACAGATACTGGACGTCCTGGAGGCTGCACAGGCCCCACATGGCACTCATTTACTAGTCAATTTAGACTTTAGACTTGCATTTTTTCTTTTAGCTCATTTTTAGTCATTCATAAGTGCTATTTTAAGCTGTACCTTAATGTTCTGAGGTCGGTTATCTCCGAAAAGTCCTTAGATACCTTCTGTAACAGATACTTTCGTAACGTTGGTCTGAACCACTCTTAGCTACCATTTATTGATGCTGTCAACTCGTACTGCTAGTGGACCCCACTGTTTGGGCTGCACGCCTCTGAAATCAGCAGTTCTACCTAGTTAGATCTCAAGCTGTTAAGCAAAATGTACTCAAATAATTAAACAGTTGTGTCCAGTGAATAAAGTTAATAATAATACATTGAATGTTTTCAACCAAAGAATGTAATGGATGCACGTTGCATTTCACTGAACATGTACACTACCACCAAAAAGTTTTTGCACACCACAGGTTTTTTTAAGCCACTTTTCCATTTTTTCATAAACTATAGATTTTATATTCTGAAGCATTGGAAAGTTGAGTTCATAACTAAAAATGAAAATATCAACTAAAACAAATTTCCTTTATAACATGGAAAGAGTACGTAATAGTGCTGATCGCTTAGTAAAAAAAAGGTTGTCCTTTAAATGCACTAGTTAACTGCTTCATCCTATGAAACAGAGTAGCATGCAATGACCCCTATAGAAAGAATGCCTCAGATTTTCTCTGCTGTTATAACTACTAAAGAAGGTTACTTTAATAAATGAAAGATATGACATTTTCTTGCTAACAAAGGTACTCAAATGGTGAACATATGGTAAATTTATTTGTTAGCAAAGAACTCTGAGTATATTTTTGTAAAGGTTAAAAGTAACATGCAAATGTACAAAATATCAGCACGTGCAAAAACTTTTGACTAGTATTATAATTGCCTTTTCAATTATATTTTCCAAAATGATATCAGCTGAAAATTCATTTGTTTGTTTATTTATTCATTTGTTGTTTGTTTGTTTGTTGGGGAGGGGGGGTGGTTGGTTCATTCAGATACAAGTCCAATGTATTTTTCCTCAAAACATTAGTCATTGTAGCACAGGACATTCTCTTATGAGGCAGTAATGCTACATTTCTTTTGGATATTGTGCCATTGCTTGTCCCAGTATCAATGACACACACACATATTGGTGAACAGATGTTTTATAGAACAAACAAAAATTAAATGGTGTAAAATAGATTTGAGGAGGTGGGTTCCTACAGTTCATTTATTAGTTACTTTATTTTTAGTTTCTCAGTTTTGAAGTAATATACTATGTTATATTTATAAAGAACACCTTTTTCTCTCATGCCACAGTCAAGCAGTTGATGCATGAAAGCAATAACTGAGTCAACAGTGTCTACCAATCCGGTACCATCCCTATGGAGGGTGCCTAGATACATCACATTTAAGAAGCTAACCCTAGGCAAACTCTTAGGGACAGTTTGGAGAACAGATGTAGAACAATAAACAGCTTGAGTAAAGTATACTTTTCAAGTCTTATTAATACGCTAAGAGACACTTATCAGAGAATGTGCCCCAGTATTGCCATAAGTACAACTTATTACGGTTATTGCTTCATACAAACTCGACAACGGCTGATGAGACTTTCTGGATCATCTGTTTTTATCGTCCGGCCTGCTGGCTTCCTGTAAAATAAGCAACATTAGCAATTTAAGGACAAACTCCAAAAATCTCCTACAGTAAAAGTACACTACCTATCTATAATAAGTAATGTAACACATAGAAACACACAGTTTAGTTAAGTATTCTGTAATGTCTCTTTATATGGTGATAGCTATTGTAAAAGTGTAAAACAAATGGCGGCTCTCTTACAAAGTAAGGGGCTTAACCACAGTAAGCCCACTCCACTGCAAAACTGTAGTCAGTAGTCAAATGATATTTATTGAAAAATGTTACACTCTGCTTAAAATGTTTAATTGCAAGTAAAATGCAGATGAGGACAAAGCATGACATAATCATAAATAAATAGAAAAACAAATGTATGTCATTGTTCATTCCAAAGATTTATAGAAAAATGAATGTAATTTTCTATTCCACAGATTTATGTATAAATTATTTTTTTATTTCAAAGATTTATTTTTCATAGTTTTTTATTCCAAAGAATTTTTTTTGTTATTTTTTTATTCATCTGTATGTAAACGAGTTGGGAAGCCCTAACCCATTTTCTAAAGCACCATTGGCCAGGGTAGCTTTGCCGATCTGGGCTCCATTACCTTGACCTTGCTTGGATCACTGTCCAAATCGTCAGATTGCTAAGACATTTATACGTATGGGGTGCCATTCGTGCCAAAAACATGTTAAGATACATATAGAGTTCCCATTTGTGCTACAAATATGTCAATATCTCATTGTCCTTGTCGACTGAACATGTAAGACGTGTCGGTGTCTAGCTTTGAATTGAACTTCAGCTGTCACATCTATTTTTATAAAGAGATTGTCTCTGTTGATTGTACATCTGACAAAACAGTTAAACTTTAAATTGCACATTGTCATCTGAGGCATAAATTGAACCACATACATATGAACAGTTTAGCAATCTGATGATACGGAAAGTCATATAGTGTGAATTTAGCATTACTAGCATTTCTTCTCATCTAAGAATGGCCAAGGTAATGCCAGATCAGATCAAATTCCACAAATTGTTATCTGTGGGTGAGGTACCTTCGGATTGGAAGCATGCTAATATAACATATTCAAAAAAGGGGATAGAAGTAATCGAGAAAACTATAGGCCAATCAGTTTAACTAGCATTACTAGAAAAATAATGGAAGCTATAATCCAAGTGAAAATGGTAGATTACCTGGATGCAAATAACATTCTGAAGGATAGCGAACATGGATTTAGGAGCAGTAGATCCTGGTTATCAAGTCTACCTCAGTTCTTTGAGGAAGGTACAAGTGAAATTGATCACAAAAAGGCCTATGATGTGATCTACTTCCAGAAGGTTTCCAGAAGGCCTTTGATGCTGTCCCCCACAAACAGCTCTTGCTAAAGCTTAAAGCTGCAGGGATTTTAGGAACTGTGGCAGCTTCTATCAAAAACTGGTTAACTGACAGATAGCAGCGAGTAGTTATTAGAGGTACAATGTCACAGTGGGCCTGCGTTCATAGTGGGGTACCACAGGGTTCACTTTTAGGACCACTATTGTTCCTAATTTACATAAATGATATAGACACCAATACATACAGTAAACTATTTAAATCAGCAGACGACACCAAGGTCGGTGGTGTAGCAGATACTAATCTAGCAGCAGAGGGGTTACAGTGGGATCTGGATTTACAGTAATTAGCGACTGGGCTGATACTTACCTGATGAAATTTAACACAGACAAATGTAAGGTAATCCATGAAGGGAGCAGAAATATAAAGTACAGGTAGCTGATTATGAGAAAGACCTTGGTGTATATGTTGATTCTTCCATGTCCCACTCTCACCAGTGTGGGGAAGCAATAAAAAAGGCCAATAGAATGTTGAGTTAGATCTCTAGGTGTGTGGAGTTTAAGTCGAGGGAGGTGATGTTACATTTATATAATTCCTTGGTAAGTCCCCACCTACAATATTGTGTGCAGGTTTGGTCATCATACCTGCACACCATAAGGACACTGTTGCCTTAGAAAAGGTTCAATGAAGGGATACAATAATGATTCCTGGTCTTAAGGGAAAGTCTTATGAGGAGAGGTTAGCTGAGCTGGATCTGTTTAACCTTGAGCAAAGAAGACTAAGGGGGGACATGATTCTAATGGGCCTGGATGCTGTTCAACCAAATGGCTATTTCAATATTAGTTTAAATACTGGAACTCGTGGCCATAATTGTAAATTAGCGGGAGAGCATTTTAAAACAAATTTGAGGAAGTACTTCTTTACACAGCGTGTAGTTAGAGTATGGAATAGTCTTCTTGCTGGTTTAATGGAAACTAAAACCCTGGGTTCCTTTAAATCAGAGCTAGATGAGATTTTAACAACTCTGAGCTATTAGTTAAGTTCTCCGCAAACATGGGCTGAATGGCCTCCTCTCACTTGTAAATTTGGAAAATTGTGTTCTTATGTTCAAAGTCCCCCTGGCCAATAGTGCTTTAGAAAAAGGGTTAGGACTGCCCAACTCATTTACATACAGATGAATAAAACATCTTTGAAATAAAAAAGCAATTCAAAAAAATCTTTGGAATAAATAAAATACATTTGTTTTTCTATAAACCTCGATTGATTTATTTATGATTATGTGTCATGTTTCATCCTCCATTCAGATATCTTTAAGATATAAGACTTATTGGTTGTCAACAGTTACCATGGGGCAGTACCCAGTGTGACAGGTGTCAGACAAGCAGTATGCAAAATGGATCAGGATTTTGCAGACTGCTAGGTAAGTGGCGGAAAGAGCACTTCAAATAGCTTACTGGAACATGCTGTCAGAGTTAAGCACAGCCAGCCAATAGCTGTAGGAATCATTGTAGTAGCTACAGGTGCCGCGCCCATGGCATTCAATAAAGGGGACTTTATAGAATTTTTCCAGGCAGGAACCAGGAGATTGCAGAGACTGGCCTGAGCCCTCCGAGCCAGATGCTGTTTGCTGTAGAAATAAATGAGTGGAATGACGTCAATATTGCCTTTACACCATTTACAATCAACACAGGTAAACTGTTATACTACAAACAATGTATTTTAAAAATGACTCAAAGTCTTGGACAGTGAAAGAAAATGTTTAAAAGTATTTACCTGGGTAGTAATTATATATTTGTTTAACACTGAAATATATACAAAGGAACATATATCCACCCACCCATCCAGTCATCCATCTGCCACTTATCAATGTCCAGGTTCTGGGGACAGCAGCCTAAGAAAAGATACCCAGACCTCTCTCTCCCCAGCCCCTCTGGGGGGAGACTTGGTTTCTCCCAGAATAGCCAAGAGATATAATCTCTCCAGCATGTACTGGCTTTGCTCTAGGGTCTCCTCCCGGTTGGACATGCTTGAAGCACCCCCCAGGGAGGCATCTAGGAGGCATCCGAGATAGCTGTCCAAACCACCTCAACTAGCACCTTTTGATGTGGTGAAGCAGCAAGTATACTTTGAGCTCCTCCCAATATCTTGCTGGATGGCTAGATGTACACTGCTTTTTTTCCCCCAAACCTTTCCTCAGGAGTACCCCAGCCAGTGGTACAGTGGTAGCTCAGAACTCGATCTTAATCCATTCAGAACTCTGGATCGAAGTT
Organism: Pollimyrus isidori; assembly: GCA_019775955.2. Classification (NCBI taxonomy): domain Eukaryota; kingdom Metazoa; phylum Chordata; class Actinopteri; order Osteoglossiformes; family Mormyridae; genus Pollimyrus; species Pollimyrus isidori. The sequence continues at coordinate 18,085,741 of JABFDZ020000040.1, read as the reverse complement.
CTGATCAAATTTTCCCCATAAGAAATAATGGAAAACCAATTAATTGGTTCTCGGCACCAAAAGATTACACCTAAATATGTTTTTTTAGCATTTAAGCACAAAATGAACCAGATAAAACGAGAAGAGTATATACTGTACTAAGCCAGAGGATTATCCGCAAAGGGCTGGTGTGTATGCAGGTTTCTGGGATAACCATTAGGTCAGCTGTTCAAACCCAGGTGTGAGGACTCTTCAGCCAATCAGTCCTCTAATTAGTAATCTAACTAGGGAGTTGCAGCGAAAACCTGCATACACACCGGCCCTTTGTGGATAAGATTGCCCACCCCGGTACTAAACACATCTAAGCACATTTAGCAAAACAGTAATTTGTAAAGTAAGAAAATAAATGTATCCAAACAATGTGTAAAGTTAAAAAAATAAAAAACAAATGTGTCCTGCCCCGATCGTCCACTCCTTCCGTGTGCCACACCCTCTCGTTAACCCCGTGTGGGATTCCCGTGTGATCAGCTGTTTCTGGTTGTTGTCATTAGTCCTCTGTATTTCGTCCGCATTTCGGTTTGTTACCGAAGATTAATTTCCCTACATGTCGGTGGAGACAAATTATTTGACCTGATTTTTCTTTAGGACAGGTTCCAAAATGGCTAAGTTGACACTCCTCTAAAGGCATAATATCATTGCTTTACATCCATCCATCCATTTTACAACCCGCTTATCCTACTAGGTCATGGGGGGTCTGCAGTCCATCCTGGAAGCAACGGGTACGAGGCAGGGAACAACCCTGGATGGGGGGCCAGCCCATCGCAGGACACACTCACACCTACAGGCAATTTAGAATGTTTTTGGACTGTGGGGGGAAACCAGAGTACCCGGTGGAAACCCCACGACAACACATGGAGAACATGCAAACTCCACACACATGTGACCCAGGCGGCAACTCGAACCCAGGTCCCTGAGGTGTGAAGTAACAGTGCTAACCACTGCACCACCATTTATTTTAAATATTTTTCTTTGATTATATACTGTAGGAATTTTGCATAAAACTGTACATTGACCCCAAGATACTTAAACTCCTCCACTTGGGGAAGGACCTCATCCCTGACCTGGAGTGAGCACTCCACCCTTTTCCAGCTAAGGACCATGGTCTCGGATTTGGAGGTGCTGATTCTCATTCGAGTGAGGGAAGGATGGAGCGGGAGATCGACAGGTGGATCGGTGCGGCGTCGGCAGTGATGCGGGTGCTGCATCGGTCTGTCGTGGTGAAGAAGGAGCTGAGCCAAAAGGCAAAGCTCTCGATTTACCA
>JABFDZ020000040.1:18049338-18063565 GCA_019775955.2 Pollimyrus isidori | reverse complement strand
TCCACCTTCCTCCTCGCCCCCTCCTTCGATCCCTCCACCTTCCTCCTTGCCCCCTCCTTTGATCGCTCCACCTTCCTCCTCGCCACCTTTGGCATTCCCTCCTGCTCCCTCCTCACGGTCGCCTACAGCCCTTGCGGTTTCCGCCCCTCGCCTGCTGGGGTTCCCTCCGGCTCTCAGTTTCCCCCCTACCCTTTGCCTCCTTGCCCTCTGCCTTTGTGCCCCCTGTGTCTGCTCATCATCCTTCTGTTTCTCCTACATTCACTCCTGGCCCCTGGTGCGTATAAATTGTACGCACTAGGTTATACTATAATGCAATTCTTACTTAAATGCACCTTCGTCACAGACTGGACGATTAACCAAATAAAGCAGCGCGACATTACAGTAACTACCAATAAATAAACCACTAACTTACATGTATTATTAGAACATTTGTCATTTTTTAAACTTTATTTTACCAGGTAAATTAACTGAAAACCAGTTTTCACTGATTTACGTGATATTGGGGAGGGAGTTAAACTGAAAACTAGAGAAATTACCAGGCATCTCCCACGTGAACTTTTCCTTCTGCAAAGCTGAGGTTGGTCTAAGTATTGATATTTTAGATGCCAGTGGACTCCCATATAACGATAAGAGTGCACTCACTTGAATTGAAACTTTTTCTGTCTTCGGATGATTTGGATTTTGCATGGACTGCATAACATGGTCATTAGCCAAGATAACTTTGCACTCTTTGCTGAAAGGCTGATTAGCATTCTGGTACCGTAATTTCATTCACTACGCTTGTCCATGGGAAATGCTTGAATTGCTCAATTGTGAATGTTATGTTCAATTTTGTATGTGACTGTACTACCATTCCTACCAAGCTGGTAATGGGTTTAATACGAGCCTACAAATGCTAAACTTAATAGCTTACTGATTAGTTGTCCTTAGGGAAGTAATACTGGGTCCTTGATTATAGATTAGGCTTATTAAGTTAAAACAGCATAGAGATAAAATAACTAACTGTTATCAGTATTACAATAAGAAATGAATAAGAGCTTATAATTGAAATACAACTGGAAATTTAAATAGAGCTCATTTTGGATCTTGCATGGGTTTAAGTTAAACTGAAAACTAGAGAAATTACCATTCCTTCCTCTTCTGAAGGGAAAGGGAGCTTCATTCAGTGCCTTAAGTTACATGTGATTTTCTGTGTTCCGTGTTAAATGTTTGTCTATAAATAATGTTTTGTACCAGTTTATGTTTATATTAAACAAGCTGGCATTTAAACCCAAGCTTCATCTACAGTATGCTGTGTCATTGTTAGTTACCTGCATACAACTGCTCCCTGAGCCTAGAGCCTGATCCCATTTATCTAAACATGAATTAAATACTACATTGAATCATGAAATACATGCGGTGGTAAGCGTCTGTGGGGGGAGTAGTGCCTTCCAATGACCAGAAGGTGGAGTGCCAGATTTGATTTTACAGAGGTGTAATTATGCGTAACATAAATTTAAAGGTAATAAAATACAAATAATTCCTGGGCTTTGCTTCTCTGCAAAAAAATGTAACTTGAGTTTGTTTCTATGGACAAAATGCAGCAAGGCATTACTTGATTCTGTCATTAAATAATGCCTTTTGTGGCACAGAATGTATTTTGAGCATGAATTTGAGCACTGGATACTTGCCACGCCATAAATTCTGGTCACTAAAATGATTACTGACTTATAATTTTGTTTTAAGAAAACTTAATCTTGCATCATTAAGCATAACGTCCCGTAATTGTTTGGTTGTGTATATGAGAAAACCATTGGTTATTTTATAAAGCATTCGGTCTGTTCATTTGATTGTACATGCTCATGATCAATGCAATTAACATAGCTCTACTGGGAGAAATCTGTACTACTGAAACAAAAAAAGTGAATAAACAGTTTAGCAAATTGAAACAAATACAGAAAAACAAATATTAAGGGTGTAAATGTGGTTTTAATAATACAACAAACATTATTCTATGTGGCTAACACGAGTTTGGGCAAGTTTCAATATGTGGCCCATTCACTAAAGTGAGTTTGATACCACTGGCCTAGATTTTGTTCTGGCAGCCATTTGTATGTTGAGTTACGTGTAGTTTTGGGATCGTTATTTTGCTGAAAGGTCCATCCGTAGGCAAGTTTCAACCTTCTGACAGAGGCAGCTAGGTGTTTGGGTAAATCAATCCGGTGTTTTGTGGAAATCATGATGTTTTTGATCTATTCATGGGCCCCTCGCAGCAAAACAGCCCTGAAGCATCAATGATCCTGCACAGCATCCGACAGTGGGGGCCAGGTGCTTTTCTTATGCTGTCCCCTTCATTTGGCAAACATAGTGATGGTATTGTCAAAAACTTCAATCTTTATCTACAGATTTTTTGTTATCCTTATATGGATAGTTTATTTCATGTTTTTGTTTTACTACTCTTTAGGGTTGCCAATAATTCTGGAGAACAGGAAGATATTGCCATAGAACATAGAACACAGAAATATCAAAACTATAAGTCAGGTACAGTTATGTTTTAAATTAAGCAACTTAAAGTACTCAAGTTTTGAATGAAAGTATGGTTTCATACAGGCTCAGCCCTGGGTGTTCTAGTACACTAGTTGAGTTTCTGCTGAGCATCAATCTCTCCCCCAACTACCACCCAGAGCAGCAGAAAAGACATTTAGTCAGTAAAAAAAAACCGTAGCAAACAGGTATCTGACTACTAACTGTTTATCAAATGTCTGTTTCACAAGAAAAAAATTAAATGGTGCAAATGATTGTAATGTCACAGAATTCAAGCAGAGGTATTTCTTCTGATTTTTTTTCACTCACTCCTTTGCACCCCCTAATCAAACGGCACCCTAGGTAATCACCTATGTCACCTACACGGCAGGCCAGTGCTGCTCTTATACATCAAGCGGACCTTAAATGCAATATAATCGAAGGATAAAATAAAGCACCTTGTTGGCCAGGACTTCCAGGGTCACCATTCTTCCCACTTTGCCCACATGGGCCTTGCCTTCCTGGGTGTCCTTTACAGCCAATATACCCTTGTATGCCTATCGGACAACAAATCATGGAAAGATTATCAATGGATCACACTGCATGTACAGACAGTAAGACAGTTAGCTGAATTTCCAGAAGGATCAGTACCTTGTAACAGGAACATTTCACGTATTTACCTGATTTACCAGGGTCCCCATCATCGCCCACAAGGTCAATGCTGACTGTCTTCCCGGAACGCCCAGGGTCCCCTCGCTCCCCAGCAGGTCCTGGGCTGCCTCGACAGCCCTTTGGCCCAGCGTAGCCCATGGTTCCTGCCAGGTGTCACACCACAATACAGTCAACTCAACGATCATTGGCTACCCTCATGAAGTTGGGGTTTTACAGATATTTGTAACCCCACTCTTAAAATTTAGTAAAACCGCTCCTGGCAAGGACAACAGCATTGAGCTCTGTCTATGACTCTTATCTAGGTTGGAGAGCAATTCTAGTTAGATCTTAGACAACACTTCCGAATAGAAACTCGTCCGAAAAGCTTTTGGAGGTGCAGGTGGTGTCAGACAGATTTCGTAATGTTCAAGTCCCAAGATTCAAACATATTATGAGCTAAAAATTGTGTGTCCTTTTTACTTCTCACTATAAATGGCACTGTGGGTTGTGCCAGTATGCTGATGTGTCCTCTTACAGATTAACTTTTACATTTTTTGAATAATTGTCCTGATTGTACTCAGTGGCATTTTAACTACTTCTCAGTCTTTGTACTGTCACTACCTAATGTGTAAGAAGGTTAAGAAGCTGTAATTTCATTTGAGATGAATGCTCTTTGAATTTGCCCACGTTGATGAATGACAAAGGCATTTTGTCAACCCATTTTGGGCAGTTTTGGTGCATTCCATTTGCCCTCAGAACTTGTGTTCTGAGTCGGATTCTGAGGTTTGAAGCCAAAAGTAACGACATGCGCCCTCCCGTTTCTCAGAGATCAGAGAAATATCTCGGAGTAGCACAGAGGATCCCAAGTTCAGAATGCAAGATGGCTACAGCCTTTACTTTGTAGTTTTATACTGTTCAAGCTCTACTTCTCATTTGCTTCTCAATAAATCGGTCACACATTATACCGCCCAACTTATCTGTGGACGAGTAGCTACGGAGTTTTATATGTAAAGCACCGCGCATAATGCGTTATCAACTGATATTGCAAACAATGGCAATTAACCAGGCTAGAATTGGAGTCATGATCAGTCGCATTATTTGTCAGATTTACGGTAGTTCAGGCTAACTATAAGTGAACGAAAATAAAGACCATTTGAACTGAGGTACCTTAAATCTGACAAATTCAGATTTAAGCAAAAAAAGCTAAGCAAAAAATCTTGCTTTTTGATATGGGTCCATGGTATTGCACTTCTGTGGCAAATGGAATGGATCCGACTCCTGTTCAAGATGTTCAATAAATATGTTAAGCGCTTATATATACTCCCTTTTTTCTTGAGTCTGTTTGAATCATTGATTAATGAAATTTAATTAAAATAGATCAAAAATGAATTATATTTAATCATGATTAATCAAAATTAATCCACAGCAACATTGTGATTAATCATATTAAAAATTTTAATCATTTGATAGCACTATTATGAATATATTATAATGTTCTTGAAGGAATTGTTTTTTAAGATAAATGGTAAGCAATTTTTCTGCACATTTTGAGGGTATTTTTGATTTTTATATGCATTGTTTATGCTAATGTTTTTATCTCAAGGTTGCCAATAATTCTACTAATTAAATAATTCTACTAATGAAAACTAATTTCACTCCTGTAATTGGGGCAAGTGTATGCATATTAGTCAGAATCTGCTTTCCGTGAATCAGAACATAATCATAAAGCAATGTTTGTTAAGGCTGTATTTGCAAGACCCTCCCCCAATACCTTTTATTCCAGGATCCCCCGGGGAACCAGGTAAGCCATCACACCCAGGATGTCCAGCAGTACCTGGGCTTCCAGGTTGGCCTCTGAGCCCTGAGAAAACAGAGGAATGCATTTTCGATATAGGGCCATGACACACAAACTATGGTTTTACTACTATCATGTAAAATAGGAGTACAATGAAATGCATTTATGAGAAGCTGAGGTTGGTGAGATAAAACAAAATCATTGAAAGTAAGATTAGAGAAATTATGAAAAAAGGTGAGGCATACAATTGCATCAATGTCCTCAATGCATTAGTTGTAGTAACAGTAATGAAGTCACCAGGGCATTGATAAATCTGTGTTCTTTTATAAAATATAGTTATATCTTAAAGACTGCAACTGCTCAAATAACTCACGAAACAGCTATTTAATTAGTACATAGCACTAGGTAGGTTCCACTTTTGCCTCCAGAATAGTGTAATAACTGTTCTATCACTGAAGTATGCGAATGTAAAAGGTATGTGAATGCAATGCATTTCAGCATTGTCTCTGTATACAAGAAATTTATGTGCACCAATTGAAATATGTGACAAATGGCAAAATTTTTAAATATGAAGTATAAATACTATAAGGATGCACGATACGTATCGGACCAGTAAACTATCGGCCGATATGAGGTAAAATTAGATCACTTTTATTTCTCTGATAAATAAATTAAATCCCATTAATAGATCCGATAAAGTAGGCTAATGGCATTTGGGAAATAGATTGCTAGTAGCTATACAGCGTCTTTTAAAACCTGTGTTGTGGTGCTCATTACGTCTTACTGGAATTGAGCGACAGCACACCACAAGACATAAAGGACCCAAGAGGCGAAACGCTCTATTGCAGCAGTTGCGCCCTTGATGACGTTTATCGGTATCGGCAATGACACAGACTTAAATATCGGTTATTGGTATCGGTTTAAATTTTTGATATTGTGCATCCCTAAAATACTATACAGTGGCAATGCAGGTGTAATCTTATCCATAATAACAGTTTCTTAAAGAGTCAAAAAAAAGTAACAAAACATTTTTCAAATAAAACATGTTTTTAAAATACAAACACTTTTGATTTTATTGCAAGTATTTTTCTGTTGCAGGATTCTCTCACAAATGGTCTAGGTAGCATCAGCTTCCTAATTAACGTTAAAAATGAGCAGCCAACAGCAAGTTAGTTTCTAAAATGTCTTAGCCGTTCATTTTTGACACGTTTTTATACTCCACCCCATGACCTTAAAAATTCTTTGACAGGCTACCCAAAGAGAGGAATTCTTAAGTAGATTGTGAAAAATGTAATGTACCCAGCCCACGAGTGAGAAAATCTTCTGACATAAAAATGCTTGTGAAAAAAAAATCATGCCAAATGTCATACGTGATATGATATGATCCACAAAAAGTCATATTTTCTGCAGTTGATTTTTTGTGAGACACTGGTCATTTATCCTAACTCTGTAGTTTTATATATATATATATATATAGCATTTTACCGGGGGACCCAGGAAGACCACTTTGGCCTGGAAATCCTTTCTGCCCAATAGGTCCTCTTGGGCCAAGTGACCCATTGAATCCTGGGCCTCCTGGTTCCCCAGTTGGACCTAGAAAACCCTGTCCTGGTTCCCCAGGGGTTCCTTTTACCCCATTATGTCCTCTTGGCCCTATAAAAAGAAGTCACATTACAACTATAAAACCAACATTAAAGTAACTGCATGAGAAGCCAATTCATTCATCAAAATTTTATGTGCAACCTATAATAACATAGTGCTTTAAATGTACACTTTTTTTACTGGCATGGCAGTCAGTTCAGGTTCTCACTGCTGAGTACAAAGAATTTAGTATCATGGGGATACTTTTCTTATGGGAGAGTTCATGATCTTTACTAAATCCCTGGCAACCTCAGCCAACATGACTGTCACAACTCTTCAAAAGCACATCACTATATTAGTATTATGGCTGACTGGGATGTACTTCATTCTTTAATAATAATAATAATGACCCAAATATGCCATAAAATATGGAAGAACTAGCTGACAAATGGCATTTTGGGAAATTTTGCACTGAAACTTGATAACCGAATGTTACACCACTTTATCACAATAAATCTGGCTATTATGAAGCATCCAAAACTAAAGGTTCTAAAACACTGCTTTGATGTTTCTTGTTTGTTTGCTTTTTTTCCATTTCAAGCAGTTGCAGAAAGTATATGGTGTAAAACATAAACATTAGCAAATTTATTCAAACTTTTACTGATACTGTGTTTGTCCATCATTCTAAGTGTACTGTATATATTACACTTGCGTGAAGTTGGCCTCCCATATGTTTCAGATTTCAATTAAACTGGTCTCAATCATATGTGCCGTGTTTGTGCCGGATTGCCCCATGAGGGAATAATCCTGTAAGGCTCTTACTAAATTTAAACAAGAACGTACTGGCACCGGCAGGGGTGGGTGATCCAATCAAGACCGATAGAGGGAGCAGACAGACAACGTAAGCGGCCCTTACTTATCTTTAGCCTTCCACAAGGACGAGTACTAACCGACTAACTAGGGCAAACGTCGAACATGTGGTTGCCACGTAGATGGAAGGTACCGAGAGAGCGGGGAGATGCCCAAAAGGGCTATAAGAGGGACAGAGCCGATACATATGGTTGAGCCTCTTCCTGTACATGCTGCATGTATGTCAGACAGACGCTCCCAGCTTGCAACCTGTTACAGAATAAACCCGTGGCTTGGAACTACTCCTCATCTCAGCTGTGAATCTCTTCTCATCAACAGACCCAGCGGAGTACAACTCCAACACCAGTTAAAATTTTTGTTTCTGCTCTAATTTGAGATATAAATTTTTGTTTACATGGTGATGTCATCAGCATGAAGTTGACCCCCCACAGCAGCATCTATACTTCCTTCGCAAACTGAGAAGAGCAAGAGCACCAGTCCCAATCATGATCACCTTCTACAGAGGCACCATTGACAGCATCCTGACGAGCTGCATCACTGTGTGATTTGGAGCCTGCAATGCGTCCTGCCATAAAACCCTCCAACGCACAGTGAGAGCAGCTGAGAGGATCATTGGTGTCCCTCTTCCCTCCCTCCAGACCATCTACAGTATCCATCTCACAAAGAAAGCTCTCTGCATAGCAGCCGATCCCACCCACCCAATGCAAACCTTCTTTAACCTGCTGCCATCAGGGAGGAGACTGAGGTGTCTCCAGGCCAGGACCAGCAGACTGAAGGACAGCTTCATCCACCAGGCTGTTTGGAAGCTCAACTCTCTCCCGGCTCTGCTCCCACTCCCCTCTTCTGCCCCACGCACTTTCTGAAACTTCTGAAACTCTATATACTCACGCTAACACCCACACACACTCACTAACCTGCACCAGTCACTTTGTGTAGCACTAGTCTGCTACTCAGTCTACCTCATAAATGACTCTGTGCAAGGCTGCTCTTATTACTTATCACCTCTTACAAGATCTATCTGCACTTTACGTCAGATTTGCATTCTCTGCCACGTGACCTTGTACTGTATATTGTACTGTATATGGTTTTTATTCATATTTTTCTTACTTTTTATTTATTTCTTTGTATTCTGTTACTTTTTATCAAGGGTTTGTAAGAAACGTTATTACAATTCTTTGTGAATGCAATCGTTTGTGTCAGTTTGTGCCATTAAAACTCTGTTGTGCTGTTGTATTGCTTATTTACATGGTCATGTGACTTCACCATTAAGTTAGCCCCCCACCTGCCTCTGAACCGATGTCAGTAGTTTGTGCAGTATAAAAATTGTTTCTACTGTTGTTTTTTCTGAGTTATAGCTCCTAGTTTATGCCTTTACGTGATCGCCACATACTGTAGCGCTCAGGCTCATGTTTCTCATGTTACCGGAAGGCGGAGCGTTTGATGACTCCGCGATAAAGCTACATGTAGACTTAGTCGCACGAGTCAGATACCGCAATTTAGGATCATGCTAGATTTTTTCGCAAATTACCGACAGTTACATAATGCCTCGTTACGTGCAGGCTTGACCCAGGTTTTCATCTGTTCTACCAAATCATCACAGCACAGTACGATTCCCTGAGATGTAAAGATTCTTGGGAATGTGTTATTTGGGAGTGAAAAATCAAAATGGCAGTATGGAAAGTGGCTCTTGTGGTGTCAAAAATGATTGTGTGCCATGTACAGTAGTAAAGCACGTCACAGAACTCTAAATTATGTGCAGACGTACATACAATAGCGTTTTGCTACAAGGTAGCGAATGCCCCAGCACCAAACGCGACCAGTTAATGCTTAATACCACAATGTATAGTAAACTCTTGTGATTTTTCCTGCGCTGTGTATTGTGATGTCTTTACCTTCCCATGGACCCTCTTACTTCTTGCACATGGCGGTTAATTAAAAAATGTCCAATAATGAAGTTTTACTTTCTTTGTACTGTAAAAATATAAATACGTATGCATGTATGTATGTATAGTTAATGCACTGGTATAGACCTCACAAATATTAACACCCCCACCCCCCAATTTCTAAAATGGCATTGCTCATGTGAAAATACAGCATCCCGTTATTAAATATCAGCATAAAATTAATACAAAGTATTAAAAATGCATATGGGTGTTAGCCGCTGAGAACCTGAATTTATTGAGCACGATCTTGAAATGCGGTATCTGGCTGGCAGGGCTAAGTATGTGCAGCTTTGTTGCGGAGTCCTCAAACACTCCACCTTCCGGTAACATGAGAAACATGAGCCTGAGCACTATATGGCGATCACGTAAAGGCATAAACTAAGAGGTATAACTCAGAAAAAAACAGTAGAAACAATTTTTAAACAGCACTAAACTACTGAGACCAGTTCGGAGGCAGATGGGGTGGAGTCACGTGACCATGTAAATAAGCAATATATCAGCACTGAAGCAGCACAAAGGACTGACGTTTTAATGGCACAAACCGGTATTCTGTCGAAATGAGCTACCCTACCGTAGTGCTAATCAATAGCCCTAACCCTAACTCATATCCTAGCCCTAACCCTAAACCCCCTAAAACTCTTACCCTAACCCCTAAAACCTAACCATAATCCCAAAACAGTGAAATTGTACATGCGCAGAAAGGCTTGATAGTACATCTCAATAGGTAGCTGAATTCGTCAGGACACCGGCACAAATGATTGCAACCGGTTTGGTCGAAATCAGACGCAAATGGGAGGGGGGCAACCTTACAAACACTAATATCTCAGAAACTAAAGCAGCACAAAGGACAGTTTTAATGGCACAAGCCAGCACAAACACGGCACATCCGATTCTGATTGGTTTGGTGGAAATCAGTTGCAAACGGGGGGCCAACTTCACTCTGATGACGTCACCAAGTAAACAAACATTTATATCTTAGAAACAAAAACAAACACGATTGAGACTAGTTTGGTTAAAATATGAAACATATCAGAGGCCAACTTCACACAGGAATAAATTACTGTATTTTGCCTTGAAAAAATACTGACATTCAGCCTAAAAGCTACAGAAGTTCAGTGTCTGTTTTCTTGAGTCCCTCTGTCACACCTCTCTTTACCTTTTCCAACAGTGATTGTCATATAAAAATAAAAATATACTGAAGATAATAAATGCCATGCCTGTTTCACCCTTGGGTCCATTATGACCAATACACCCTACAGGGCCCTCGGGTCCCTTTGTGCATGTCCCTGGATGTCCAGGTGGACCACAAAACCCATTGCATCCTTTGCTCCCTGGAAACAGAAGAAAGCGAGTGGTGAGGTACATTATATACAGTATGTAAGCCCAGGATCACTGGGCTTGCCCCCAGACCAGAGTGCAGTGTGTCCATGCTTATTAGTGTACGTGAAGGTATACCCTGTTCACCACTCTCTCCATCGCGGCCAGAATATCCAGGAGAACCCTGCACACCTTGCTTCCCAAAGTCACCTGCAGGCCCAGGACTGCCATCATCTCCTGATGGGCCCTGCCGACCAGGGGACCCTTGTTGTCCTACATTACTTATTCCCTGTCAACATAAACATTGATTTCATTAGAGATGGCAATTTTGGAAACCCGGGATCGATGCGCTCTGAAGACGTCCGAAACTTCTAATTGATTGATTGATGATTAATGATATAGGCATAAATATAGTGAGGGACATAAAGTAGGTGTTGCTTAGATTCACTTTGAAACATAAATCAAAAACCTAGAAGATGTGTAGGCATATAGATTACATTTACAATGGTACCTCGGTTCTCAAACTCACTAGAATTTCAATTTCTTGAAAACAAACCAGTTTCACCTAGAACTTGATCTCAATATCAGAAGTTGAACCTAACCCAATATATATTGTACTGTCATACTGAAATGAATCATACTACAAGGCAATCCTTGCTTGAATGCCTTCTTCACAAACTGGACGAATAACCAAATAAAGCAGCACAACATTATAGTAATTAACAACAAATAAACCACTTACATGTACTACTGGAGCATTTATGTAATTTATTTAAACTTTATTTTACCAGGTAAATTAACTGAAAAACAGTTCTCACTGCTTTATGTGACATTTCGGGAGAAATAGCAGATTATGCATCGGAACTGCCTGGCATACAAACGTCATGCGTGTAACTAAACTCTTCAGCCAATAAGGGGAAAGGTGTGCCATCACGGAGGCGGATCCATTTTGTTCAGCCAGGTGAGAGGTCGCAATGCATCTATACCATAATGCGTTGTTTTAAGCTAGTGCTGTAAGCAAACGAATGCACCCAATGACCGGACTGGGGAAACAAACTGAAATGTGGACTTTTTACAGAGGCTGATCACATGGGGATCCCATACAAGGTTCACGAGGGGGCGTGGCACACAAGAGGAGTGGACGATCGGGGCAGGACAGGGATAATGTTGGGATAAGATCTTTATCATTTTGGGGGGCCAGTAACCAATGAATTCGTTTCCCATTATTTCTTATGGGAAAAATTTGATCAGAACTCAAACTTTTTAGGATTCAATCCGGAATCCGGAATGGATTAAGTTTAAGAACCGAGGTACCACTGAACATATATTAACATTGTTAGACTGTTGTCTGAAACTCCATTTTTGCACCGTTCTGTTCTATACAAATTAATTAAAACTAAACCATTCCTATAACCTGCTCAGCATACACAAACCTAGATAGTAGTCTAACTTCAGCAGCTAATTAATTACTAAACACACTCAATACTCGGATGGTATGTAAATACAGAAATTATGTTTTAATAATACACAATCATAATCTCTATAAATGATATAGACCAAATTTAGGTTTTGATCCACTGGGGGACATTCTAGTGCATACAAATAATCAATACTTTATTGATCCTCATGGGGAAATTGTCTTTACGCCTCCCTCAACTCTTTATGATACAATAATTTGTTTTATGCAATGTTAATTTGATGTTCCCTATTTGGCCACCATAGTATTATGCACACTTTTGACAGTTCGAGGTTTGTGACATTCAAAACTTGCCGCAATAGGTACTGCCATATTTGGTATAGCTGCAGTTCCGGTTTTGCCAGCAGGCTGCGCTCAGCTAGCATTTCGAAACTTTTCAAACAGTTTCAAAACATTGTTTGTCTCAAATGTTTCAAAATTGTTTCAATGATTCGAAATTTCCATCTCTAGTTTTCATTGAAGATTAAAAGCATAAATAGTGACTAAGTATCAAGTCCTTTCATCTAACCTTTAGCCCTGTCCTCCCTGGGCATCCATTCAGTCCCATTCGTCCTGGGAAACCCACACTTCTTTCACCCGGAATGCCTGGTTGGCCTTTATCACCTATGAAAAGCAATGTGTGACTGTCACTACATCAAAGCCACCAATATTTCATAGAGATCCATCTTACTAAATTAAAAATTCAGCTAGTACCAGTCACCTTTGGTACCAGCAGGTCCAATTGGACCTGGATGAGATGGTCCTCGTTCTCCCTTGCTGCCACGGGGACCAGTAAGACCTCTGTTACCACTGCTCCCAGGATCTCCTGAGGAGGAACAAACACCAAGGGTGAAAACAAGTTCATTTTTTTTACCACAAATATAAGTCAAGGCATTTTATATATCTGGAAATTGCACCTAGGTATGAACCACACTTGTGGAGGTCCACAATTTTTTTTTTCCTAATGTCTTGGTTGATCTCTCTTGATTTCTGTGTTTGTGGCTCTGTGTTTGAGGTGTGCCTTCATATGCATCCACAGATGTGCCACCAATTAATTCAAATGTTATCAATTAACCTATCAGAAGCTTCTTCAGCTCAGAATGGAATCATCTGTTTTTTTTGTTTAAAGACACAATAAACTTTGCTGAAAGTGAAAAAAATAAATAATTCTCTCTTTATTCTGATATTTACCAAATGCAAAACATCTGTTAATATTTATTGATCTAAAACAGAACAATTTTACTGTAATGTCTGACAGTAAAGAAAAAAGTTTTTGTGTTTTTTTTCTGAAGTGTATGTAAATATCTGGTTTCAAATGTATATAGAGCACAGTTTAAATGCAACAAGTGATTGATCAGAGTGTTTTACATAATAAAAATAAAACATACAGATGTAGGATCAGACAAAACACATACGACAGGCCTTAAATTCCAACAAATGTCACTGATGTCTTGCTAGATAGCTAGAGAAACACTTCTTCACTTCCCAAATCATTCCTTAGTGCCACTTCAGCCATTTAATGTATTGTTGAATTTCATCACTAGCAGTTAATTAATTAGTTTTAAAAAGTCAGTAAATGAGATGTACATTACCCTTATGATGGGTGCTTGTGAACGAGTCAAAAATACAAGTGTGTACTGGGTGTTTGCTCCAAACACTGGAATAACTTCAGGAGACGTTTTTCAGTAACTAAGATAAAACACTTTTGCAAACATAAATTCACAATTTTATACCAACGCGAAAACCACTTAAATGTCATTTTCTTTGACTGCCTAACACATTTTCACAGTACTGCGCATTTGTCATCCCAAACTGTTCAAAATACACTACTTATCACTCTTCCTATGGAGGATGCTGCCTTTCATATAAGAGAACAGTCAGTGTTAATTTTGGCAAGAGTTTTTACTTTAGTTTTAGTCTTAGTCGCATACTGAACATTGTAGTTGAATTAAAGTCACATTTTAGTCTTTCCCTTTTGTTTTGTTTTAGTTAAGATTTAGTCAGTGGAACTCAGGTTTAATTTTAGTCATAATTCTCTCAGACAGGCTCATGGTACTTAAATGCATTTTGCTAAGGGATACTGCTCCTGGTTGAGTAAATTCCCTTGAGAGG
>JABFDZ020000040.1:18000108-18016621 GCA_019775955.2 Pollimyrus isidori | reverse complement strand
GTACCTTCATTAAAACCCTCGATCCCGTCAGCCTGCTTGCTTTTCGTTTTGTCCGCCCTGCTCGCACCTCGCCTCACGACATTGGATGGTATTGCAACATGATTTTATATCCAATTAATCTAGAAGCTGTCAGAATAACAACAATGGACACCTCCCCCCCCCACATCTAATACCTACTCCTCCCATACCCCCAAACCTGTCAATTCTCTAGCTCCCCCACCACTCTAAAAATCTTTACTACTCCATATAAATTATCTGTGAAATGATAATAATTTAATCAAGTCATCAAATACTTTTTAACTATCATATCTGCAAAGTAAAATGACGTCTGTGGTCATCTTTTCTTTTGTGCTTTTGTTTTGGTGTAATTTGTCTCAAAAACTCATCTAATATCTTTATTCATGCAATTTGTTTTCAAAACTTGGAAAAATCTGCCAAATACTTTTTGATTTATTGCATTAACAAGATCAAATATCTGAACGTTCTTTTGTCTTTATTATAATTATAGAGCACTGCCTCAATTTTTTATGATTTATCTCTAAATGAAATAGGCACCAGATCCTATGCTCCTGGGAAGTTTCATAAAGATCTATGAAATTCAGGCTGAATATATACATTTATGGTGCATAATGTGGCCTGCTGTGGGGCAGAAGTTTGATACATAGGCAAGGTGGAAACATGATTAATTGCATCCAAAATAATTCAGCAATATTCAAAAACAGAACATGGAAACGTGGCCCATGTGACAGGATTATCATCCCAGTAATAATTTATGAAGAAATTCTTAAGAGTATCCAAGAGCTATATCGGGGTTCCACCAAGTGCAGGGAAAAATGATGGGGTGGTCTGGCATAGTGGAAAACATTAACAATAAGATCTTAATATGCTCATTCTGCAGAGCTCACAGATAACTTCAATGTAAACAGTCCCTTATTGGTACTTCTCTGCCTCCTGATTCTTGGTGCACGTTTGTGTAAACTGACTGATAGAACTTATCTGATAGTGGTGGTTAAATAATCATACCCACAAAGCAAAATTGGTATGACCCGGATCTGGCCCACACTATGCGCTTATACCCGGCCCACATACCGCAATGAATGACGGCCCCTTGATGGCCCAGATCTGGTTTGCCAGAGGTGGCCCACACATGGGCCAGCACACAGCCAGATCAGACATGTTGGTGGCCATGTTCTGACCCAGAACAGTTTCAGCTAGACCAAATGTCAGCCTATGTGTACTTTAATCAAGTCGTGTAATACCTACTTAATATTAGTTCAATATTCATTGAAATATTAAGTTACCTCATCATTCAAATCAAATAAAATTGCTCTACCTTAGTTTTTTTATTTTCTACTCAGAAACGTCCATACAAATAGTTAAAACACTTTCTTTAGTATTAGTGTCTTGTTTTACTTAATTCAGGGGAAATAAAAAATAAGAACCACATTTCACAATTCAACATTTTAATAAATGTTAAATAATAGTAATCACCATCACTTCATTATTCTTCATGGGGAAATCGCCTTTTATGTCTCCCTGAACATGCTCCGTGTAAGTAAGTTGTCTGTGAAGGCCAGCCACTCATGGCTGCACCCAGGGAACTGGGGGTTAAGAGCCTTCCTCAAGGTAGGCATAGATGCTGTAGGTAGAGAGAGCTCATTTGAACACAGCCTTTAATTGGGGTGTTCTCTGTGAGTTAGTCCTCAACAATGGATCGGAGTTCACATCTGCTAAATTCCAGCAGATCAGTCATGACTATGATTTCCGTCACACAACGTCTAGCCCACATTTGGCCCAGGGAAATGGTGCTGCGTAGAGGGTGGTCCATGCAGAAATGTATTCTCTACCAGCCGGACTGTCACCTGGTACTAATGTGCTGCCAAGCGATCCCCATTACTGCCACAGGGGTCTGCCCCAATCAGCTGCTGACATACCATAAATACGATTTTCAGCCTGGTTGTGTCAAGCACGAGACAGTAGTAAAGAAAGACAAGGCAGCAAAAAGGTTCTTCCATAACAGGAGACACTCAGCTCAAACCCTACCAGAACTGTTAACTGCTGAAATAGAAAGTCTGCCGAAACTGGACTCAAAAAAGATCAGAGAATCCATGTAGCTGTGGTAAATAAAACACCAGAGCTACGATCTTAATGGGTGCAGACGATAGAGGTGCTGTCCTCCGAGAAACCATAAGCACTTCAGGTCTGTACCAGTGATGGAAAACTTCAGGTTGGTCTCCAAGCTGGAACTAAAGTTGTTGTTCACTAAACTTCATTTAGAACTTCATCCAGTGGAAGACTGATAAGACCACCCAAGCACTATTATGAC
This sequence comes from Pollimyrus isidori, assembly GCA_019775955.2. Classification (NCBI taxonomy): domain Eukaryota; kingdom Metazoa; phylum Chordata; class Actinopteri; order Osteoglossiformes; family Mormyridae; genus Pollimyrus; species Pollimyrus isidori. Next base: position 18,014,295 of record JABFDZ020000040.1, on the reverse strand, counting down.
ATCTGAATAGACCCCTTTTGGGTAGAACAGCAAAAGTAATCCCCAAACACAGGTGACTGATGAGGCCCAGGCTGGAGATCACTCTGTCATGCCGATTGAGTTACAACAGCAGACTGGATGCTTTAAAAGCAGGGTGGTGCTTGAAATCAATGTTCTGCCTCTGTTAACCATGGTTACCTGCAAGGAAACATGCAGTCATTGTTGCTTTGCACAAAAATGGCTTCATAGTCAAGCATATTGCTGCTAGTAAGATTGCACCTAAATGAACCATTTATTGGATCATCAAGAACTTGAGGAGAGAGACTTTATTGTTATGAAGGAGGGTTCAGATTTCCCAAGAAAGTCCAGGAAGCACCGAAACTGTCTCCTAAAGCCGATTCAGCTTCAAGATCGGGGCACCACCAGTAGACAATCGTCAATAAAAGCCTTTGACACTTATGAAATGCTTGTAATTATACTTCGGTATACCATAGAAACATCTCTCATACTTCCATGACACATTAAATTTAGAAAAGAAATAGGATTATTACACTTATAGTATTAAACTTGAATATTTTTTTAAATGAAAAATGATTTTCTGTATACATAACACACGGAGACAAAACTTCTCATAAGGTATTACTCTCCTTTTACATAAATCATTTAACATCAAGCTACTGCAAATATGCTTTCACTGTATTGAGATATTGAAATTACACCATTATGTGCATTGTTGCAGGTGCACATATTCATATTGCAATGTTTTTTATATTATAGGCAATATAGGCATGTAGAGCCCTATTATTTACGCGACCTCGAAAACAGACGGAATCAAGAATTGATGGTAAAACACAAAATCTTGTGCAATGTAAGATGTTTCTTATAAAATTTATGAAAGGCTAATACAAATTTTTGCCAATGCCAGTTATCCATTGTGGTTTCATTAACTGTTTGGTAAGTGATATTAAAATATTAAATATCGTCATGCTATGCAGGACAATGCTCTTCTTTTTTAAAATTCATATGAGCAGTGCTACAACTAGGTAGTTAGGTACCTAAGTTTGTCCATGCAAACTAGCTAGCGGCCTCTATGATTAATAATATTTTCTTTTCACATTGTTTTGATCATAGTGACAACAGTCTAGTAAGTGATTTAAAACTCATGACATAACATACAGGTCTAAGCAAAGAATTGGCTGCCATAGTTCTGTTTACAAAAAGTCCCCAAGATATGAACCAGTTTCACTCCGAAAGTGGGTTCACAAGTCAAAATGTCACAAATCCAACAAAATTAGCTTAGGCATCCAGCTGAAGACATTCCAATCTCCAACCCTCAAGTCAAAAACATATATACATACAGCTGTTTGAAATGCATAAGGAAATGCCATTTTAAGTTAATATTTGTATTTTTTTTGTTATACAATTGTGATATATTTTAACACGAAACAACTGAGATTAATTTTTTATTTGCATTGTTTTCCGTGAGCTGATCTCACTGTTTATCATTATCGAGCTAGCCTACCTCTCTCTCTTGAACTCCTATAGAAAATGTTTACATAAGACATTCTTTTAAAAGTTAATATTTGTATTTTTGTTATTGATTTTGGGTGCATTTTAACAACCAACCACTGAGGGATATTTTTTTCCACTATTTTCAGTCAGTTGATCTTGTTTACTGCTAGCAAGCAAGCCTACGTTACTGCATCAAGAATGCGTATGCACACCTCCCTCTCTCTCCTCCCCCCAACCCTCAACTCCTATCAAAAACAAGTGTCAGAGATAGAAACTAACTTAACTAACTTGAAATTCTGGCACAATTTTCAATTTTGCAATTGTTTCAACTATTTTTAATTTATTGGACACGCACATTCACATCTTTGACAGTTTGCATCTTGAAGATTTGTATGTAGAGGATTTTCTCTACTGTCTATTTTCTTAAGAAAAGACTAAGGGACTCTTAAGCTATGTACTATGAAACATTTTGAAATGTTTTATTTGTACCTCCATTATTTTACATTGTTCTGTTGTCTAAAAGAATACTTACGGAAGCATAATTCTTCTTATTTATATTTCTTTTGTTTTGAATTTATGTGCACATTTGACATTGAAACAATCCAAAAGACATGAAAAGTTATCAGGTTACATTACTTAAATATTGTGATTCATGGATTAGATTAACAACTAGGTTTTTTATGGTATTTTGTAGTTGCACCAGAATAAATTTCAAAAATAACCCTCCCAACTATGATTACATATGTATATTACAGTATGCAGTATGGAACATAACAAACTGCTGTTAAGAGTAAAGAAAGAAAAGCATATTAAGCTGACCTGGAGGGCCTCGTGGACCAGGCAAACCACATAAACCTGAAAATAAAAAAAACAATAACATTACAGCGTTATGCTGCTAACAGTCTGGCTAAACACTAAAGCAGAATTTCTGCTTTCCGAATCTGTTTGGCACAGACATACCTTCATGACCCTGCTTCCCCTTGAGACCTGGCCATCCAGGTATTCCTGTCTCTCCTTTAATATACCTGGGCATCTTAATCAGCTGTGTAGACAGAAAGCCCTCTAAAAATTAAGTCACAATACACATAGCTGTGGGTTGGATCTAAATGACAGTTATTGAAACGATAACTACTGTGTGCATCCGTGTGGTCAATATAAATGTGTTCAAAGCAATGTACTGCCCAAAGGTGCCATTAACTCAACTCAGTTTGATTCAATTCAATTCATTTCCATTTGTATAGCTTATTTTCAGAAAATTACATTGTTTCAAAGCACTTCGCATTATTCCTGTCCAAAACCCCCAAGTGAGCAAGCCAGAGGTGACAGTGGCAAGGTAAAACTCCTTGGAAGGATTTAATATTATCCATCCATCCATCCATCCATCCATCCATCCATTTTCTCCAGCTTATCTGAGGTCGTGTCGCGGGGGCAGCAGTCTCAACAGGGAAACCCAGACTTCCCTCTCCCCGGCCACTTCCTCCAGCTCCTCTGGGGGAATCCCAAGGCGTTCCCAGGCCAGCCGAGAGACATACAATAGTCCCTCTAGCGTGTCCTGGGTCTTCTCCCAGTGGGACATGCCCAGAACACCTCACCAGGGAGGCGTCCAGGAAGCATCTTAATCAGATGCCCGAGCCACCTCATCTGGCTCCCCTTGATGCGGAGGAGCAGCGGTTCTACTCTGAGTCCCTCCCGAATGACCGAGCTCCTTACCCTATCTCTAAGGGAGAGCCCAGCCACCCTATGGAGGAAACTCATTTCAGCCACTTGTACCCACGATCTCATTCTTTCCGTCACTACCCACAGCTCGTGACCATAGGTGAGGGTAGGAACGTAGATCGACTGGTAAATCAAGAGCTTTGCCTTTCGGCTAAGTTCCTTCTTCACCATGACAGACCAATGCAGTGCCCACATCACAGCGGACACCGCACCAATCCGCCTGATGACCTCCTCTGCCCTTCTCCCCCCACCCGTGAACAAGACCCCGAGATACTTAAACTCCTCCACTTGCCGGAGGACCCCATTGAACTGTCCCAGCCAGAGCTGAAGGTCACGGTCCGATGAAGCCAATAGAACCATATCATCTGCAAACAGCAGAGACCTAATCCTGAGGTAACCAAACCGGACACCTTCAATACCCTGGCTGCGGCTAGAAATTCTTTCCATAAAAACTATGAAAAGCATCAATGACAAAGGGCAGCCCTGACTGAGTCCAACCCTCATCGGAAACAAACTTATTGCTGCCCATGCGGACCAGACTCTGGCACCAGTCATACAGGGACCGAACAAGCCTTAAGGAAGTGGGGCACTCCATAATCCCGGAGCACCCCCCACATGACTCCCTGAGGGAGCTGGTCCACTGTTCCACAGCTGGGGCGAAAACCACACTGCTCCTCTTGTATCCGTCATTCGACAATCCGTTGGAGCCTCCTCTCCAGAACCCCCGAATAGACCTTACCAAAGAGGCTGAGGAGTGTGATCCTCCTATAGTTGGAGCATACCCTCTGGTCCCTCTTTTTAAAGAGGGGGACCACCACCCCAGTCTGCCAGTCCAGAGGCACTGCCCCCGATTTCCACGCGATGCTGCAGATGCGTGTCAGTCAGGACAGCCCCACAGCATCCCAATGCCTTAAGGATCTCATCCACCCCCGGGGCCAGGCCACCGAGGAGCTTTTTAACCACCTCAGCGACCTCTGCCCCAGAGATAGGCGAGTCCACCCTCAAGTCCCCAGACTCTACTTCCTGATTGGAAGGCGTGCCGCTGGGATTGAGGACGTCTTCAAAGTATTTCTTCCACCGACCGGAAACGTCTCGAGTTGAGACGTCTCGAGTTATCCCCACTATAAACAGTGTCGATGCTGCACCACTTTCCTGCACGGAACCGCCAGATGGTGGACCAGAATTGCCTCAAAGCTGTCCGTAAGTCACCAAACTCCTCCCATACCCAAGTTTTTGCCTCAGCGATGTTGGCCTGCTGGTACTTGTCAGCTGCCCTTGGAGTCCCACAGGATAAAAAGGTCCAATAGGACTCCTTCTTCAGCTCCACAGCATCCCTCACTACTGGTGTCCACAAGCGGGTTTGGGGATTGCCACTGCAGCAGGCACCGACCACCTTACGGCCACAGCTCTGGTCAACCGCCTCCAAAATGTAGGCGCGAAATGTAGCCCATTCGGACTCAATGTCCCCCACCTCCCCCGGTACATGGGAATAGTTCTGCCAGAGGTAGGAGTTGAAACTCCTCCTGACAGGAGATTCCGCCAGACATTCCCAGCAGATCCTCATTATATGCTTGGGCCTGTCAGGCCTGACCGGCTTCCTCTCCCACCAGCGGAGCCAACCCACCACCAGGTAGTGATCAGTTGACAGCTCCGCCCCTCTCTTCACCCGAGTGTCCAAGACATGCGGCCGCAAATCCGATGACCCGACTACAAAGTCGATCATCAAACTGCGGCCTAGGTTGTCCCGGTGCCAAGTCCACATATGAACACCCTTATGCCTGAACATGACGAGCACAGAAGTCCAACAACAAAACACAGCTTGGGCACAGATCGGGGGAGGGGGTGTTCCACCCAATTGCCATTGTCATTGTCATTGCCCACGTCCCCCAGTAGAACAAGAAAGTCCCCAGGAGGAGTGCTATCCAACATCCCCTTTAGAGACTCCTAAAAGGGTGGGTATTCTGAACTGCCAAAGGCGAAGGGAGGCTACCCTCTTGTCCACTGCAGTAAACCCCAATGTATAGACGCCCAGCCAGGGGGCAATAAGTATGCCCACCCTCGCTCAGCGACTCTCCTCATGAGCAACTCCAGAGTGGAAAAGAATCCAACCTCCTTCAAGGAGACTGGTTCCAGAGCCCAAGCCATGTGTTGAGGTGAACCCGACTATGTCTAGCCGGAACTTCACAATCTCACGTACCAGCTCAGGCTCCTTCCCCATCAGAGAGGTGACATTCCATGTCCCAAGAGCTAGCTTCTTCAGCCGAGGATCGGACTGCCAGGGTCCCTGTCTTCAGCCACTGCCCAGCTCATATGGCACCCAACGCCTATGGCCCCTCCCATGGGTGGTGAGCCCATTGGAGGGGGACCCACGTGCCTTGTTCGGTCTGTGCCCGATCATGCCCCTCGGCTATAGGCCTGGCCACCAGGCGCTCGCCACAGATCCATAATGTTTCTCTCCATAAGGAGTCTAATGAGCCGCACTTCATCTGGTTCCTCACCCCGGACCTGTTTGCCTTGGGTGACCCTACCAGGGGCATAAAGCCCTGGGCAACTTAGCTCCTGGGATCATTGGAACATGCAAATCCCTCCACCACGATAAGCGGTCGTCTCCAGAAGAACATTTTAAAATAATAATTTTTAATAATCTGAATACTTCTTACTTGTCCTGGGAGACCAGTGGGGCCTGGGTCTCCTCTGTATCCCTATAGAAATGGCAATAGAGCATTAGACATAAAACAAGCCAGCAGAGAAGCCACTGGATAAAAGTGAATACTTTTTCATAAACATCTAGGTCTAAACTCACTGGTGCCCCCGGTGCTCCTATTTTTCCAGCGCAACCTTTTGCTCCTTTTGATCCCTGAAAGTGATTGAAATTTTAAGAAGGCTATCCTGAGGGTAAATGATACTTGACATATAAAATCCATTTTGTATGTTAGATTACAATTTGTTACTATAAAATACTACACATTTAAATACCATAAGCATCTCTTCAGCAAAGTGAAGGATTGACTCTCTGAACTTGAGTGCCTCCTCTCAAAATACAACAGCATAACTTCTTCTGAAATTATAAAAGTCCACAATTTGCCGTCTATCTGCTAGCTTACCCTATCACCACAGGACCCAGACACTCCTGCCTTTCCAGGTGGCCCCTGTCCCAATGAAAAGTTGATTACAGTACATGCATGTAAGTCATGGTCATTGGAATGCTGCATTTATTAGTCAAATGACACATCAGTTTGAAAAAAATACCTCTTGGCCACATTGTCCCCGAAGACCTTTTACTCCCTTTAACCCGAATTGTCCTGGTGAACCCTGTTTAGAAATTAATCATGGAATGGACTTGCAAGCTGCAGAAATACATTGACAATGAAATAAATATAATACAGAGAGGAAAGGATACACCAAAAGATACAAAAAAACACTAGTACAAGAATTCCAAAGTATATTTTTCTGTAACTGTTTAGTCAAAGTGGGGTTACAGTGGGCTTATCTTCAGTAGTGTAAGGACCGTGTCTAGGGTTCAGCCACACAGAATCGTGTGATGCGTTGAGTGCGTGCATGACTAAGCAGGGGCAACAGTGAAAAAAGGAGGTGAAAAGGGGGAATGCAAGCCATATAAAAGAAATAGACCAGTGTATTGATTGATGATTTACAGTCTACCGTTGTTAACACTGGGAAGGACTCATGCCGAAACAACAAACAAAATCCCACAACTAACAAAAAAATACTGAATCTAACACCTAAAAATAGGGGCAATGAAAACCTACAACTGGTGCACATATGCACAAACATATACAACCAAGACTGCAAAAGAGGCAAGAGCAACAATCGTAATCAAAACTCAAATCCCAGGAGTAAGTAAATAAAGTGCATCTCTGAATCAGAAATGAAACGAGCAAGAGAAGTGGTGTGTTTTTAAAATGCTTTTAAATGCTGTTTTTATTCACTTCCAGTTGATAACATATTTCAGGTAAGATGGGACCTGTACTGGAATTTTGGAGCAAGAAGAAGAAAAATGAAGAATGGCAAATGTACTGCATTTGAATAGCACTTTTCTACTCTTCCGAGGACTCAAAGCGCTTTACAATTTATGCCTCACATTCACCCATCCACACACCGCCAGCAAAGGCTGACATGCAAGGCGCCAACCTGCACACCGGGAGCAATTTGGGGTTCAGCGTCTTGCTTAAGGACACTTTGATGGGGTCAGGAGAAGGCAGGGCTCGAACTGGCAACCCTCTGGTTACCGAACGATAGCATTGCCCTCTGTACCACCATCTTCCCCAAAGAAAAAAATGTGGTGTTTGTTTGAAAGTAGAGCATAGGCAGAAGATGGAATGCAATTTGATGAAGGGTGAACCAATCTGGAACATAGGTATAAAATGCACATACAACTTTTACATTCGAACTGGACACCTAACAGAATATAACACTGAAGACATGCCCTTACACAGAGCAGGCAACAAAAGCTGGGGAGAACACAGGGAGAACATGCTCCATATTTTGGGACAACTGACGTGGCTTGGACCAGGGATGGATCTAGGTGACTAAGTAGATACCTGGTCCAAGCCACACAAAACATGTAATAATACTTACTTTCAAAACTCTACACTTCTACTTTTGTACAAAAAACATACGAATGAAAAAGTAATGTTCAGTGTATATATGGATTGCAGCACTTACAGGTTCACCACGGTGGCCCTTGAATCCTGTGTCTCCTGGCTCACCCTGAATCAAATAAATATAACAAATTTTAAATTGGTTCCAGGCAATCCACCAGCCTCTTTCAAGGCAGTGCAAATTAGCGTGTGTGCCAGTGCATACCTTTAGTTCTCGGTGTCCTTCTATGAATAACTTCTTTCCTTCCTTCCCTGGTGTCCCCCGTGGGCCTTGACTACCCTGGAAATAGAAACCAATTCACTCTTTTTACATATTGTACATAAACTGCTGTTTTTAGCTGCTCTGTCACCGCTGCACCCTAGAAGGTCATAAGCCTGTAAATATTAAAAGCAAGTACAATTAAGAGTCTCGCCAGCTGAAATTATTGTACAACGTAGAAGAAGTTTATAGGTGGAAGTTGCATTATTCCTGAAATCAGAGATAAATGCTATTATAGACAAAGATTGACTAATCAGTGATGCTGGTTAATTTACTGTAAGACCAGTGCCAACAGATTTAACTTACTTTCTGCCCTTGAGATCCTGGAGCACCAGAACGCCCTTCTGTACCCTTCAAATTTTTGGAAAATGGTTAAAATTCTATATAGACACATATCCTGAGGTTTCAGTTGTGCAAATGTACATGTAATTGGGTCACAGAGAAAAAACAACCCAGAGACTGTGGGGGCCCACCTTTTCTCCTGGTGCACCAGGTTGTCCCAGTAGTCCCTATAAGAAACATGAGAAAATTGATCCATGCAAGTTTTAGAACTGTACTGTACATTATTATAAAATCACAAGGTCCTCTCACCGTCCTGCCGCATGGCCCTGCCTGTCCACGTGCACCGAGAATGCCAGGATTCCCTGGTTGACCCTATCACAGAGAAAAACAGAGCTACACACAAAAGTAAAAGTACTTTTACAGAATCACACATTATGGAATGATTCGTATATTGCAGCAGAATCTGTAGCTGATCCCCTTACCATTTTTCCCTTTATTCCTGGCAGCCCACCTTCACCTTTTACTGCTTGTATTTCTTCAAAGACATAGCAGTTACCCTGTACAAACAAAATCCAATAAATAAATAAGTAGAAAAATATATATATAAATACACACACATCCACCAAAGTACCATGAATACGGCATCAATTCAAGCTCACAGACATATAATCAGCAGTTATATTCATAAATATAATCCACTGTGTTAAAAGTCTAAAAGTGGCTTTGTGTACAGAGAATATAGTGAGTGAATAAATCAAATCAGAAGCAAAAAAACCTGCCTGGGGTCCAGGTGGTCCTTGGGGACCCTGAAAATATAAGCAAGAGATACATTCAATGACAGTCTAATTGCTTTATGAAACATACAGCTTTACAAAATAAATGATGAGAATGAGGAATAATGTCACACAGTAGTCTATGGGTTAACTGAGTCTCTGACAGCTCATCACTTACAGGAAGTCCTTTACATCCAGCTGGACCAATATACCCCGAGGATCCCAAGTCGCCCTAGAGAAATGGCATGTTGTTATACATCTAGCTGGTGGATAACTTACCAAATTTACATGTCTATGGTAATATTTTATGCAGATATGTGCATGTAGTACTTATACCAACGGGTTAGACCTTATAGACCTATGAATACTGCATTAATGTACCTTTGTCCCATTGCATCCTGGGACTCCTGGAGGTCCCATTTTCCCTGGTTTTCCTGGAATTCCCTGCAAAATTATGCAATCATGTATTCAAACAATGCAGACCAGCAGGAGTGTGTCATATACAATACAACCAGGATAATTCACAGTGTAAAGACATGCCATTTTATATGCATGCATGTGGATTTTAGCCGAATTCATTTCATACTTGCCAGCTCACAGGTGCTTGAAAATGTATTGACTTTACCGGCAATCAGGGCTGGGAACTACAAAAAAAGCTCACCTGCTGCCCAGGTTGTCCAGCCCAACCCGAATTTCCAGGTGCGCCCTGTAGCACAGACCAGGATAAAATTATTCAATGCCTCACTAAACACTCAGCTATAAAAATGAATCAAAAGATTGAATTGAATTTTCAGGAATTTACTCTAGGAACTGTATAAATATTCATTTAGAACGTAAAGTTTTTGTTCAAAATTATTTTGTTGTTTATCAATATGTTGCATAAAGTATCTTTGCAATAAAGTATTCTGCTGCATGTGAATAAGAATTAAATAAACACCTGTTGAAACTGTACAATGCCTGAGTAATCCCTTCACCTACAATATGCTGGTGCACAGTTCAATTTTTTAAAATAAATACATTTGAGTTATGTCCAAGCTAAAAGCAACAACATTTACTTTTACTCTTCGGCTAATGCAACACAAGTATATGATTGCAAGTGAATTTATAAAATACCAGGGATAACCTAAACAAGGTAGGGAGCATTTTTGATGGAACAAAGGAAAAATTGCTTAATGTAAATAATTGGACACCCTTAATAGCAAGACAGATAATTAACGGTATTTAAGTCAAGCATTTAGTTACTAATTATCCTAATTATCAAGATGAGTAAAATTTAATGAGTAAGTCTCAATGAATTACTCTAATTTGTATATTTTAATAAAGGGTGATGCTCACCTGAGCCCCTTTACAACCTGTGAAACCCGGTCTTCCCATTTCCCCCTATTCAGCAAAAATACAAATACATTAACATTCATAATAAGCAGGACAAATTTGAACACTACATTGTTCAAACACTCATGTAGAAGGGCAAATAAGGTTTATATAAAAGAGTGTGTTGCCAGATATGCCTCACTGGAGTTAATCAATGGCTTGGTGAGTCACACTCCTGGGTGGAGGGGGGGTCATCATGTTGCAATTAGGATTGCCACCCCCCCCACCAATTAGGATTGCCACCTGTCCTTATAAAATGGGATGATCCTGAATTGGAACAAGCTGCGTCCCATATTATATGGGACAATGGTGGCAACCCTATTTGCAATAAAAATGATGGTCTGTAGATACTCATTTTTGCATACAGTAAAATATCACAAAATGAGAAAGACGAAAAGCATTTCTGCATTATCTGTCTATGGATTATTGTGTACAAATGATATACGAAAGGATTACACCCATGTAAAAAGCCCTGGTGCAACTATGGCTTGAAAGGTACTATATCAATATAGATTAAAAGGAATGGAATTAATACAATTTGAGGTAGAAGCAAAGCTTAACATAAATGGGTGTTATCATCAAGTTTGGCAAGTAAAAGGCTTTGGTGGCGCATGAAGAGAGAAGATGGTGGATTATGGCATAATCATTTATGTAATGGATGAACAAACTGAATAGCACATGCTATACTCCACAGGTAGTGGATACATACTATTGGACCTTGAATTCCTGGAGGTCCTCCAGTCCCTGGGCAACCGGCTTTTCCTTGGGGGCCAGCTATCCCTGGGAAGCCCTTTTCACCCTATAAGACGATTGATTTAGCATACAGTATTTTTACATAATTCATCTGTCTTCATTCATTTACATATATTAGTTCAACATATAATTTTTGTGCAGAGCTGGAAATTAATTATCATGCTATTTTAATCAAAGCAAGGTCTGTCTAGACCAGAGGACAGCAACCTTTTTAAAGCAGGGAGCCGTTTTATCCTAAAAGTTGAACCCAAGATTTTCAAAAAGCCACAATGGATTGAAAAGAGGGTTTGAGATATGACATTTAAATGCAATATGGGTATATATGCATTTAACACAAAAACAAAACTTCAAGTATTAAAAAAAATAAAAATAATAATGATTGGGCGGCATCTCAGTTTAAAATCACTCAGAAGAGTGACAGCACAAAGGTGACTAATATCACAATTGTTCAGTTCTGTAACGATAGTCTTCAGACTTACCTCTTCTTTCTAAGTAAAGTTAATTTGCCTCAGCAGTCATTCGGCCTTCAATCTGTTGGAATTGGTCTTACTCACTTCAGTACTTGTAACTGTGCTGACTGCTCAGTGCAAAATGTACTTAGCACTATGAACTCAGCTGACGATAATATGTAAATCAGGGAAAATATAATAATTCTACGAAGACCTGCGAAGGCATAAGTGTATTATTGCTACGACATAATAATATTCTCACCATCACGTTATAATGTGAAAACATCATGCCCAAATAATTTTATTAAGAAAACATGCTTCATGCTGGGGTCAGTACAAATGTATTAAAGTTAATGAGGGGATAGATTTCTCATGTACTCGATGATGGGAGCTCCAGAAATACAAAATCAAAGGGGATGCCTTTTTCAGCGTAGCACCACCCCTGATCAATTTAACTTTTAATCCTACCAAGAGAGGTTTTCTCGTTATAACGTAATATTTCCATGTTATAACATGATACGGTTTCACGTTAAAACATATTTTCATGTTAAAACATGATGTTTTCACGCTATAACATATTTTTGCATTATCATGTGATACGACTTCTCATTTTAACGTGATAGTGAGAATTTTTTTTATTATGTCGTGGCAGTAATACGCTTCCATAGCACGGTGGTGATTTACTACAAAAAGTATATGAAAGAATTAGGAATCCCAATGAACTTTGAAGCCTACATCCAGTCTCATGTACAAAAGAAAACTCCAGAAAGTGTACCATTTGACCAGAGACGTACTCCCATTGTAGAGAATGATTTTGAGGATGTAAATTACGCAGTTAAGACAGAAGTGCCTCATTCACATATAGCTAAAGAAATATCTAATAATAATAATAATATCTGAAAAACAATAATATTAACCTATTAATAAATTATTTGTATTTATTAAAGTATTATTATAATCTGTTAAGACATGAAAATGTGAATGTGTCTATCATTCTGAGAAGAGCCTCGTGCTCAAAGAACCGCATGTGGCTTATGAGCAGCAGGTTGCCGACCCCTGGTCTCAATAATACCAGAATAAATAAATGACAAACAATGGTACTATTCATATTAAATTGATACTACATTCTGTGTCTTATTACATCTCAAGTACATTGGGTTTCACACATCCATACCCATACTGCCGTTTTGTTTTTCATCCAAAAAGGGGGGTTTGTAAATAGTTTCTGTTGCACAGAGCACACAATAATATAGCCAAAGAAATGTCTGCTAAATTGCAGATCAATCATAAGCAAGAAAAACAATTACCTTTTCTCCTTTCACACCATCACTGTCACATTTGGACTTGACATCACACTGACATACCTGTGAAGCCAAGACAAAGGATCACATACAGTATAGTCACAAAACTCTTTATTACACTTTTAATGTTGGATTTATCAAAATATACCACTGCGCTTTTTATTAAATTGAATATTATTTAAATTTCCACCTCATGTTGGTGGTTTATATCATATACATAGGTATAGTATCATAACAGTGACAAATCATGTCCAACAGGTAAAAAGAAAATTTTCCTGAAAAATAAAATAATGTAATTAATAAAGATATTTTTCCATATGGGGTATTGCAATACAATAATGTAATTTTGTCTGTTATATCTAACAAAGGCATGTTTTTATATGATTAAAGTCTGAACGGGACCTTAAAATAGTATGCCTGTTGCAATATAAGGCTATGTTAAAATGGCTTAAAATGGGGTTTCAATTAAATTAAAATAAGATTTTGGATATCACAGACACAGGTGCAAAAAGAATCAGAAATATCAGTAATGGCCAGATTGAATCTGGTTAATTTTTACTTGTTTGAACTTGTCAACACTGTCAGATATTTGGGCCCAAGTTGGGGTTTTCATTTTTTTGGGGCCCTGTCCAGGCGGTTTTCCAAAAATCAGCGGCTTGTCAAAGTTTAGCGCTGCAACCCCTATGACCCAGTGTTGCAAGTTACACTAAAGTACCAAGTGAAGGAAAAGGCATCAGTTTTCAATATACACCACTCAGTATCATTAGGCTGCATTTGCAAGGCTCATGCAAACGTTTACTTACATCATATGCAAATCCATACATATCATGCTGCTCACGAGTGACGTTAACAACCAGAAACCATTGGCACTTTTACACATTATTTTTGTTTTCTTGTGAACCAGGAATCATGTTATATGCTTGAAGTTTAACAAATCTTAATTTAGCTTTTCCCAAGTTTTGCTGAAAACATGCACATACATTTTGTTATTTGTGTTTAGTGTTACGTCCCGCTCCGTCCAATCCTCATGTGTGCCACGCCCACCTCTCACCTGTCTGGTACCTATCTTATGCATTTAAGTCTGCGTCTGCGTCTATTCCGGCAGACGTGGCATTGAAGTTGTCTAGTGTTGGTGTGTCCTCCATAATAAACCCTGTTTACCCGTCTGACTGG
>JABFDZ020000040.1:17958644-17972394 GCA_019775955.2 Pollimyrus isidori | reverse complement strand
CAGGGTTGTTCCCTGCCTCGTGCCCGTTGCTTCCGGGATAGGCTCCGGACCCCCCACGACCCAGTAAGGATAAGCGGGTTGGAAAATGGATGGAAATCTAACCATGATACATTGCACCAGGACCAAAATGCATTGCTTTAAGCCAGCACTGTAAGTGGCTGCATGAATTCAAATCCCCCCATTGTTGTTTTCATGGGTCATGCTAATTCAGTTGCGCATTAACTAAAACAAAACGTGTGATATGCTGAAGTATGTCACTGCTGGTGGTTAAAAGGAGGTTGCTAGTTTTATTGATAATAGGACCTTTCTGAAACAATCTCGGTTGATGAATTAGGAAGGCAGAAGAGGAGAGAGGTAAGCTGAGGAAACTGGACATTGTAGTGATTAAGGACAATCATGCTTTGGTCATCGATGTACGACCTTGACACTTTGGATTAAGCATTGGCAAAAAAAATCCATCAGTATAGCCCACTGAAATCTCAGAATTGCGCAGTTGATGGGGGTGGAGCAGGCTCTGTTCCTTGGTTTTGTAGTGGTGATCCAGGGGCAAATAGCTTGTATTCAACGATGAGATCCTGTCCAAACTGGGGCTGGGCAAGACCAGGTCATTAATAATATACATTAATAACAAATGTTACATGATAATAGCACACATTCTATTCACATAATTGTATAATGTTTGTTTGTTAGTAATGCAAATTAAAGCTGGGTATACTTATATACTGCTTATGGATGTATCATGTAGGAGCAGGTAATGTAAAGAATTAGCAAACATTTAAATTTATTATGAAAGCAGTTCAGTATTCAAAATGTGATACGAAAATCACAGTGTGACTTGCCAGTGATACTTCATTATTTTATTTCAAATGTACTTTTTAGAAAAAAAAATAGGCACCATTTATTGTAACTGCAGATTAGTAGGGATCATGTGAGGATAGCCAAGCATGTAACTGACAGATGATTTCAACATGAGGGATTACTTCATATTTTATCCATTTTATAGTTAATGACAATAACTGAGCTTAATTTTATTTATGCTTGAAATGTATTAGATCTGTTATGTATTTTATGTTCAAATATCTGTACATAAACAAATGAAAAATCTGAACAGATTTCGTGTATAATATTCCGGTGTGATGGAAATGGTATGCTTTTTGGCCATGAGATTGCCTGAGAATTTCAGTATGGCTTTTTAATCAGATAGACAATACATAGCTCTCATGTGTACCATATTGTTCTGTCTGCCAAAAGCAAATTCCGTTTAATCTTGATGCTTGTTTTTCAATTGATATTTACATTCCTGTTGATCTCCTGGGCTGCATGTGCATGCACGTGCAGAAGCACAGACACACGCACACCTCTAGGCCACAATGTCCTTAGCCTGTGGCCTGCTTGAGAGCAGAGTTATACAGCAATGCAAGGTACAAGCAAATCAGAATATTGAGTGGCTAGAAACACAAGATGACTGTATCAGACAATTGTGTTGAAGGGATAATTTGGAGTGTGTTCAAAACAACTTCTGTCATTTTCCAGGGGAAGACTTTGGAGCTGTGTGGAGGACGCAACTGTCGTCAGTATCCATGTTTCCCAGCCAAAGGAGCCCGGGTAATGCTATTCATGCCCACACCTTAAAGTGACAACATCATAATCAAACCTGATCTTATCCATCTAGCGCTGGAATTTCACAGAGAGTATGGAGCTGAAGTACTGAGATGGTAATCCTCCTGGGTTTTACTGGTGAATAAATCCTCTAGCATCCTTAGATATTATAGATCTTTGGATTGTATTTGTTAAATTGAGTTACACTGAAATCACAGTATATGTTACATTATTACTATCTGGCACTGGGCTAAATTACCTGCCCTATAAAATCAGATAAAATAAGGTTAAGATTTTTTTGTGGGTAGAGGGATACAATTTTCAATAGTAACAAGGGCCCATCATGAATTCCTGTCTTGAATCCCTACATAGCAGAACACAAGTAAACCTCTACTGTATAAACAAGAAATGTGAGCACGCTCAGATGGCAAAATATCAGTGACATTTGTTAGTATTGCTGATAACACTGTATTTAGCTGTATTTATAAGATTTGTATAGTTCCATATTTGTTTGAATATCTGGATGATATTTTTCACATACTACTTCTTTAATGTCTATGTCTTAAAATGACATCTGTCATAATAAGCTTTTGAATGGCATTATACTATATAGCTATAGAAATATAAATGCTAGGGCCACAAAGGTGCTTTTTAAAATAGACATATATTCACTTGTAAATGAAATTTCAGTGAGCTTTGTAGTAAGTAATGACACTCACATACAGACCCAAACACAAACATACACAGCTATTTTGTCAGATTAGATAGAGATTCATGGGCCTCTGCAGGTGAACGTCTATGCACTGGACAGATTTGTTTGATATATGGCTACTGTTACATTTTTTTTGCTTTGTTATGTCTGCAACAGAAACAGAAGAAGTAGGGCTGGCTGATTTTCAGTAAAATATGAATCACAGTATTTTTCATTCAGAATCAAGATTGTGAATTTCTTTTACCATTCTTGAGAAATTTGTTTTTCTATTTATTATTATTTTGCACTATGCATTGTCTTTATGAAGATGCTAACAATCTGTGGAGATGTCATATACCAGTTCGTATACCAATATTGCCAGCCCATATTAAAACTTTATCAGTATTCAATAGCAGTAATGCAATGCAATGCAATTTTATTTATATAGTGCATTATCACAACATTACATTGTCTCAATGCGCTTTAAATTTCTGCCACCTAAAGACCCCCCGGTGAGTAAGCCAAAGGCAACGGCGGCAAGGAAAAGAAGAAACCTTGGGAGGAACCAGACCCAAAGGGGGAGCCCATCCTCCAGGGGCCGGCAGAATAGTTAAACAAAAGAAGATGGTATAACTAAGCTATTACAGGTGTTGAAATTTCAGTCTCTATGCAGGGGCAGACCGTTGCTGGCATGGGGTGCTTTGATGGCAGCATCCATAGTGGCATAGCAGCAGGGAAGGAAGGAGAGGCATCGCATGAACCAATGGCAGGCATGCAGGAGGGTAGTTGCCAGAAGTGGAGGCAGTAGCCATGCAGAGGCGTAAAAGACACAACTACTGAAATAATAGACATGATTGCATTAATTCATTGCATTCCAAGTTCATTCTTGGGACACAAGTTAGCAAGAACACTCTTGCTAAGAGCACAATCACGTTCTTTCCGTTCTTGCTATTGATTAGCAGATTTTTCTGTTCAGCAGATATTTATGTGCATCAGGAACATGTCAACTGTTCATGTGCAAGGAAACGGATTAGGTATTTCCAGTAAGCTGCATCACTGACTTTCACAGTACAAATGTCAACAAGAAAAGCGTAGAATAAGAATATCGTAGCACTGGATGGACCAAGGCATCACAAAATCAGTGAAGGACAAGGAAACTTGCTTGCTGGAGCAGAACAGGCTCTTTATTATAGTCCACTTTAGGATTGTAACAGGCACGCAACAAGTGTCGAACCCTCTACCAAACTTGTAGAACCACAATGAGGTCAGATTCTGGACCGTCAGATACGCACAGGGTGGATAATTTACAGAACACTAGAGACACGCGAGGGTGCACTTAAGACAGGAGCAAGCTAATGTGCAACAATAGGGAATGCAGCTATAATCATAACAACAATGCAGGGATTACATGCTGGAACATGTAAACCACGCAGGCACTCTGGTTAGCAGATTTCTATGTTCAGCAGACATTTATGTGCATCGGGGCATGTGGACTGCAAATGTGCAAGGAAATTTCTTAGGAATTTCCAGTAACTTGCAGTAGTGACTTTCACAGAACAAATGTCAACAAACAAATTGAGGGACTCGCATGTCTAATTTTTTATATTGGCCATTTTACTTCTCAAAATGGTATTTTTTCCCCCAAGGATAACCTCAACTTAATAAAAACGTATGACTACAGTAGAAAAACTAAAAATGTTTAAAGTCATATATTTTGATTGGTTATATATATATATGTGTGTGTGTGTATTTTCATCTGACACATAAGATGAGACAATATCATTTATATCAATATAGCTTATGTTGCCTTAAAATAATCCTCATAGAACCCCCAATTTGCATATTTCTCCTCTCCATCTGTCTCTTGCACAACTGTGCCATACCCCACCCCTATATCTCTCTGAACACGACCCAACCCCCCACCCCCCAAGTCCTGCATGCAGAGACAATGTGGAGACCGATACAGATATGAGGCAAGCTAACGGAGAGGAGCTAGTTGGAAAATAATATATACCAATGTTTTAACATTTCATCCTATCAATTGAAACTTCATACTGTTGGGCACATGCCCCTTTTCTCATACATGAAGTCGATCTATCCTACTGCTGAGTCTTGTGTAATTAATCTTATTTGTGAATTTTTCAACAGTCATATATTTTTTATATTTTATTAAAGATATTTATCATACTTTACTATTAGTATCATGCTTTTGATGGGCTCCTGATGCTTTTCAGTATGAATGCTGTAACTTGGTAACTGCTGGTATAATTCTTCAGCCTCATTACTTCTCTGTCACATGAGTCTAGCTCTTGACAATCTCACAATCAGCAAAAATTGTTTCAGGTATGCTACAAAGACTGTTGGACTCTAGAATACCTTGGTCCTTTTCAGTTTCCCCTGTCTTATCTCCTTTTTGCTCTCAGATAGCATCAATGCTGGCAGTTAGTCATGTCTGCAGTCTACCCAGTTTTATGCTTTTTATGTATATATTATGTCTGGAAAATGCATGTGAAACAAAAAAAGTGGCACAAAAACATTAAAAAATGTTCTTTTATGTATGCTTATGTAATTTATAGTGCACAAGAAAGTAAGTGGAAGGTTTTTGCAACATTTCTGTCATTCTTAGACGTTAATGCATGTAATTGGTGGCTTTTCATGAAGACGGTTGATTCCATTTGTGATACAGTTCTACAGTTTATGATAATTTTTTGTTCTGAATTTTTATTTGACATAATCTGGACAGCTGGGCTATGACTTCAATGAGTTGCAGTGATGGGCCGATGAAGCTTCATGATCCCTATAAAGTGCCAGAACTTGTCTTCAAACATTTTTCTCAGTCATAGAGAGACCCCTAGTGGGCTTCGGCAACACTTCTACGAATGAAGTACAGTGGTACCTCGCAACTCTAACTTAATCCTTTCAGAACTCCGGATCGAATCCTAAAAAGTTCGAAATCTGATCAAATTTTCCCAATAAGAAATAATGTAAAACCAATTAATTGGTTCCCTGCCCCAGAAAATTACATCTAAATATGTTTTTTTAAGCATTTAAACACAAAATAAACCAGATAAAACAAGAAGAGCATATACTGCACTAAACACATCTGAGCACATTTATCAAAACAGTAATTTGTAAAGTAAGAAATTAAATGTATCCAAACAATGTGTAAAGTAAAAAAAAAAACAACTTTATAAAAAAAATATTATTATAATTAAATGTATTAATGGTTTAATATTGATATTAAAATAACGAATAATAAATCTTTATTTTTAAATGGATTTTATTATATAACAATATTCACTGTCTATCATTGTCTAAATGTATTTTTACTGTCAAATATATGAATTCAGCTAGTATACACATGTCGGATGCTATCAAATCACTGAAGCTGAAGACTGAAGCTTTATCCTTCGTTTCTGCTAAGAGACATGCCGCGTGACTCATTTCCCCGCGGGTGCAAGTTATCTTAGGCTCACGGTTTGACTTCTGAGATCCAGATCGAATTCTAGGTAATTTTTTTTTTCCGAACTGGTTGTTTCGACTTTTAAGAAGTTTGAATTCCAATGATTTCTAAAACTGAGGTACCACTGTATATGCATTTGCATCAAATGAATAATGTGGCTGGTATGACAGCAAAGTTCACAATAGAATACTGTGATGGATCTGGGACAAACTCTTTCATTGTCATTAACCTGTTGCCAGTGAGGTGCTGCAATGTGTGTGACCATTTTCACTTGGAGTTTAGAGGGGAGTTTTTAAACTGGGGAGATGGTGCACTGGGGGAATGTAGCTTGACAGTCTCACTGGGGGAATGAAGATATTTAGCACACTAAGGGTGCATTATTGCCATATGACAGATGCTTAGTGTAGGACAAACCTGGAGAATAAAATAATGATAAATGATATGGATATAATCTTTTACATTTTACATTAATTTTGCAGATGCTTTTATTCAAAGCGATTTACAACAAGGGAATGGAAACCCAGCCTTCCCTGTGGCAGGCAAGAAATGAACAAGCAAAGAAACTAATAGTAATAATTAATAATAATCATAATAATTAATTTTGTATTTTTCCATTTCGATATTTATTCATCTTATTGGGAGACAGCTCAAAGTATTTGGAAATATTTGAGGATTGTCTCTTGCCACTTTCCATAATGAATCTATGTAGTGCAAACTGTATAGCCATCAGTCTCTCTAGCTGCAAACCCCACGATGCCCAAAGGTTTCATCTTGCTTTTATAAAAAGTTTCGAACAGCTGACAGATCCGAAACCTCTTATACTTCAGGATGAATTGAATGTCATTGGTCACATGATACTGCATAAATGAACCAAACTGTGACTCCCATCTTCGAGTCACTGGGCTTCACTTTAACGAGGCAAGCTCAGAATTCTCTGTGTTATATGTCCCATTATTAGTGAGTTGTATTAACTGTATCAACAGAAATTGCATAACTATTGTTTTGATACTTCTGTCGCAGAGTGATTCTGTTATCACAGGCCTCTGATTGGTTGTAGCTTTCATCCCAGGAATCATTTGGTACATACTTTTACTCACTGCAGAAATACTATGCAGTAGTAGTTTGGGCATGAGCAAAACTGGTTGCTACTGTGCAAACTTTAAAACTATAGACATCACCTAAATAATAATTAGAATTAAGCCATCGAAAAAAAAATCTTTGCAAGCCAAATAGTCTTCTGATCATTTTCCAAACCCCAACGGATTACTGTAATCATCTTCGCAAGCACCGACCCACAATCTCCATTCAATCAAAAAGGTGCGTCCAGCTTTAGAACTTCAGTCTTCCTGTTTCATGCAAGTACAAGGCCATATCTCCTGTTCCGTGGTCTGAATGCAGTATGTTTAGTTATTCTTCTTTGGTCATTAGCAGTACATTTACTTGTAGGCTGACGGAGAATATTGTATTGGTCGCTCACACCAGCTCAGTGAATTCAAACATGGTACCATGATAGGACTCCACCCGTGTAATAGGTCCATTTGTGAAATTTCCTCACTACTAAATATTCCACGGTCAAAGGTTAGTGGTATTATACCAAAATGGAGGCAATTGGAAACAACAGCAACAGACCCTACAGACCTCCAAGCTTTGTGTGGCCTTCAGATTAGCGCAAGAATAGTTCATAGAGAACTTCATGGAATGGGTTTCCATGGCTGAGCAACTACATCCAAGTCTTACATCACCAAGTGCAATGCAAATTGAAATTTTGGACAATTTCCTGTTCCAACATGATTGCACACCATTGCACAAAGCAAGCTCCATGAGGACATGGATGTCTGGTGTGGAAGAACTTGATTGGCCTGCACAGAGCCCTGACCTCATCCCAATAGAACACCTTTGGGATGAATTACAGTAGAGACTATGAGCCAGGCCTTCTCATCCAACATCAGTGCTTGTTCTCACAAATGCTCTCCTGGAAGAATGGTTAAAAATTCCCAGAAATACTCCTAAACCTTTTAGACAGCCTTCCCAGAAGAATTGAAGCTGATATAGCTGAAAATGGTGTGTCAACTCCATATTATCTGTCTTAAGAATGGGATGTCATTAAAGTGTCATGTGTGTATAAAGTGGTTGTCCCAATACTTTTGGCAATACAGCATTGAAAGGTTTTGTAAAAGCTTAAAGCATAAGAAATCTCTCTTCTCCATTTATCCTAATAAAAGTCAGTAATGTTTGTCTTATTATTTTCTTACAGATTTTTGAGGTTGTTTGAACTATCATTGTTCTATATTTTTCACAGGGGTTGCAAGGTGATCCAGGACAGCAAGGTCTTCAAGGGCTCACTGGCCCTCAAGGGCCATTGGGATGCAAAGGACAGAAAGGACATAGCGGTCCAGAGGGTTTGCCTGGGGAGACAGGGGTGAAAGGGGAGATGGTAATTGGGACATTGCTGTTCTCTCCTCCTGTCTCAGCAATGTTTGCTGATTCTGTGTGCCCGCTGTATTCAACGTTCTGATCTCTTTTCTTATAGGGTGACAAGGGGTTCTCTGGTTTACCTGGGTGTAAAGGGGTCTGGGTGAGTATGTACAAAGTGTACGAACGTTACCCTTACAAATAATGCTGGTCTTTAAGTCAGTCAGCGTGGTGCCCCACATGTGTCCCACATTTATTTTGAGCGGGCTCAGTGATATTTTAGGTGTGGAATATTGCAGATCACGAGACACTGTGAAGTAGTATTGTATACCTGGCACTTACTATCCTTACTTGTTTAAAAGGCCCTTAAATCTTTATTTCTTGCTTTTTGTCTCTCAGATATTTTGTCTCCTTTTCTTAATCTATGCTGAGTGAAGTAAAAACATATGCAATCTGTTAGGGATTTCAGTTTTCACCTGGATTCAAAGGAGTAGCAGATGCTTGCACACTCAGTGTGTATGTGTCTCATAGCATGGCTCAAAAAGAGTTATACAGAAGTTCCTCTAATTATGAATTTTCAACTTAAGAACAACTAGTAGAGAAGTACAAATTGTGTTAGTTGCGGTTCCTATCCAAAAATTACACCTAGATATGATTTTATTAGCAGTTAAACACAATATAAACATGATAAAACAAGAAGAGCACATTTATCAAAACAGTAATTTGTAAAGTAAGAAATTAAATGTATCCAAAGAATGTGTAAAGTAAAAAAAAAACAATGGGCCTCATTCACTAACCGTTCTTATAAACAAATTTGTTCTTAAACCCCACGTACGCATGACTATTCTGACATTCACCAATGTTTTCTTATCTGAATTTGTTCTTAGCTAAGAACAGAATCCACGCACACTTAAGACCATTTGTATGCACATTCAAGTAATGATAGTTTGTTCAAAATAATCGGTTTATAGCAGTTTTGTTCATTCTACAGTTCATAAAATATAAAATATTTTAAAGTATAAAAATAATTTTCATGGTAGTAACTGCGATCATGAGGATTATAGGGCATGTTTCTGCGCATTGGCCTTGCTATCAAAATGGCATTTCTGTTACTTCTTGAAGAGCTTGCCAATCCTGCTCTGAGAATGGAATGCATGCTTGAAGATCATTTAGAATTATTTGGCACACAGTGTTCACAGAGAAGGTGATATCGCTCCATGTATCAACTTTCTTGGGGGCTTTATATCCACTGGTTACGCTACTAAATAACATGTTTATTTGCATTTACCTCTTGTACAGTAAAACCCAGTTATAATGGACTTCAAGGGACCTGGCAAAACAGTCCGTTATATTCAAATTCCATTATATCCAGAGTTGCTGTATGCTCAGAACACAACTACAGGACACCATTTACTTATGCCGCACCCCAGCAGACACACTTGTGGTATAGATTACATATTATTATATTGTACATGTAGTAATCCAGATTTGTTACTATTAATAATCCCGACTACATATCTGCGCTGGATATCACCTGCACGCCACCCGCCTTGTAGGCAGAGCCTGCATGACTGAACAAAACTACAACTAAAAGCGGCCCTGGGGACCAAATTGTCTGTCCTTTAAAAGTGAAATTCTGTTATATACGAGTCACCTATATCCGATGCTTTTTCTGCATGTTCTTAAAGGCGCACGGCCGAGACCATTATAGATGATATTTCATTATAAGCGAGTACACTATAATGCGATTTTACTGTATTAATACTTCTTCTTCAGCATTACTGAAGTTTTTTTTTTTTCTTCTTAGTTCCAAGTGACTCACAGCCTGCGCATCTCTTTGCCATTCCTTGCACACAGCCCTACAGTCTCATGCCCTTTTTTGGGAAATTGTAGGGTATTTCCCTATGCTAATTAGGACAAATTGACACATGATTTCAGTTATGAAGACGTGGAATTCACCAAAGGTGCAAACAATTCTGCTACTTAAGAACACATCATAAATCTAACGTAGGTTGTTCTTGACAAATTTCTTAGAAACACATTTAAGAGAATTCTTAAGAATGGTACTGTCTTTAAATAATAATAATAATAATAATTTCAACATAATATTCCTTGATATTTTAAAATATTTCACCTATCTGAAAAGCACTTATCCCAAAGTGTTACATTTGCTTTTATTCAGCACAAACTCAGTACCAATAATCTGAAACCACTTTAAACATATGCTTTTCAAAAACCAATTTTCAGACATGCTGAGAAATTGTAAAAAATCACATTATAGACATTTATAGTCAAGAGTTTTGCACTCTGAAGCTTATAGACACACAGGGGTTGGCTACATATAGGTGTAAGAGACACTGAAATTTTATGTATTTTAATTACTAAAGAGTTAGAATTTTAGAGTAACACTCTTTTTCTCAAAGCCATGCGGAGACCCATCTCAAGATCATTGCCGCCAGCTTCCGCTGCAGCAAACGCATGGATAGGACTCGACACAACACTCGCGGAGCTGCCCACCTCAGGCAGGATACCATGCTGAATTAGCTCATCACCTGCTTAATCGCTCACTTAGAAAAGGAAAGGGAGATCTCCGTGGTCCCCACTCATCCAGGGAGGAGATCAGTTCCACTAAGGGAACTCAAGCTTGAGATCAAGAGGCAGTAGTACCAGGCACAGCTTCTCCGTCTCAGGGCTGTGGAAATAGAAGCTGACAAGGAGGTGGAACTGCAGAGGTGACGCATGGGCGAACAAAAGCCAGTGCCTCGTCCACGCAGGGTGCCAAAACCACACTCCAGCCTGCCCGGCTGATACGAGTTTGGTGCCCCAGACGTTCCTCAAACTTGCCTGCGATCTCCCCTGAGTTCACCAGTCCCCCAGGATGGGAGAAATTCTGGCTTTGATGTTAGTCGACATATTGGGCTTCTTCCAGTGTTTCGGGAAAATGCGGTGGATGCCTACTTTTCCATATTTGAGCGCATTGCCACAACTTTGAACTGGCCTAGGCATATTTAGTCTCTCCTGTTGCAATGCAAGCTAGTGGGTAAGGCGCAAGAAGTGTGTTCGGCCCTCGCGTTAGAACAGAGTCTGGATTGCTGACTCGAGAGGGTTAAATGTGTTATTTTTTTTAAACGTGTATTTTTTTTTTCAAATGAATCAATCGCAATTAACACGTTAAATTCCCACCCCTAGTATTTGTGCCTACACATGTTTAATTGCTGGGTCTTTGTCATGCACAAGGGTCATCCTGGTGTTGAAGGACCTCCAGGCTCTCCTGGGTTACTTGGATATGCGGGACCACAAGGTGATCGGGGTCTCCCTGGAGAACGAGGGCATCAAGGCATCTGTGGGCAACTGGTGAGATGTTTACCAGGCCAATTCTTGAACCAGCAGACTAAAGAAGTGCACAGGACTGGGGGCACATTGAAGGGACACAGGGCAGTTTAGTGATACTAGTTCACCTATCCATATGTTAAGGACAACAGGAAAATACTGGAAAACCACCGAAAGCCACACAACAGGGCGAGAATATTGAAACTCTCTACATGTGGTGAGTAGGGGCAGGCTACAAACTCCCCAGCCCAGGGGGTGTAATGCAACAGTGCTTCTTACTGAGGTACCCACCTGTCAAAACAGGTACTTTGCTAGAAATGCACCCCTGACTACTCCAACTATGCTTCCATTTTTCACAAGTGCTTATCAAAATGCAGGGTCATAGCCTATCCCTGAGATTGGCAGCTAGCAATGTCAGTCTCTCAGAGACAAAACTTACAGTAGGCAATTCAGTCACTGATTCATCTATTTATATGCTTTAGTAGTGTGGGTGGAAATGCATGCCTGCAAAAGTCATGTAAATGCCACACATATCCGATATCATTCATATGTACATTATATATAATGTCTATGGCTAAATGACTAAATAACCGAATAACAAAATCATATCTCTGGTTTTGGTGAATTTGCTGACATTCTTTTCTGGATATTTAGGGTTTGAAAGGAACTAAAGGACATAAGGGGAATTATGCCTACAAACCTCTGAATTTGCCTGGCCCTCATGTAAGTACCGATTATAATTTGAAATGACCCTATTATCAGGGATTCACATGCGTATTTTATGCACATTTGCTGATATGACAAGAAATCACAGTGCATTTTAACCTCTATACCACAAATGAAATACAAATTAGCATATAAAGGTTAAAAACCACAATAATGTCTTGTCATATTGGTACAAATGCACATAAAATACATACGCATTTATGCTGTTACAATCATCGATTGCCGCATGTATCGCTTTTAAAGATACAGTAAATGCTTACTTGCGTACCAGTTATGTCAATCTAAGCCTATTATACTTAGCCATTCAAAATGATCCCATTTTGAAAAAAAACTTTTAAATATCCCTAATATCATTATAATTATACAAATGAAACTCTTATGTAACAGCTAGAGTGATCGATGCTGGCTCTTTGGTTAGCACTGTTGCCTGAAACCTGTTGGACCAGGGTTCGAGTATGCACCATGATTTTGTGTGTGCACATGTTCTCCCTGGGTCATCACGGGGTTTCCTGCAGGTACTCCAGAGTCTGGACCCCCCAGACCTTGGATACAAGTGGTTTCAGGAAATTGATGGATTGAATGATCGATTAGTAATTAAATCAGCCAATCACTTCTCTCTGTTTTTTAGGGGGACGTTGGGGCTCCTGGGAAACATGGTTTGCCTGTAAGTATTATGGTGGATGTTGCTCATGTGTCATTTAACGACTGGGCAAGTCAATCTATAGGTGACATGGATCGCATCTTAGGGCACCATATTCTGAGGGGGTGCAGACTCAGAAAACTGTACAATCTGTTTACTTGATTTTATTTTTACTTTATTTTTAATTTTAGTGTAGTTTTAGTCAACGAAAGTTACTGAATATTTTGGCGAGCGAATCTACTTCAGATTGAGTTGACTAACTTTACAATACATGCAGTCAATTAAAATAGGTTTAACCATAGTGTAATACAGATACACACTCAAGCACATGTGTGTAGCAGGAAGAAGGACGTGGACATGGCAGTCAAACAACACAGAATGGGGTTTATTGTTCATTATTGCGTTGGGCTGAGCACCAGAGGGCATAACACTTAGGTGAGAAGGGGTCTCTTTAATAAAATTCACTGAGTGAGTGGGTAAAATTCACCTGAGCTTATCACAGATGTAAACAGTTTACAGATAGACTTCAGAGCCTGAACTGCATGCTTAACATAGTTGAAGTCATTTAGACCAACAGCAACTAAGTCTGAAGTTTGCAATTAAAGCAAAAACACTAATACAGACAGACCCCAGGTTATGAATGAGATTCATTCCCTAGGTCTGCGTCTAAATCAAATCGGAAGGCAAGTCAGAAAAAGAATAATACAGTACATAATAATAATAATTATTATTAATCATGGGGCAGCATAGTGGTGCAGTGGTTAGCGTTGTTGCCTCACACCTCTGGGACCCGGGTTCCGGTCTTCCCCTTTGTTACATGTGTGTGGAGTTTGCATGTTCTCCCCATGTCGTCGTGGGGTTTCCTCCGGGTACTCCGGTTTCCCCCCAC
>JABFDZ020000040.1:17927419-17942722 GCA_019775955.2 Pollimyrus isidori | reverse complement strand
CCCCCCCCCCCCCCCCCCCCCCCCCCCCCCCCCCCCCCCCCCCCCCCCCCCCCCCCCCCCCCCCCCCCCCCCTGAAGCCGTATGTACATATGGAGACAGGTTAAAAGAAAAAATGAAGAAAACATATTGAAAATTGAATACAAAACTGAGTATGTGGATTGAGTACTAAATATATTTTTTATTAAACTGAACAATGAGCACATAGTATTACATACATAAATAATCAATATTAAATCAATCCCTCAGTGTCCTTCTACTCCTTAGGGCATTTCTGGATCTCCTGGTTACCAAGGACAACATGGAGTGAAGGTATGCTTTAGTATCTTTCTTTTAAAGGAAATACCTGAGTGTATGTGAATTACAGCTCACTGGTCTTTTTCAGGGATCACAAGGGAACTTTGGACTTCCTGGGTTGTTTGGGACAGAGGGACCAAAGGTGACTCCCTTTCAGCAACTTATTGGGGCATTAACTTCACCTCTTAGTACTGTGGTCCTCATCGCTCTGTACTGTTTTATTAAAGGGCTGTCAAGGAGATCCAGGTGTACGAGGAACCCCGACACTTGAATTCCAAAATTGCACAGGTGAATTAATGAGCCTAATAAGGCGTATAGTGCAACTGGCATGGGCGTAGGGTGTGGGGTGTTGGCTTCTCCCCCAGGTAGCGTGTAACAACTCCAAGGAAAGAGGTTTTACAATCAGAAGTCTGAAGTCTGTCTGGGCTGTTGATGTTGAGGGAAGGAGAGAAAGAGTGCAAGTGAGCTCAAGCAGTTTGCAAAAAGACTATGACTTACTATAAACATATAAATATAACCACCCCCATGTGAAGAAAATAAATGCAGAACAAATAGGCAGATATAAAGAGGCAAATTATTATGGCTAAATGAGTCAGAACATCTCTTAAACAATGAGGCTTGTGGGGTATTGATGAGTATGATGAGTACCTGGAGAAAAAAATACACTTTCAGTATAAACTTTTTATATTTTCTCATCAAAAATGTTTACATCATCAGTGCTGGTAAATATATGGAACCATATAATGGCCAATTTTATCAGCTGACCAATGTAATGGTTGAAACCTAATATTTAAATACATTTTTCTTTTTTTCTTGCAGGACATCAAGGTGATAGAGGACCACCTGGCCCATTAGGGTGTCAAGGAGACCCTGGGACTATTGGCTTCATAGGACATCGAGGACCCTCCGGAGATCTGGCATGTGGTGAGAGCTGCAGAATAAAAGACCATTTCCATAAAATGGGGACTAGAACGAGATCCTAAAAGAACTTGTTATATGTTGTTACACTAATTTTCTCATCAGGCCCTGCTGGCCAGCCTGGAAAGCCAGGGTGTCCAGGCCCCAAGGGACCAAAGGGGGAAACCAAAGTAAATTTCTTAGATCAATTAAAAGTAGGATGCCCTGGAAAACAAGGATGTCAAGGACTGAAAGGTGCCAGAGGTCCTCCTGGCCCCCCAGGTACATTATTCATCTACTACTCAGAGTATTCACTGATGTAGACATTTCCACCTGCCACCTCTACTCAAACACATACAGTATATCTCCATCTAGCTCATAACAGACTAAGAACGCAGGATTCCTTAGAGAAGAATTATATCCATGACTAGAGTTGGGCAGAAATACAACAAAATGTATCTGATACTTACAAACTGGGTATTTTGTATCAATATAAACCGCTAAATATAGCCACCAAGCAAAGTATCAAAATAAATTACAGTATTATATATCTGAAAAATATAGGGTTGGACAATGATATTGAAACATCTGGTTTTAGACTACAATAATTTTTAGTACGGCCAATACAGCATCAGTTTGTCTTGGTAATGACAGATACAAGGCCTTTACAGTGGACAGTTTGTCCTGGTAATGACAGATACAAGGCCTTTACAGTGGACAGTGGGATTTTGAGCCATTTCTCTTGCAGTGCAGTGGCCAGGTCACAACATGAGGCTGGTGGATGAAAACATTTCCCGACTTGCTCCTCCATAACAGCCCAAAGTGGCTGAATAATATTCATATCTGGTGACTGTGCTGGCCATGCGAGATGTTCATCTTCATTTTCTGTTATGGCGGGGCATTACAAAGTATAGGGACAATCCACGTAGTGACTCTCAAAAGGGATTTGTTAACAAACAGAACATAAATGGAGAACCAGAAAGTAAGGAACTACAAGGGGTCAAAACAAGACAGGTAAAACAACTACAAGGGAACAACTGAACATTGCAACACAGGGCAAACAGCCACAATGGTCAATTAAGGAACAGAACGAGGGCAGACACTTAAATATACACACATAACAAGAGCTAACAACGGATAACTGTGGACTATTACAAACCAGGGGCAACAAAGAATAGGTGAGGTCAATAAAGTTATAGAGGACCAAGGGAGACTAGAAAACAAGGGTAAATAAACTTTATTAATAACAAGAGACAACAAAAAACCTTAACACAAATGCATTTATCAAGAATATACAAGAACAAGCAATCATAAATACAAACATAGTTCAGGCTCTAAGGCACACCAAAAGCCTCTAAGCCCACCGCAAAGGTTGAACGGCGCTGGTCCTCAACTTGGAACCAGTGCCACACTTTTCTACTCGTGGAAAAAAAATGGTGCCAGTGCCACAAATTCAGCTATGACGTTTTGGAGATATCAGTTGAAAAGATGTTGGACTTCTCCCAAATATGATGAGAGTGAAGAAAAATGCATTTCAAAAACACCAGAGCAATATCTCTTACCAGAAATCATGACCCAGTTACTCAAGATAATCTATAGACTCTGTAGTAAACAGTTTACTGTAAGAAATATTTTTTTGTACCGAACCCCACACATCAATCTTATCACTGCACAGAAAATTTTAATTGGGATGCTCGTGTTTGTATCTTAATTGAGAGAATCCAGACATTTCTATGGCTGAAAACTCCAAAACTAGGCAACTCCCAGGAGAACAAAGTAGATACATAGATAACACTTAAACGCCTCTAAATTGTATTTTTTCATGAACTCGCATGATTAGAGCATGAGGGCAAGGATACGACTACAGGACAGGAACTGGAGGGCGATGAGGAGGTGGCTGCTGGACTGGGGTCCACTGGATAGGGACCTGGGTCTGGGCAGTTGGGCCACCTAGTGTGCCCCTGTCTTCCCTTTCAGGAAACAGAGAACCAATCTGGCCCTCTGTTGGGCCTCCACCTGTGCCATAGGCCAGCTAGGGTGACTCGGATCCGGAGGGTCCCACTCCTAGACCTCACGGGTAGATCCATCGCCACTTGAGGGTAGCCTCAGGCTGCAGCTGCCCCCTGTGGGCAGGGCTTGGGGAAACCACGGTAAAGTGACAGCTGTGGCAGCCCTCTGTGGGCCGGCCGTTGGCAGCTCGAGCAGAGACATGGGCGGTGGCTGTGACTTCCCTTGGGTAAGGCTCGGACATTGCGGCGCCGGCTGTGACTTTCCCTGGGCAGGGATCATTTGACCCAGGGTCAGTCCCCTCAGGTGACCCTGCCAGGTCCAGAAGGTGCCAAAAAACCTCTCAATTCTATGCACCTCCTCCTCCGAAGATGTGGAAGAGAGCTGGAGGAGTTGGTTGTGTCAGCCTCCATGAGAGCCTGTCACAACCAGGGAGATGGATTGTGTCTTGCACAGTAGCTTCCATATGCTCTGTAGTGTGCAGAGCTCTTTTATACGATCAAGGACTGAACCTGGGGCTTGAGGAGGGGCAGGTGTCCCAGAGCCTGGGGATCATCCTGATGAGCGGTTCGTTCTGTCATGAACTGAGTGTTTAAACTGCCCCTTTAAATAAAGAAAATGGTACAAAGCAAATCTGGAGTTCTGTAGGTGTGGTTTGTAACATGGTCACAGTTTTGTTACCAGGCTCCCACTGGGATCTCAACTCAGTGGAAATGTAAGCTGGTTCCCAACTTGAACACTGGCACCAGTACCAGCACTGGCACCAGTGCAGTGGAAAAGGGGTATGGGTGAAAACCACCTGTTTAGCCCATTAAGCGACGTGGTGGCCAGGATAACAGTAAAACACTAGGAGCTAACAACTGGGATGACCAAGGATGCCCCTGGCCAAACAGGGACACCAGGGCAGGACAGGATCCAATCCTGACAGTTATCATGTTCATCAAACCACTCTGTCACCAGTCTTGCTGTATATATTGTTGCATTATCCTCCTGGTATATGGCACCACTAGGGTACAACGTTTGAACCACTAGATGTATGTCTCTCACTGACAACACCATTACTTTGGCTCTGTTCATATCTGTATTTACATGTGTCCTGGATGGTCCATTCACAAATGGAAGGTGGACGCTCTCAAAATATCAGAGAGATTGCTGTCCTGGTCACATATGCACCAGTAAAACGTGCACCAAACATTTGTCCTCTTTTGAACTGTAAATCTCCCATTATGTTGTGTGGGTTAAAATATTTTTGTTCAGCTGTGCTATTGCTCTGCTAATTCAACCTTCACACTCAGTTCTTACTCATGGAATGGACGATTAGTGAAGATTGGTCATCAGGCTGCATATTTATAGGCATGAAACCTCAAACACTATTGACCATGTGTTTCTGTTTCATTGTCCAACCCTTGTACCATTTGCATACTTCTGTTGTATATCAGCCTGTTCCTTCACAAGCAATCTCCTCTTATGACCCAGTTAATTGCCTGTTTTACATGCTGGCAAAATGTACTTAGAATGCATGTAATTATTTGCTTTGTCTTCTTTTGTTGTATGTTTGTTCTGTGATATTTGGGTTTTTGTGTTGTGTCTTTGGACAACAATAAGGTCGTGGAGGTGAGTATTATTTTTACCTATATGGTCTACCTGTGGACAAATATCCATTACATGATTTTTTTTTTGTTTAGGGGCATGGTTTCGTAATGGCCAGCAATGTGGTCAGGCTGCCTCTAGTCTGGATGTGCATATCATTGTCATTTAGTGTACATACAATCAAATTGATTGGCATTTCACATTGACTGTTGAGTGTGTGCACATGTGTGTGTTGTCTGTGAAGGACTGCCATCACATCCAGGGTGTAGGGCAGCTTTTTTCACAGTACCACATTCAGTAGGTTGCTGACCCTACTCAGGATGGTTGCAGGATAGATGGGTGTGTTTCTGTTTTCATCAGTATGTAGTGCTTTAATGAGAGTGACAGATATTAAAGACATGAGAAGAACATCAGTTGGTATTGTGAGAGTATTAATGTGTGCTGACTGCGCCTGCAGGTTACTTCTGCATGCCAGGATTCAAGGGGAACCCTGGGCTCAATGGAGAGCCTGGTGTGCCAGGTACAACTGGAATCAAAGGATGCAAAGGATTTCCTGGAGAGTGTGCCTGTGGCGGCCCTTTAGAAATTAAGGGTCTGTGTGGCATTATGGGACCTCAAGGCCGGAATGGTGACCGTGGCCGACCTGGAGTCCCTGGACAACAGGGCTGCAGAGGACTCCATGGAGAAATTGGAAATCCTGGTCAAACAGTGAGGACAACCTCCTTTCTGCTATTCCTTCTGGCAGCACAGATATAATTTACTCAAATAAACTGAATATGTAATTGATTTGAAATTTTGATATTGATTTATTAATTATATTCCTCAGAATATTTTACATTGGTCTGTCACCACAGACACTTACTCATTACAATTTCACCAAGGTATAAACTGAAATAGACACAAAAAGTATGCTGCATTTACCGGCAATGCATTCGACACCAGAGGGTGAAGACATTAACTTAAAAAAGTATTTCATGAATCTTTTTTAAAAAAAAACTTTGCAGAGGCATTTTATGAGTGCAGAAATGGATCAAATTTTGACAAATTGCACCATAATTGAATGAATGAAGTAACGCTCCTTAGTGGCCGCGAAGGGAAGAAGATTTACTTTGTGAATAGATTAACTCTGTTTGATGTCATTTTTCAATTTACTCTATTTTAGTCTTTGATGGATCTTATAACCACTTTATAAAAAAACACTATATGGATGAAAATCTACACCTGATGTACCTGAAATAAATTGAGAAGCAGTAGAGCTAGGTGGCAGCAGAGGGTGAAAAGGGGGGCTCCACATTGTATACGCAGTAATATGAAGGCATCCTCATATTTCAAACCTCCCTGGAACATGTATAGATCAGTACTTGTCAATTTTGTGCACAAGATGATCTTCTGAATATTACAAACTATAGTTTATGGGTTCTGGGTAGGACGTTAACCGGCATCCGGTCCTGCAAGTAGTCCTCCAAGGGAAACTATTTCTTTGGGGGTTGGTGGAGGGATTGGTACTCCAGCCACCATAAAACAACTCGCAACTGCTTGATTTAAACAAGTATAATACCCCTCTGCTCTCTGCAGGAGTAGCACTGCTGCAGCCATTTGCAGGAAGGCTGCACACAATGAATGGGATGGGGGAAAGCATTTGGGAGCCCCATTCCTGGATGAGTCAAAACCATTGGAGAGCCAATAAGGTCAGGCCTGTTGGGGATATTGGTTGGTGTGGTGCTGTGACGTTGCCTGGCACATGGCGGCACTCGGGTCCCAGTTTGAGGCAACCCATCTGGGTAGGCACATGGAAAGTCTTGTCTCTCCTCTGCTGTCAGGGGAGCCTTGTATACTCCGCATTTTGGTAGCAGCACTCTTTAAAGTGCACAGACTGGGGAGTGGCCAGATGTCTGTAGGTTGGTATACCTACTTTTGGTCTGGTCGATCTGATAGCTGCCATATTTAGGGAGTGGCTGTTGCTGTAGCGTTTCACTGCTTTCAATGAACGTATTATAAGACTCAGGCTAAGGCACTCCCTTGGCGTCTTATCTGTTGTCTCAGTGTATGCTCTGACCACAGTGCATGTCCAGTACATGTGCCTCTCATTGAGGGAGACATTTAACTCGTAACTTCGCTTGGATGGTTGATGGGTCCCCACAACATGACACGACTCTGGTCATGGGTGACTTTAATGCGACCACTGGCAATGACTGGGCTGGCTATGAGGACTGCAGTAGTCCCCATGGGTCTGGAGACTGGTGTTAAATGGGGATCCATGTTCCTTGACTTTGCGAAAGGGTAGGGGCTGTGAGTCACTGGATCCTGGTTTCAATGCCCTGAGCCACATCATTGGACTTGGTACTCCATATATTGGTGGTGCGGTGAAGTAGAGCGATTACATCCTCAAGAGTAGACACTGGTGGCTCCTGCAGAATTGCAGGGTCTACAGAAGTGCCTTGTGAATTATGACCACAGACTTGTTGTTGCTACTCTGACAATTCAACTTAAAGCCAGTGGGCTACCACCTACTAGGAGAATGAATGAGGCTGGACTTAGCCAGACTCCAACATCAAGGTGTTTCTGATGAGTATGCATGCACTTTTTGCAAGGAACTTGTATACTTTGGTGCGACTGTTGATTCTAATGTGATGTGGGAGACTTTTCATGATAAGACCTTGAGGGTTGTGTTGGTGTTGCCAGTATTTTATCTTGCAGGGCACCCTGGATATTATTGAGAGGAGTCATAACGCGTGTCTTGGTGGTGACTCCAGTTTGTTCCAGGAACTGAGAAGGATGGCTGTGAGAGCTCTGTGGGCAGATACGGAGGAATTTGTTAGATGAATCTATGAGCAGGTGACACACCAACTGTGGACAAGTGATCCACATCCTGCTTACAGAGGAATCTAAGCACTACGCACGTCTGAATCTGTTCCTTGAAGAGTTGCAATGTGGTATCCAGGGTTAACTTCTCGAGGCTATCCTACTGGCATTGCAGGCAAACTTTGCTTCCATTTGGCAGTCAGGCATCCCAACTGACTGGAAAATGGGACTTGTAGTCCCTATCTGGACAGAGAAGGGTGATCGATCCCGATATCTTTGCAAGAAGACAAAGGTCCAAGTCTTCAGTCCTGGTGTTTCCTGTCATGCTGTATGGCTGTGAGACATGGACACTATCCAGTGAACTGAGACGAAGACTGGACTCCTTCAGTACTGTGTATCTTCGAAGAATCCTTGGGTACCGCTGGATTGACTTTGTATCAAATGAGCGGTTGCAAGAGGAGTCCTGAATGAGGCACATTACGTGTATTGTAAGGGAGCATAACTTATGGCAGTATGGCCACGTGGCATGTTTCCTTGAGGCTTGCAGGACCGTTATTGCTGAGGACCCATGCGGCTGGATCAGGCCAAGGGGAAGCCCATGTATCACCTGACTGAGGCAGATGAATGGCCATTTCCGGGGGGTGGGACAGGATTGTGTGTCTGCTAGGGATTGCTGGCCAGGATCGTTGGGTGCCATCTGGCATCCAAAGGAGTTTTGTCGCATGGTAGCAACGCATCAGTGCATGCTCCCCAACCTGACCTGACTTGACTAGTGTCCTTTGGCTCAGCAGATTTTACTAGTAGTAGTTGAGTACCCGATCGGCAAAATTTATTGCAAAAGTTGGGCTTTTAAAGAATTTTTTTGGAACAGTGGGAAGTGTGTGTAGAGTAGGTTTGGCCAGTATTACAGTAACATTTTTTGTATACTGCAGTATTTTTGTTCAGTGATATTTATTGTGGTCAAACTACCCCATGTGGGAGTACCAAATTTTCCATGCTTACTGTAGATGGGACTAGATATAGAGGCTGGGGCTATGGAAGCAGTAATGATTAGATAAGTGAGAGGCATGGGAGAGTGACAATATAGAGAATACATCATTGTCACTTTATTGACAGCTTCTTTGTCACAATAACACAAGCTTTTGATTGCAAAATAAATTTCAATGCAGACAGTGAAAAATCAAAAAATATTACTAGGCAAATTAGACTTTATCACACTTGATGATGAGGCCTTCTCATTTATAAATGTTCTAAACATATAAGATGTATACAGTCATAAAAAATAGTGTTCTGAGACTGTTGTGTATGTTCTATTACCAAAAAATAAATACCCTTTCATAGCTTTGTAATGTAATCAGTTTATTTTTTTATTTATTTGGGTGGAGTTTAATTTTATTTTAGCAGAACCTACCAAACGATCTGTATCAGTGTCGGTTTTGAAAGTGTATCAAAATTGGCCAGAAATTTCCTTATCGGGGCATCACTAGTTTTAATTCACTGCATTGCAGTTCCAGTGAGCCAGAAGTTTCAGTACTTACTAGCGTTGCCTGTAAATTGTATAACCTGGGACAAACATTTTCGTCAGCCTTCCACACGCATCGTACAATAACTTACTGGGATTTTGGCTCATTCCTCCTGTAACCAAGTCAGGTTTGTAGGCCTCTATGCTCACACATGCTTTTTCAGTTCTGCTCATAGATAGGCTGTTGGATTGAGGCTGAGACGTTGTGATGGCCACTCCAATACTTTGACATTGTTGTCCTTAAGCTGTTTTGCTATAACTTTTGAAGTATTGGGGACATTGTCTGTTTGGCAGACCGAGCTGTAGCATCAGCTAATGACGATGTTATTTCAATGTATTCACGCAAACATAACAATGGTCAGTTATGACCAAACTGTTCAAGTTTAGTTTCTTCAGAAACTAAACTTTTTGGAGAAATATCACCTGATCTGATGAAACAAAATTGAACTTGTGGTATTTTTTTGGTAAAACTCTTGCAGGGCTTTAAAGGGCTCAATGGTGATAATGGACTGAAGGGTCAGAAAGGAGAGCCTTTCATAATGCACATAAAAGGTAAGAATAGAAGGGATCTTAACAATTCATCTAGTCGTGTCACAGATATGGTAAAAAATATTTAGACTGGTTTAACTGTTTATTTAAGGTACGAAGGGTGAGCTAGGTGTTTTAGGACCCCCTGGCCACAAAGGATGCATTGGAAAACAGGGGTTGGATGGAACGAAAGGTTCAATTGGAGATCTTGGCAAAAAGGTAAGGTACCCTACTAAAAATCTTAGTAGAAGTTGGCTTATTATTTTTATCTTGTAGTCACATATCAATTCATGAATGTTAACACATGATAGCTGCCGCTTTCCACAGCTCCAAGTAGTTGTGTTTTCTTTCATTTTAGTTGTTTCTTTGCAAGGCCAACAGATGAAATGAACTGGCCTCCTGCATATGTTGCAGGGCTTGATGTGGTCTCTCTATCTGTATGTCTTATATTGTATTATCAGTGATTTTCCAGTGCTCTAACTCAGGTCATTTTCAAATCATTGATTCCATTGTGAACTTCACGATAAATATATAAACATCACTGATGCAGGCACTGTGTTCTAATTTCTTATTGTATTATGACTTGATGTTTTAGGGAGATTGTTACCCAGGGTTTCCTGGTGAGAGAGGATGCAAAGGAGGTATAGGGGGCAAAGGAATGCCTGGAGAAGCGGGTCCTCCAGGCGTTGGAGTCATGGGTGCGATTGGAGAACGTGGATCTCCAGGTGACCGTGGCCAATTAGGAGCACCAGGACCCCCTGGAGTTAAAGGTGTCCAAGGTAAAGTTGATTGATTTTGTGAGTAGTTCAGCATATAGCTCACAGTGATCCATATGAAGATTAAATGGGAAAGGCAATAATGAATTTCTGAATGTCCCTTATTCAGGTGACACACTGCCATGCCTTCCTGCTAACCCAGGCCCCCATGGACCCAAGGGGAAGTGTGGCATTTCAGGTTTGTCCTTTTATTTAGAAAATAAAAATATTTCCCTTTTTCTGTTTCTGACAGTGATGCCCACTGTTGAGAACTTTTTGGTGAAATCTGCTTTTTTATTTGTCCAGGTAGTATAGGATCACCTGGTATTCGAGGAACTGATGGACCTCGTGGACTAGATGGACTAAAAGGAGAATGTGGAGATCCTGGACAGTATGGTTTCACTGGACCAAAAGGTACATAGTAAATTCCTGCCTGATCAGTAAAGTGTCTTATTGGTTCTATAAACTTATCAAAACATTGATGCCATCTTTGCTAGGAGTGCCAGGCTGTAAAGGTGATCATGGTAAAAAGGGCCAGGATGGTACAAGTGAACCTGGAAAGCAAGGACCCCCAGGCCCAGCCGGCATTCCAGGACTCCCAGGGCATCGAGGGGAATCTTTGCCTGGTCATAAAGGGTTACGTGGGCTCAGTGGAAGTATAGGACTATTAGGACCTAAAGGATTTCCGGGCCCAACAGGTCCACCTGGATTACAAGGTACTGTGTTACCTGCTTAGCTCATCCTCTCCTATCAGCACAGCACTTCCCCTCTATCTCTATCTCCTCTTTGTATAAGTTAGTATTCAAAGAGACAGACCTGCAGCAATCCAGGATTACTAACTCTCATGCATCTGGCATGGCACAGCATCAGCAGACCAGAAATCTTATGACAAATCTGTATTATTCTATTATAAACCTAAAATAAGCTTCATCAAAATTGTTGGGGTAGTTTGCAAACACTACAGACTATTTTCAAGGCAATAAAGCTATTACATGCATGCAAATGAGTGTGCATGTATGTGCAGACTTATCTCAAATTAAAAATCTCACTCCAGCAAGCTGACCTAAGTTGGCAACCCTGAATACTCAACAGCATATATGGAAAAAAAACATTTGTAGTACAGTATATTTGACGTCACGGCCAAACTGAGAGTCAGTTTCTTAGGTGTATGATTATAGTTCATGGAATGATTTTGCAATGCGCAGAGTGACTCATTGTAGGTTCCCCTGTACTGTTTTTGTTTGTATGTATAGCTTCTTATATGCCCTTATTTTACTATTTTATGCTCAGTGTGACCAAGTGAATATAAGCTAAGATGAAAACCAGTGTTCTTAACAATGGTTTGTTATAGTTAAGCCAGCAAGCAATATAATTACGTTTTTGCATCGTGAATAAATGCAAATACACATATGACAACTGAGGAATACTTGCCTGATTGTTGAATATTGGGGTCAGGGACCAGCTTAGTTGTTCTTAAATGAACAGCCAATACTAGTATATCTTTTATTTGAATGGCTCTCAGATTGGGAAGAGATTTGATGCAATTTTGTTTTAAAACCCTCCAACATGTAGTGGAGGTGATTATTTATTTAAAAGTTGCGCTCCGGAATGACACTTCAAATTCTGTGATCTCCTTGCTTGCTAGTATATAACAGCAGTAGGACTTTTCAGGCTTCTTTACTGTGCTATTGCTCCTATTGTTAATGAAAAGTACTTGTAAACCACATAATAGTAGTTATTAATAATTTCAATGAAGGTATGCGTGATGCACATTTATTCTGTGTCTCTAGGTTCACCTGGGCTGCCAGGCAAGAGTGGCTTTAAGGGCCAAAAGGGGCAGCCTGGAGCTCAAGGCCAGCAGGGACCTTTAGGAAAGATGCCGATGCAGTGTGACTGTGGACCTCATGGCCCAAGGGGGCCTCCGGGGTTCCGGGGTACCACTGGCCCTCCAGGTTTGTCTACTTGTATGACTATAGTCATGTCGATTGATAACATGACTGTTGAAATAGCGGAATTTTCATACATCTTCATGAGGCCGGCGGTGCTGCAGAGTGTCTCTTCACACTGCTGATGCTGTAAGCAGATGTTTCTGCTTTCAAGGCTGCGATGGGAAAAAAGGTCACAGAGGGGAGATTGGTGTTCCTGGTTACGGGTACAAAGGCCTACAGGGGAAGTGTGGCCCCCCTGGAGCCCCAGGATGTCCCGGATCTCAGGGGCCCCCAGGAGCATCAGGGGAGCCAGGAGTCTCCGGACAAGTGGGGATGAAAGGTCTGCAAACATTGAATAGTATCATTTACTTAAGAGATTTGCAGTAACACGATAATTATACAGATCTGTGAACACATTCACAACATATTACAATGCAGCTTAAGAAGTATTATAATCAACACTATAATGCCTTTTGACTGTCAACATAAGATGCTGTAATGTTTTATTAATTCTTATGCTGACCACTATGAAGTATTACAGGTATCTATAATGTATTATAGATGAGAACTTCAAGCAAACTGTTACCATAAGGGTTAAGGACAGAACATGCACATAATCTTACAGTTATTCAAGCAAAACAACAAAACATGGTGCATGAATGGGAAATTTTCAAAAGCTTACACTCTGACTTTGTCCTTGCAGGCATCTGTGGCATGCCTGGTCAAGTTGGATTAGCTGGTCGCCCTGGAAAAACTGGCTGTCTTGGGCTTGGAGGGAATAAAGGGGAGAAGGGCTTCAATGGTCACCCTGGTCCCTGTGGGGATATTGGATGCAAAGGAGTGAAAGGTAGTACCTAGAATATAATAGTTACTTACAAACTGACTAGTGTTTAGCATACCCCAGTAAATAATGTTGTCTCATATCCCAGGTTTTCAGGGTGTACTGGGACAACAGGGAGGCACCAATGTGAATAACATTCCAGGTAGAAAAGGGTTCCATGGACCACCTGGTTTAGATGGGACCCCTGGGCCCAGAGGTGAGGAAGCTGAGCCTATTCTCCAGCTTGAGCTTAAGTAAGGTTGAGGTTGTTTAATTAGTGCTGAACATTTCAAGAACATATTTAAAGATAGTCAAGACAACATTGTGTCAGGTAGGGCTTCTGCTGAGACATAACTTAATATTCTTACTGAATCTGTACTCAATCTATTTTTTGGTATTGTACGGCCTAATTAGACTGATGTAACAGATTAACTGTCAGAGCATTATGGAAATAAGCATGGTGCATGTAAGGAAAAAGGCTATGTGATTGTTCTGTGTGGAATGTAGAGTGAGATGTGTTGGCTCTATAATTATGTGACTGAAGGAGTCAAAGGTCAGCCTGGGAAGTGTGGCACTCCTGGCTTGAATGGAAGACCTGGACTACCTGGCCCAGAGTTTGGTCCTCAAGGACCACCAGGAAAGTGTGGTGTACGTGGCTTATCTGGCCTGCCTGGTTCTCGTGGATACAGGGGTGATCCTGGATTCCGTGGTGAATGTGGAGACCAAGTAAGATTTGCAGCTTGTCTAAAGCTTATTTAATTTTTGTAGCAATGTTCAGTGATACTGAAGTTTTGGTATATTGTGATAGTATAATTGTGGTACTGGTTGTGCAGCATGCGCTCATGTGCTAAATTAATTATGTTATACTCATTAAGGTCTCTCTGGTAGGGAGACTTTGGGCCATGTGGAATACCCGGGAATCCAGGTCCTACTGGTGCCCAGGGCTTGAAAGGTAGGTAGATCACCAAAGTATTGGCTACATGACGACAACTAAATGGTGTAGTTGCAACATTCAGTTGGATAAAAAACATAAGAAAATGCTAATTTATGTCACTATTTCTATCTCCTTTCATTGAATATATAGCAACGTTCATGTGTATGAATGAGCCATTCACATCTGGCTACATCCTACCCCGCCTTTTGTGGCGCTGATGGGGACGTATCTGGATCGCATTTCACCGTTGTGCTGTTCATAAAATTACCATGTAAATGCGATTTGAATATGTGGTAATGAGACTATTTAGAATGTGAATAGCGACCTTCGGGTGAGAGCCATACTACACACCCCTGATGCAGGTAAAACAGAGTAAGATGACTTTGTTTACTTTTTTGCCGATTTAACCTAATTTTAAAAAACTACAATACTTCCGACAATGGACATTTTGAAAAGAAGACAGATTATTTTCATGATTTCATGAAAAGTACGCTGCATCGCCGAGGATGCACTCGACCCCAGAGGGTTAAAATAAAGATGAGCTTAATGCAAGAACAAATATATAAGAAATAATTTGCCATGAACAAAGTTTGATATTGAAAGAAATGTGAGATCATGCCCCAGCCAGTGAATGTGTGTTCTC
This sequence comes from Pollimyrus isidori, assembly GCA_019775955.2. Lineage (NCBI taxonomy): Eukaryota > Metazoa > Chordata > Actinopteri > Osteoglossiformes > Mormyridae > Pollimyrus > Pollimyrus isidori. Next base: position 17,928,002 of record JABFDZ020000040.1, on the reverse strand, counting down.
AACTCCTACACCCCAGAGAGTTAAATATGTTTTTACTAGTTCTGCCAACGTCAAAGCATTATCTTTTGCAATTGATCTGGAAACCTTAACAGGCTACTTTGTTTTTAACACAAATTAACTCCCAATAGTTTGTGAGCCCATTTATGGGATAGAACAGGGATCTCACCAAATCACTGAAAAAATGTGCAAGTTTTTGTCATGGACACAATAAACCCCACCCAGAAGCAAGTAGCATTTGTAGAAACTAATGCTAATGAGAACAAGCAGAGACAGTGAGGATAGGAGTGGCATTTGTCAATACTAATGCAAATGAGAACATGAGCAGCGTTTTTGGATCCTAAAGCTACTGAGAACAAGCAGAAACAGTGAGGAGAGGACCAGCATTTGTGTATGCTAATGCTAATGAGAACAAGCAGAGATAGTGAAAAGAGGAGCAGTGTTTATGGATGATAATGCTAATGAGAAGAAGCAGATTCCGTTAGGAGCAGAGCGGTGTTTGTGGATGCTAATGCTAATGAGAAGAAGCAGATTCCGTTAGGAGCAGAGCGGTGTTTGTGGATGCTAATGCTAATGAGAAGAAGCA
>JABFDZ020000040.1:17911331-17927319 GCA_019775955.2 Pollimyrus isidori | reverse complement strand
GATTCCGTTAGGAGCAGAGCGGTGTTTGTGGATGCTAATGCTAATGAGAACAAGTAGATACAGAGAGGAGCAGCATTTGACGATACTGATGAAAACACGCAGAGACTGAGAGGAGAGAAACGGTGTTTGTGGCTGCTATGCTATTGAGAACAAGTACACATGGAGGAGAGGAGCAGCATTTCTAGATGCTAATGAGAAGAAGCTGAGACAGTCAGCAGTGGAACAATGTTTGTGGATGCTAATGCTCAAAAGAATCAGCAGAGACAGTGAAGAGAGGATCAGAATTTGTTGATGCTAATTCAACAAAGTTCCTGTACCAAAAGTGCCAAACCAGCTGGGGTACTTCTTTGGTATTTTGGGGTGGGACTTGCCAATGTATTTCCTTTCAATTAGTGATGCAAATAGCCTGCTGCTGAAATACAAAATACAACCGGCATCTTTTAAAACACACAGCGAACAGCAAGAAACAAAATAAAAAGCACTAGAAACAAAAATATTTGAAGTAAAATGGAAGGATGGACAAATGAGGAAACAGTCTTTAATCACCATAAAGCACCCAAGGAGAATAAAAGTTTAATGCAGATGAAAAGTTTCATATAATTAACTTGTGTAGATACAAAATGTTACTGTTTCATATTTGATTAATTACTAGCAGATTTTCCTTAAAGATCGAGTTGTGTGTAGTGCGGGGTTCTGGCCATCCAGTGAGGGTGAGGTGTACCTTTTAATGTGGTGATCTGGAGTTTTGTCAGAGCCTTTGCCTTAGGACACTGGGCGGAACACTGTAGGCTTGTCAGAGTTCAGAGCAACAGGGCATGCAAGACCTACAGTATGGCCTTACAAGATGTTTAAGATCTCCCACACTAAATTTTGCCACATTCCCCACCAAACATTCCATGGTCTTTCGGACAGCTATGAATAGATTTTGCCAAACAGAATATTATAGAATATATATATGTAGAATACATTATAGAATATTTATGTGAATTCCACTGTGTACCACAATAATAAGATGGTATAAAAAACAGGCACACAGGATGGATTAGGGCTAGATCTAAAAGTATTTATTTTTGGTTTTCATCAACAGTCACATCAAAAGGGGCTGGAAAACCCCAAATTCCCCGCAAATATCAAAACAGTTTCAGCAAGCAGGATTTCTTGCTTAGCTGGATAAGTTATCAGATTTAAGATAGTCCATTTAGCCCAGACTATCTTTGTTCATTTACCCCAGACTACCTTAAATCCAACAAGTTATCTAACTAAGCAAGAAACCCTCCTTTGTGAAATTGGCCCTTGCACTCTCTATTCCGTGTAATAAATGTAAAAACAGAGACATGTACGTCATACAAGGGCAGCCTCTATATAATCCCCAAGGATCCCAGACTCACACCAGCCGATTAGACTTTCACCTTCGATCATCTTCTATATAATAAAAATCATGTACATTAATAGTTGAAACTCTGTTATGCTCAACAATAATTCAGCATTACTCAGTAAAGAAAAAAGCCCTACCTTGTACTTGCGACTAACCTTGATGTAGATGTGTGACTTCTCCTGCTTGAGCCCTTAGGCAAACATTTTCATATCCCACTATCAATATACTCGAACTTCACGATGAACGTTCTTAAAATCCTTAATTAAAGTACATATGTTTACTTATAAATGCCACAATCTCTCCTCCCAATTGACCATTAACAAAAGCAAAAGGTAGTTCGCTGCGGATCGTGAGACAACGAGGACCATAAATATAGTGGAATACCGCACCTAAATTTCAAAATAAAAGTCCACTCAAAGCGTCAATGTAGAAGGCCTCTTGACATCTATGTTAGAGCTACTTGTACCAGTTACATTTAGAAAATTATCTCGCACCTTGCAGGTTTATAATCACTGAGCTGTACAAGGCTCCTTTGAAGTCTGCAAAAAGATCCACAGAATAAGTGTAGATGGCAGATGGCTGCGTTCAAAAGATGTTAGCTGCAGCATCACCATTGGCAGCAGCATCTGTTTTCACCATTGGCTGCAGCATCTGTTTTCACCATTGGCAGCAGCATCTGTTTTCACCATTGGCAGCAGCATCTGTTTTCACCATTGGCAGCAGCATCTGTTTTCACCATCGGCAGCAGCATCTGTTTTCACCATTGGCAGCAGCATCTGTTTTCACCATTGGCAGCAGCATCTGTTTTCACCATTGGCTGCCCTGTATCTTGTAGTTTTGCTGCCCTCTGCAGTAGTTACAATTTTGTTCTGATCAAGTGCACATTTTTAAATCATTTTTGAGTTATGTCGATAAAATCAAGTGGCTGAGCTGGCCTTCTCTTTGCTATCACTGTGTGGCACTGCTTCTGTTTTGATGAGATTCCAGTTTGTTACCTCAACAATACAAAAACTACGAGTTATTATCAAGTGCCCTTTATTGCTATCAGTGGTGCTGTGTCATTTTTGGAGCAGTCTCGGCTTAATGGGTTTTAGTTCCTCACCCATACAATGCCTGTGAAAAGTTTGAAAAAGATCTATAGAATGGTTTTTAAGTTATTGTCTTAACAGACACGGTAAACCTTCTGGCAACGGCTCATATTTATGCACCACCCTGGAGGAGTTGACTATCTGAGCAGCCTCTTTAGGGTCCAGGTAATGATATTGCGGACTTACCACTATCCTTTGTATGTGTACATGTGTGTATTTCTAGCCCTAAGCAGACCATTGGGTGTTGTGCAGTTTCTTGATTACACACAACTTAAGAGGGACAACAGTCGCTTTAGAAAAGAGTACAGCACTTTGATGAAGTACTCCTTATTCACTGACAGCTGTCATTGCCATAATGGAAGAGTAGAATGACACTACAGCGGTCAGATATGAATCCAAGGCTTTGTACTCGGGAAATTACGTCTGTAATGTTTGGATATTACACACACCTGTGTATTCCAGGCAGCCACTAACATTCTGTAAGCGACAACTTTGGATCAGGAATTTGTAAGTGGTCATACTGTGACTGAAACACAATGAACTACAATCAATGTAATTACAGACGGAGCGTCTTTCACAAAATGCAGTGTCATAGCTAAAAGTTCTGTTTACCACTCCAAGAAGCATCGCATTATTTTGACGCGATTGCTAATTATTATATATTTTACACAGTTCACAAGTTTTTGTACGTGACCGGCTGTTAAAGTACTTTGTTAGTTGTTTCGCAGGACTTGCTGTGAGTCTGACCAATCAGCGCTGGAACCACTGTAGTTCCAACTACGGAAGTCCTAACTAACTAACATGGTTCAAACTACTGTGGTACGAAGATTTCGGGGAACAATCATTGTTTGATCTTGAGTTTTGATAAAATTTTCCCATAAGAAATCATGGAAAACCAATTAATTGGTTCCCGGTCTCAAAAAATTACACTTAAATATGTTTTCAACATTTAATGCAAAATGAGCAGATAAACAAGAACATATACTGTACTAAGCACATTTATCGTCATTAGTCCTCTGTCAGCATTTCAGTTTGTCTCACCAGTCCGGTTATTGTATTGTCTGCCTGCGTTTTGCCTTCCTTGCCTGTAATTAAACTCTGTATTCCCGATACCCTGACATCTGCGCTTTTGTCTCCGTTCTGTCCCCACTCGGTATGACAATATTATTATAATTAATCAAATTAATGATTTATTACTAATATTAAAATAATGACCCCACGACCCAGTAGGGTAAGCGGTTTGGAAAATGGATGGATGGATTAAAATAATGAATAAGAAATCTTTATTTTTAAATGTATTTATGTAATTACTGTTACTGTCTATCATTGCCTAAATATGTTTTTACTGTCTAAATATATGTACTCAGCTGGTGTAAACATGCACGATGCTCTCACAGCGAATGTGAGACTGAGACTGAAGCGTTACCCTTTGTTTCCACTGAGAAGTGCCGTGTGACTCATTTCCCCGCACGTACAAGTTATCTTGGGTCGGTGTTCACAGTTTGAATTCTGAGATTCAGATCGAGCTCTAGGTCATTTTTTTTGTAACTGGTTAGTTTGACTTTTAAGAAATTTGAATTGTAATGGGTTCGAGAACTGAGGTACCATTGTATGTTCCATTCTCTTAGTAACAGGTTTCAATTATCTTGACAAACAGGCAGTTTCAGCTCCTGGTTTAATAGTCAGAACAAGATACTAACATTTACACATTCATCTTGCCTCTGACTATTCACCTCTCTCCGACTTACATATTAACATTGTGCCATCTGCTAGCCCATGTGCTTCTGAAGTTTAGTCCTCTTGTTTTAATTCCCCGTGCTCATGTTTATTTTCAGCTCAAGTTTGTTCAGTTTAAGTTTAGTTAAATATTAAAAAAAAGGTTTCTGTTTTGACCAATATCTTCCTTCATCCTTCATGCCATGACACTATGCAGTGCTAATTCTATTTTGGGGCAGTCTCAAAATGTAAACAGTTTTAGTACAATTCTGGTGCAAAATTTGAAAAAGCTCCCTGAAATAGTTTTGGAGGTATCACTCTACATACCATAGTTTCTGCGGCAATGGTAGAAACAATATATATGCCCCAAATTTCAGAGAATACAAAAAGAAAGTTGTTGTATTATCTTGTCTTAACTCAAACAAGTGGTTTGTGAAAAACAATAATTTTTTTTTGCATAGGTGAAAAGGGAGAATCTATGTATGATACAGGAATAGCAGGAGAGAAAGGAAACCCTGGAGACAATGGTGCATTTGGTAAGTCTCTTGTGAACAATGAATTGTCTTTTAAGCAATTTCATTCAGAAGCATAACATTGTGGGTTATGTCACTTTTCATCTAACCTAAGCAATGATATATATAAATTTATATTTTAAAGCAGAGGAACACTAATGTACAAAATTATTCACGATACATTCCTTATTGGCCTGGGCAATATAAATGATTATCATATAAAGTTTACATGATAAAAAAGAAAGTTCAGTAAACTAGAAGGATTTGAGACAGACTTGCCCTTGCAGCGCCTTTTTACAATCTTCTTTACTGGAAAGAGGAAATGCATTACGTAGTGAAATGAAGAAGCTGTATTGTATTTTCCAATGCGAGAAGATGACGGCTACGTCGTCTTATTGCACTGACTGAGCAGTTTGAAGTATGTACACGTGTCATATTGACAATTGTACAATTTCTACCATAGCTAACTTAGTATACTGCATAAAACATTCTGCATTACTTCTGTACCAAATACCAGATCAGAATAGAGGAAAAGGGCAAATATGAAATATAAATTGTTATTGCTAGTGTGATGTTGATCGAGTTTGCATACGAATGTTTCTTCATGTGGTTCCTAGTTTGTGAAGTACACAAAATCACTCTTAATCGGATCACGATAAAATCTATCTGTACAATGAAATAGCTGCTTTCCTACTGTATTTTTTTTTTCCTGCAGCAATGAATTATAACATTTAACATAGACGTTCTATGTGTATTTCACAGTGCTGTTAGAATCCAATTATTACATTATCAAGAACATTGTGTACTGTCTTCTTTTTTCGCGCTGATCTGTTTTCTGTGCGCTAAGAATTGTGGGATATGGAAGTGGTAGTGGAATCATGCAAGCCACCATCATGCTGACTCGCTTCAGAAGGGCATGATAGACCACTCCCCCTTAGCCGTTGCTGCTTTAAGACATACTTCAACATGGCAATGGGTCTCGGGAATGCACAAACAAAGGCGGAGTGGTGAGGCAGAGTGCGTAGAGACCGGTTTGGGATTGGGTCTTAATCATCAGAAAAGCACAACAGAGACTTTAATTTCTAAGACAGCTGAAGAAATTCAGTATATCTGAGGTTTTAATGATTCAGTTTTATACTGCGCTCATCAAATCCATCCTCACCTCCTTCATAACAGCCTGCTTCAACTCTTCCACCTGAAAAGGACTGCAGAAAAACCCAAGGAGAACAATCTGACCTCCGTACAGGACAGTTATTACAGCAGGGTCCTAAAGCAAGCCACAAGAATAATGCTGGATATTTCCCACTTCCAACCCCTTCCTTCTGGAAAGAGGCCTAGAAACCTGAAGACAAGGACACACATAGAGGCCAGCAGCTTCTCCATAGCAGTATCTCTTCTGAAGCTGCACAGCCACGCACATTAGCATCAGTGGGATCCAGCTTAAACACTGCACCTTTGTGTATTCTCCTTTTTCTTCTCACGTTCCTCATAACGTTACTGCACCTTCTGTGGAACTGCACCTTACATGTATATTTTATGTTTCATGTTATCCGTCTGATGTCGTACATCTGTGTTCTGGGCCACATACATTGTAACATTCGGAGAAAATTGCGGTATGCTTGACATACCTGGTGAATGAAGTGTTTCAGAGTCTGAGTCTTCTCTGAGCTCAGTCATTAATGGGGTGTTTCTGAACCACAGCTGAATGAAATTAGAATAAGGTCAAATGATACTGCTGCCATGTTTGAGACAGACCACTGCTTTTCAAACACTTTCCAGGTGCGAGAGGTGACTCTGGGGACTCCGGCCTCTTAGGTACCTTTGGCTCTACAGGACAGAGAGGATTGCCTGGAGAACTTGGGCCTAAAGGACGACAAGGAGACGCAGGTAATAATAATAATCTACTGCCAATAAAGCAGTGGCCTTTACAGGTGTTTGTAAAGTTAACAAATGAACCAAGTTTTTAAGTGCCTGAACCGTTTTTATCCTTAAAAGAAAATGTGAATATTTAATTAATGGATAGATGCAACCAAGGCACATCCAACTGGCTTCAAAATGAATAAAATGCAAGTTTCTCTTCAAGATATAACTTACCAAACACTAGTAATGAGTGTGAGGTTGCACAGCCTGAATTATGATTAGATGGCCACTGTGGAAAAAAATGAAAATGTCCATGAAATTATGCTTGTCAGATTTTTCACAAATGTAAAAAATGAAGTGTAAGAATATTACATGTTGTATAGACTTTATAAGCAGGTGAAAGATGGCTGTATCTTTCTGAATAATCATTGCAGAAAGATAAAATTTGTATCCATTGTCTTTTATTACACTACTCATTTAAGCCTAAAGGCACGATCTTAGTCTTCACATCTTTGTTGTTTTCTGAAGGTAACATGGGCCTTCGAGGTCCATCTGGAAAAAAAGGAAAGGAAGGTCCTATAGGATTCTCTGGACAGAATGGACTGATTGGAAATCCAGGACCTAAAGGACTTGCAGGTAAAAATCAAATAAATGTTAATTTATATCCATATTAATATACATATACAGGAAACATGCATACAGTACTGCACAGAAGTCTCAGGCAGTTAATGAAAATGTTAGACACCTGCCACAAAACCATGTTTCAGTCAACGATGAACCGTGTACATGACAAGCTTTAAAAATTGAATTAAAACTCTTACTAGCATTAACATGTCTGGGTTGTTCTTTGTTTGGTTGTCAGGATTGATATTCCATAGCAACTTTGCATAAAACATTATGTAATCAAACTCTGAACTAATGTCAGGCCGATATCTGAATTCACATTAGCGAATATTGCCACAAAAATACACTGTATGTACAAATGGATTTGGATATACCTGATAATTATTGAATTCAGGTATTTCATTCAGACCCATTGCCACATGTGTATAAGATCAAGTACCTAGCCATGCAGTCAGGTTTACAAACCTTTGTGAAAGAATGGGCCATTCTGAAGTGCTCAGTGAATGTAAGTGTGGTAATATCATAGGATGCCACTTTTGCAATAAATAAGTTCATGAAATTTCTTCCTTGCTAGATATTCCACAGTCAACTGTAAGTGGTATTAATGCTAAGTGGAAGCATTTAAGAACAACAGAAACTCAGCCATGAAGCGGAAGACCACATGAAGTGACAGAGCAGTGTCACCTGAAATGTTAGGGCATTTAATGTGTTAAAGTTGCAAATACTCTTGACCCAGTAATTGCAGAGCTTCCTCTGGCATTAACCCCAGCACAAAATCTATGATCTGAAATCTTCATGGAATGTGCTTCCGCGGTTGAGCAACTGCACAGGGGTGCCACCGGAAATCTTGGGCCCCCTGAAAGATTAAAATTCCCCCCACCCCTTTTTGCGAAAAGGTATGCTGCATGTGATCATCTATTTAGGTGATAACATCATTAGATGGCTTTATTTTAAATTCATCATTGTAAGAATTAGACTATTACATATTGCAACTACATATTGTTACTTGGTCAGTCCATTCTAAGTTCTTAATGTGTTGGAACATCTTGCATGCATCACTGTATCAGTATGGACTTATAACAGATACACATTGTTTATACTTCAGATGGTAAAACATTTACACTAGTACTGACATAGCAAAGGTACCTATGAAAAAGGTGTTTCACCTGAAGTACACTCACTTATTAAAAGGCACAACAAATGTTCAAATACTCAACGCAGATACTTACAAACAGTATCAACAAATCCAAACATGAACAATGGTAAGACATTTACAGTACTTGTTTTTTTTCTCAACTAAACACTTTTGTCTCTTGATTTAGATGCCTAAGTCCAGACGCCGAGGCTTCTTGGTAGCAAAGTCATAAATTAAGTCTTTGAAATCTAGACAGAGCCAGTTCACTTTCAAATGAGAGGATTGCCAGACTATTCAACCTTTCCTGTACTGTACCATTGTTGACCTGAGGTAGCTCTTGATAAGTATCAGTTTACTAAGTGCTCTTTCTCCACCAGCAACCGTAGCTGGGAGAGTGTAAAAAATCCTAATGGCAATACACAGTTCTCCAAAAATGCTCTGGAGTTGCATCTTGTAAATTGAATTGAGAAGCTCAAGGCTGGTGCAATCATAGGGGAAAATGGCAGAAAATACTGTGTTGAGATGCCTGATTTCACTCTCAAACTGAGGAGTGAGGTGCTTTGTGTGAGGTGCTTACCTTTCTTTGGGAAAAACTGAGTCACCAGTTGTCTGCCCTTTTTCTCCCTCTCAGCTTTCTGCAGCTTCTCTTTACGTTTTTGGTAGCCGGACTTCTTATTCACTGTCACTATCACCATCAGTGGCGACCGTTCATGTGTAGCCTACACCTGCGTGCAGCGGTTACGCTCACGTTATATAGAATAGAACAGCTGATCATTCTCTGAGCATAAGCAAATCACGTCCCGCTCTGCGAGAATCAGACCATACCATTCCTCAATAAGAGAGAGGGGTAAATGACAATATGATAAAGAATTCAAGAAAAATGTTATAGAAAACGACAACCATGTTCACAGATAAAATTTTATATTTTATTTCAAAAGCCTGAACAGGGCAACATTATTATGATAATATTATTAGCCCCTGACAGGGCCCCATGTCAGTGCTGGGCCCCTAGAATCGTTCTAACCTTTCCCCCCCTGGCGGTGCCCCTGAAACTGCATGCAAGCCTCACACCACCAAGCGCAATGCGGGATGGAGTGGTGTAAAGCATGCTGCCACTGCACTCTAGGGCAGAGGAAAGTGTTCAAATGACGAATCAGGTTGTCATTGTCAGGTCAGGTTTGGCAGTGGGATGGACGATTTTGGGTTTAGGAAATGCCAGGAAAACATTACCTCAGCATATCTTTGGACAGTTGTGTCAACTGTGAAGTTTGGTGGAGCAGGGATAATGTTATGGATCTTTTTTCCTAGGCCCTTACTTCCAGTGAAGGAAGTAAGGGAACCGGTCAAATTTTGAGATAGGGCATCCCAAAACTGAAGCAATGGGTGCCTTCACATTCCAAGAACATTTTTTTGGAGCCAGAACCTTTTTCCAAAACCAGAAACTTCTATCATGTTCACGCCACAGGAACTCAAACCTATTTTTAGTTCCTATCTATCTTGGAAGTTATGTGGAAGGGCTGAATACTGTCAGTTTACAGTATTCAGATTATGTGGTGTGGGTATCATAAATTCCATTTTATATCAAATTACCCAGAGGGTCCCAGGTCACCCCATCTGAATAAAATTTAGAGGTGCTCCTGTGCCAAAATTATGCCAAATCCCAAATATTAGGTCTATTTCTCTAATAGTTATGAAACTACAGCATTTTGATATTTTTATTAATTGCATACAGTTTGCTATGGAGTTTCATTAATATTATGCAAATATTGAGATGATCCATTTCTTTAAATAAGTAAAGATGTTTTATTATACTATTTTCAAAATCTTTTTAGGCCCTCCAGGACCCTTAGGATTACATGGGCTTAACGGACTAAAGGGTGGGAAAGGAGCGAAGGGAACCAAAGGTAAGCATGGTATATATGGCACGTACTTTCACATACATGTAGTTGCATATAAAGGTGTAGGCAGCACTGGCATAAATACCTCAGATAGATGGACCTGCATGAATCACAAATAATTTTCCAAAAGAACCTCGGTGAAATGCTCAGATTTGGAAGAACCAAGGGTGTCCAATTAAAAACATGTATCCCTAAAAATCCATTATTTCAGCAGCATGAAATGACACATTTTCGCAGAAACTTTACAAAATAAACCTAAAACAACATAATGAGACACCCTTAGCACCACAGCCATCAATGAACACTTAAGTGCTTTAAATGGACTTACATGGATTGTCAGCAAAGTAAATATGTTGGTATCAGGATGACACAAAGCGTATTCACTTATTCAGAATTTTAAAAGGTGTTAGTTACTTGTCTAGCTATCAACATTATTAAAGTTGTTATAATTAATGATATAATGTAATCAATACAAAGGACCATCAGGAATTCATATGTTAACTAGTACAAATGCAAATTCTGATTAAATGGATGAGTTCATTAAACATCTTTTTATTAGTCAATTTGATGCCAAATGCTGTCAGTAGTCATAGTGGTATAGGCATATTCCATATATAGTAAAATTATATGTTTTGTAAATTATACAGAAAGGTCTACAAAGCAATTTGACACACAAACTGTACAGTACAGTATGGGGGGTATTTTCTGCAAAAAATAAAATTAAATTGGAAATGATAAAAAAAATACAATTTCCACTTTGCCATTTAGTTTCCAAAGTCTGCGGGCAAAAAACCTGCAAAAATTAAAATTAAAATGAAATCGCACCAGTTGCATTTAAATTTTCCACTCATGTCAGACGTGAGTTAAAGTTGAGTTGAGGGGTGCTCAAATATTATATGTGAATTTTCACACTTGTGGGGATCTTCCACCCCTAACCCCTGCAAATGTGAAGGGGTTACTGTATACAAAAGCGCATATGATGCCAAAATATGATGAAAAACATATTAGACAATCCCTGCAGATAGTGTCTTCCTCAGCACGGATAAGTTTGTGACCATAGATTCTGGTACACAAATGTGTTAGAAACTCAGAATTGTGTCAATAAATGTCTTTGTTAGCATTTTAATCTTGCTTGTAGCAAAGTGATTATTGTTAAGTATCTTTAAAAATAAGTCTCAAAATGTTTTCTGATGTAGATACCCATGTTTCTTAGGTTCTGGACAGAGAGGACCCTCAGGACACCGGGGTGTTCCAGGCAATATAGGCCCCAGGGGAGCAGCAGGCCCTAATGGGTCCTGCGGAAAAGGGGTAAAAGGCTCCACAGGCCAAATGGGATCCTCAGGTATCTGCATCTGTTTCATGTGTGTGGAGTTTGCACGTCCTCCCCGTGTCGTCGTGGGGTTTCCTCTGGGTACTCCGCATTCCCCTCAAGGTCCAAAGACATGCCGAGGCTAATTGGGCTTACTAAATTGCCCATAGGTGTGCTTGTGTGAGTGAATGGTGTGTGAGTGTGCCCTGCGATGGGCTGGCCCCCTGTCCAGGGTTGCTCCCTGCCTCGTGCCCATTGCTTCTGGGATAGGCTCCAGACCCCCCACTAGGATAAGGAGGTTGTAAGATGGATGGATTTAAATACTGTTTGTTTTGGGTTCTGAGTCCAGTGATTAAATCAGTTATTTCTAGTTAATCCTAAATCTAAATCTAGTTATATCCTAGTTCTGTTTTGCTATTTTTTGACTGCACACGGATCATATAAAATAACAGAATTTAATATGATTGAATAATTTTGTATCCATTTATAATCACCTAGTAAGTCCTTATTTAAATTCTCTATCCAGTATCTTTAGCGCCTATTTATCTTTCCTTTAAATCAGTAACCTCCCCCCACATATCAAACTCAAAATTCAATGTATAAAGGGAAAAAACTAAATTACATCGTAAACCATTCAGGCATAACAATATGCAAGGGTTGATATACTGTTTAATTCATGCAGAACAATGTCCAAAAGTTAATATATACTTCAGTTCAGTCCATCATATCCTAACTGCACATGCAAAAGTTCCCTCTACCCATCCTTCACCGTTGCTCCATGGGTCTAGCTCACCATCCTGATATGAACTACGTTTGGTAGGTCGCTGTTCTGCGAAGCACATGCAGGAAAATTTGTCGATGTGTCAATGTAGCATAGAAAAGAACTATTTATCATGGCTTAAAGCTTTTTTTCTATCTTCCTTTTTCTTTTGTTTTTGTTTTTTTAAATCTTCTTACACCACATGAGATGTACTGTAAAATCAACTTGGCAAGTTTTCTTTTTGCCGTTTAAAAACAACCCGCACTCTCCACGTTACTTCGTGACATCACCTCACAATCTGCATACCACTTTCGGGGTAGTCTGATATGCCTTGACTATTTAAGATATTTCGCCTATCTGGAAAAAAAAAATATTCCAAAGTGTTACATGTGCTTTTATTCAGCACAGACTCAGCACCAATAATCTGAGACCACTTAGAATGTCATTATTCTATTTTTTGTTAAAATCAACTTTAAAAATATACTGTTGAGAAACCTATTTTCAGACATGCTGAGAAATTGTAAAATATCACATTTTAAACATAGCAAAGACTTTTGAGCTCTGAAACTTATAGACACAGGGGTTGGCTACACATAGGTGAAAGAGACATTATCCTACTGGGTTGGAAGGGGGTCCAGAGCCTATCCTGGAAGCAATGGACATGAGGCAGGGAACAAGCCTGGACAGGGGACCAGCCAATCACAGGTCACACTCACACCTACGGGCAATTTAGTAGCTCCAATAAACCTCAGCATATCTTTGGACTGTTGAGAAACCCCACGATGACATGGGGAGAACATGCAAACTCCACACCTGTTACCCAGACAGCAACTGAAATCCAGGTCCCAGTGGTGCAAGGCAACAGTGCTAACCACTGCACCACCATGCCGTCCCAGTACCTGACATAATTATATAAAAACTAAACTGCTACATTGTTTTGCGATCAACAATATTGTATTATAAATTCAATTTAGAAAAACTAACCGATAGGGTGATGTGGTGCGGTGGCACAGCACGAAGGTCCTGGGTTCAGTCCATGGTTCGTGCGTAGGACTTTTCTGTGTGGATTTTGCATACTATCGCCAGGTTCGCATGGATGTCTGCAAGGGGCTTAGGTTTCCTTCCACAGTCCAAAATTGTGCATGGTAGGTTAATTGGTGACTCTACGTTGGCCCCGTGAAAGTGTGTGCCTTGTGGTGTGTTGGTAACTGCCCAGGGTTCCTGGGATAGGCTCCAATCCCCCTGTGACTCTAGTTGGGATTAAGCGGTTACGGTGATGGATGGATGGATGGATGGATAGATGGATGGATGGATAACTAACAATGCTCATCCCAGGTCAAACTTAACGTAGGTATTTATGAGTATAAAAACTTTGTGGCAGACTGAAGTGCCATTGAGCACTAAATGCCAAAGTTCCAGGAAACAGTTTCCAATAGGTGTCATGCCCTAATTCAGTATTATCATTACTAAGCCTATGGGTATACCTCTACCATTCATCTCTGCAGGATCTCCAGGAGCAAATGGCCCCGTTGGGCCTCCAGGTGCAGACTGCAAAAATTCCTTGCAAGGCCCTGTTGGAGATCGTGGCTTACCTGGACTAGATGGCTTAAGGGGTAAGATCTGTCTGGTCTTCTAGGATACTTAGGTATATAACATTCTTCACTGTTATTATAATATTTTTAATTTAATTCCTACAATGTATATGGTGTAGGGTTGTGGTGACCCTGGAGTATATCCCAAGAAAGACGGAGAACTCACTTACACACTCCATAAAACTCATCTAAACACGTATCTTTGGATTTTGAGGAAGCTGCGCAATCATAGGGAGATTCAAAACTCACATATGCAGAGAGGCAGGAATGGAAGCCTCAGCCCTGGAGGTGTTTCATTTAAAGGAAAATTGCTTTCCAGAATACCTTTGCAATGGAAGAAATAATATCCATAAATAGACCAAGTGACGAAGTAGACACAATAGATAAGGGTGGTGTGTGGCCAAGAGTACAGGTTTGGTTTCATCACAGGTAGACACCAAATCAGCCTTGAACCCCCCCCCCCATACAGTACATACGTATGGTACTCCTACAATATTAGTAGGGACATGTCCCTACCATCCATTTAAAGATCTACACCCTTCTGTGTGACTCAACAGGTTAGGATGCTGTACCTGTGATCAGAAGGTCAAGGTTTAAAGTATGAGAAACCAATTTGTTTTTATTTCAGGGCCACCTGGAGATATAGGGTTCCCTGGTCCATCTGTGCCAGTTATGGGAGATGAGGGGGATAGAGGCCCAGCAGGACCCTGTGGCATCAAAGGCTTGCTTGGCGATCCTGGACACAGGGGTCCCAAAGGGGGTTGTGGTTTGCTAGGGCAAAAAGGTAAAAATACTTGTACTTCATGTTCTTACTACTGTTTAAAAAGCATCAAAGTGTGTTTACGGGAGCCCCTTATGTGATATCTCTCAGTGGTCTCCCTCCCAAAGCCCCCGCTGGAAGTACTCACTTTGCTTCTTTTGCTAAGGGACCAAAACATTTGCAAATTTGCTTTTGCCAAAACATTTCGCGTGCCATTTTTGGGCATGGTAAATGGACTACATTTATATAGCGCTTTTCTACTCTTCCGAGGACTCAAAGCGCTTTACAATGTATGCCTCACATTCACCCATCCACACACCGGTGGCGAAGGCTGCCATGCAAGGTGCCAACCTGCACACCGGGAGCAATTTGGGGTTCAGTGTCTTGCTGAACGACACTTTGATGGGGTCAGGTGAAAGCGGGTTCGAAACGGCAACCTTCTGGTTGCCGAACGACAGCATTGCCCTCTCCATCATATATGAAGTTTGCCTGATCATTATTCTAAGTACGTATGCTGTATGTGGCAGGTATTAAGGGTAATCAAGGATTAAGAGGCCCGCCAGGAGCCATGGGACCTCCTGGAACATGTGGCCCCTCTGGACTCAAGGGCAAGAAAGGAGTGTGTGGTGATCCAGGTATGTACCAGTTTCTCATAATATAAAGTAACCAATGATGGGTTTCAAGCCAATAAAGTCTTAATATAGTTACTGCCAAAAAACAAGCTGTATTCTGAGCAATGTAGGTAACTTGGAGGTATTCATTATTCATAATTTTCTTGTGTATAATCATCATTCTTTCAGCGTCATTTCTTGGTGAAATCTTAAGTCACAAATTAATTAAAAATGGAAGTAAAAAGTTGAACTGGCATCGCGTTGAGGGTGTTCTTCTGCTTTGTGCCCATGTGCATCCTGCCAACCTGGTACTCTTTAAGTTGTTAGAAAAATTATGTATGGATTAATAAAATTCTTTATACTTTTTTTTATATAAAAAAGAGGTAGAGTACCCCTTGTTGGCTGATGGCTGCGCATATAGTGACATTCCCTCCATGCTGACCAGGGACATTTACAATAGCCCAATGGCCAATTATGTTCCTCCCCCTTCTCCTCCTTTTGGAGAGGTTAAAACTATGGACGCGCGAGTACAGCATTATCTGTATCTGTTAATCATATGAATTTTCTGTATCCGTATCTGTACTCGGACTGGGCGGGGCCTAACCCAGAAATGGGCGGGATTTAACCTGGAAGTGGGTCGGGTTGTCTTGAAATGGGCGTGGTTTTAACCAGTATGTTATTTTAAGCATGCAATTGATATGGGTTGATCAGAAATTGTTATATTTATTGCTGATTAGAAAACTATTTA
>JABFDZ020000040.1:17867823-17909667 GCA_019775955.2 Pollimyrus isidori | reverse complement strand
GGAAGACATTAAAACATTAGGACAGAAAACTCAAAGCAATATGCCTTGAAAATAATAAAAATATATATTACAATACAGAGAGAGAGAGAGAGAGAGAGAGAGAGAGCACGCTGTTCTGTTCTCTTCTCCGTGTTCTGTGTGTGAGTGAGCAGAGCAGGACACAGCAATACAATAAATCTGTATGTGTGTAGGGGAGGGGCGCTGTGACTAGTCTATCACAGAACGCAGACCGTCACCTACCCAATGAGAATTTTTATTCAATCCGAGCACAGATATTGACTCGTATTATACTTGTACTTGTCAAAAGTGCTTTATCCGTACCGGATACTCGTTTTAGCCGAGTATCCGGCTCAACTCTAGTTAAAACCACTCTCCTTTGAATCTCTCGCAGGCGGATTACATTATTGGCAACCACCATGTACAAGCTCCCTCTCTTGCTCCTCCGACAAAAGCCTTAACCTGCCTCCACTAGGTGGTCGTGTGTGTCCTACAAAATAGAAGCACTCATTACTGTAACTATTACACGTCCTTTACAGGAAAAAAATGGAAATATACTGAAACTCGAGTTCAGTAACTCAAGTCACTGTACAGAGCAGTCTTACTGCAAGTACACCTACCGGTTTTCCTCCATGAAGGTTCTGATGCTGGAGGCAACAGTGAAGAGACTCAAATTTGGCTGTACTCGTTGCCCAGCCTCCCACATAATCATAGCATGGACAAGGACATGGTCAACTAAAGTGACTCGAATTTCATCTGAGACCACTTGTCTCCTTGCCCTTGCTCTTGCTTCAAACGCTGTGCGCACACACGCTACGCGGGACGGGTGGTCACCCTAGTCCTCCCTAGTGTCCTAGACCTCCTTTTCCTCCTCCTCCTCTTCCTTCACCACGTCGTCGTCGTCCTCCTCCTCCTCCTCCTCCTCTACCTCTTCCTTTGAATCTCTTTGGATCCATTGTTTCAAACCTGAATGAGCTGACTTTGGCCCTTTTATCCATCTATCAAAGTTTCTGATTTGCGTGAGAAAAATTGACTCCTAGTGTTTTCACTTTGTGCTAATTGAGCTCAAGCTGTGCTCACTTGAGTTAACATTACTGAATGCTAGTGGTTTCTAAATGACCACATGGTGTAAGCACTGAAAAATGTAGGTATTTGTGTATAGAGTTTTGCAGATAGGATAGACTGTAACCACTCCATAATTTTTTCACATCGTGTGGGCATGCTGGTATGACCTCTGATTGGCTATGCAGCACCAACAGGAACCCAGAGGTAACCCAAAGTTCACCAAATCTGACTCATGTGTTAAAGCCTTGAAGGTTGCTGAAGGCTTTGTTGGTGTTACCAGTGATCTGTCTGCCTTCCCTTCTCATGCATATCTTCCTCTTGTATCCACTTGCCCTTTTGCACTAAATTGGCTCCTGCCCCCTGCCATGCTGCTTCCTCTCTCTTACTAATATGCTCTCTCTCCTTCTTCCATGATATCTCTCCCAATGAGCACCGGTCTTGTACCTGGTGTCCGGCGCCCCGGACCACCCCACATACGCTCCCGCATATCAGCTACCTCCTTATCCTTATTTTTCTCTTTAACTGCTTTTTCTTCGGCTATTTTTACCATCTACATCTGTTTAGCTAGTGGCTTCCTTACTGCGTTTTTGGGGGGGGGGCGCCCATCACCCGGTATTTATTTCCTGATCAAATTTGTGTTCCCTTTTTAATTTGCCCTGACTGTTTTGATTCCTTGTCTACCAACCTTTCTGCTTCCGTATGTGGGTTCACCCACCCATACTTAGTGTACTTCCCTATTTTATGAAAATGTCCTACTAACAAACACCACCAATACATAAAACAACACCCTCCAGCTAGGATGTTGGACATCACTGGGTCTATGGTTCTCAATGTTTCAATCAGCTGTGAACCACCTAATCTCACTAAGACTGCATGGGTGGTGAATCAGCTGGGGGGCAGGGAAGGCTGCAGGGATCTGTGGTATCCTGGGTGAACTTCTCCAGGCTGGTGGTAAGTCTGTCCTCCTGGCATTACTGTACATGCAATCTTTGCTTCCATTTGGAAGGGAAGGGTGATCGCCTGGATTGCGGCAACTACAGGGGGAAAACACTGCTTTTAGTGCTGAGTAAGGTCCTTGCTAGGGTCATCCTTAACAGGATCCATGCTAACTTGCTTGCCTCCAGCGACCGGAGCAGTCTGGTTTTATGCCTAAGAAGTCTTGCATGGACTGTGTCCTTGAACTGAGGGTTCTCATCAAGTGCAAGCGTGAGGTTCTTTGTAGCCTTTATTGATATATGTAAAGTGTTTGACTCAGTTGATCATGTTGCCCTGTGGTACATTCTGAGACTTCTCAGGATCCCCCCTGAAGTTATTAGATGTCATGGCCGGCCGGTACACTGGTACTCTGAGTGCTGTGCAAAGTGAAGGGAGAACCTCTGCGTTCTTACCAGTTGATTCTGGGGTCTACCAGAGGTGTGTACTTGCTTCTACTCTGTTCAATGCTTGTATGGGCTGGGTGTTGGGCAGAGTCATGGGGTCCAGCGACTGTAGGGCGTCCATTATTGATTGTGACTTTGCCGATGATGTGTTCTTTGCGAAGTCAATGGAGGCTTTGATTTGGGCTCTCGAGAGACTGAGTGAGGTGTCTGAGTGTGTGGGATTGCTGATGTCCTGGATAAAGACCAATATCCAGGCATTTAATGATTTCTTAGGCACAGTCATCAGTAATGTGTCTGCGGGGACAATGACGACCAAGATTTACCTACCTCGGCAGTGACATTCATGTCTCTGGTGATTCTTCCTATGAAGTCAGCAGAACGGTTGGAAGAGCTTGGGAAGTCATGAGGTCGCTGGAAAGGGGTGTGTGGCACTCCTGATATCGTTGCTCCCTGTCTTGCTGTATGACTGTTAGACATGAATGTTATCCAGTGAGCTGAGATGAAGACTGGACTCCTTCGGTACTGTCTCTCTTCAGAGAGTCTTTGGATACTGCTGGTTTGACTTTGTGTGGAATAAGCAGTTGCTAGACGAGTCCCGAATAAAGCACATTGCCTGCATTATGAGGGAGCATCAGTTACAGCACTATGGCCACGTTTCCCTGAGGGTGATCCAGCTCGCAGGATCCTCATTGCTGGGGACCCAAGTGGCTGGACCAAGTGGGGTTGCCCACATAACACCTGGCTGCGGCAGATACATGGCCATTTCCAGAGGGTGGGCCGTGTATCTGCCCGGGGATTGCCCGCCTGGATCCCAAGGAGTTTTGCTATGTGGTGGGTGCGGCAACACGCTGCATCAGCACATACTCCCCAACCTGACCTTATAAATTTTAGACCAGGGGTCTCCAACTTCAATCCTGGAGAGCTACTATCCAGTAGGTTTTCTATCCTACTTGGCTTCTGATGAGCTACACCTGCTCCTGTTATTTACCTGAGAACAGCTGTGGCTCATCAGAAGCCATGTAGGATAGAAAACCTACTGGATAGCAGCTCTCCAGGACCAGAGTGGGAGACCCCTGGTCTAAAATTTATAAGCTTTAAATTTGTTCTCTATCGAGACATGGTGAACCAGGTAGTTCACAATGTCATAATACTTCAGTTTGGGGATTTCACCCATGCTGCAACACTGAACTGTAATTATAGCAGTGTGTTATAATTACATTATCTTTATTTATTTTTAATTCATTATTTTAAATGAAATTATCAAAATATATTGTTGTGCATGCTAGAGTTTTATAATGAGTCCTCAACTTTTCTCCTTTGTAGGTCCCCGAGCCGTATGTGACTGCAAAACATTTCCTACCATCCCTGGACTGCCAGGCCCTGCTGGCTTCCCTGGGCCCCCTGGTTTTCCTGGTGAACCTGGGGTGGTAGGATATGAAGGACCAAAAGGTGAGCACCCGTTAAATGAACAGTACTAAGAATAGAATCTGAAAGTGATGGGAAAAGCAGTGAGAGCATAGTGCATCCAGTACTCGATATTTCCTTGTCTGCTCATAACAGAAATAATAGAACTGTAGAGTTTGATGGCCAGAGGCAGGACGGATCTCCTGAGGCTCTCAGTGGTGCACCTTGGTGGTATAAATCTGCTGCTGAAGGAGCTGTGGTAACTGGTAGAGGTGTCATGTAGGGGGTGAGAGGATGTGTCTAATAGGGGTCACACCCTCATCATGGTGTTTTATGTGCATGCAAGTATATTAGTTGATGTGTTCTTGCAGGTTTAAAGGGTGAGAGAGGTTTGAATGGCCAGCCAGGACAGCAAGGACCTCCTGGACCAGTTGGACCTCTGGGAGATCATGGAAAAAGAGGAGAAAGGGGAGCACAAGGAATTCAAGGTCAGCCTGAAGCCAGGGACAGCAGTGGCATTGTCCTGTGCCTGAGACCATTGAGGACTATGGATAGCAGATGAGATTTGTAGATTTTTGTTTTTTCTGCTGGATTCAGGTGCCACTGGTCCGGTGGGTGAGCCTGGACATCCAGGCCCGCCTAAGAGGGTTACCTCTGGGTTCCTGTTGGTGCTGCATAGCCAATCAGAGGTCATCCCAGCATGCCCACTCGATATGAAAAGATTATGGAGTGGTTACAGTCTATCCTATCTGCAACTCCAGAGGAAAGTACACACAATGGACCTGGGTATGTTTTTCAAGGTGAACATGTATACTCCAACATGTTATTTTCACTAGTGGTGTGATGGCTTGTTAACATGGCTATGCATCTAAGACGGGGCTAACGATGGTCATCATTCCTAGGTCAGACTGGGTCATGTTTGAGAGTCTTTAGCACCATGCCATTCTCCTTCTGCAATATGGGCAGTTGCAGCTATGCTGAGCGTAACGACAAGTCGTACTGGCTAGCCAGCCCAGCGCCGATGCCCATGGCACCCACATCTGGGATACAGATCCAGCAGCACATCAGCCGCTGTGTCGTATGTGAGACACGATCACCCATCTTCGCTATGCACAGCCAGGATGCATCTAGGCCACATTGTCCCTCTGGCTGGCTGACACTGTGGAGAGGATACTCTTTCCTCATGGTAAGTATGGTCAAGGTTTTTATTTTGCACTCATGCGGTTCATGTATTTTTTAAAGTAAATCAATGGTATAATGTTGTAATTTCCTAAATATACCCGTATGTTCCTGCATGAGTAATTTTTAGGAGAGTATATCTTCCTGAAAGTGCTTTCATATGCATTTCAGCACACAAGTGGAGGCGATAGTGGTGCTGGGCAGGCTCTGATGTCGCCAGGGAGCTGTCTGCAGGATTTCCGTATCCAGCCAGTTATTGAGTGCCAAGGGGAACGAGGCACCTGCAGTAACTTTGCCATAGGCTTTAGCTTCTGGTTGACCCATGTGGATGAACTGGGAGAATCGGGACTCAACAAGACACAGGAGACACTCAAGGATGAGATGCAGCAGCGCCGGCATGTTGGCCAGTGCAGCGTCTGCATGAAACAGTGACGCTTCCATCACCTGAGCCCTACACGCTGCATTTGCTAGCAGAAATGCACTGAAAATGCACATACAGCTTATTATATTATCTGGGAAAATACATTTAAGACACTTAGATTTCAGTTAACTTGTTTGAATGCACACATAGTAACACAGTTACAGTACGCAAAATATTCCACAGAAGAAATTCAAAGAACATATTCTAGTAAAATGTTTTTAATTGGCTTAAAATTGCTGTATGAAGGTACCCAAAATTTACATTTGTCATTCTATTTAACAGATGTTTTTTTCCCAGAATGACATACAGAAAATGAAGATATTGCATTACATCAAGTTGGCTTAGAAGTTTTGTTAATGTACTATTCATAGTTTCCAACCTTTTGACTTTAAAATTTGTGGTTTATTTTTGGAAATTAACCAACTGCTCCAGAAAAAACCCAGCATTCTACTCCCCAGAGACAGAGAGAATATGAATCAAACACCTTAACGTCGCCCTCATTTCTGCCATCAAGAGGGGGATGACCCCCACACTACCAAGGTAATCACTTGGTCAGTTAACAGACACAAAAAGCTAAAAAGTACTTTAATTCATAAATTTTATCAATATTGTATTTTTTTAAAAAAAAACTATGCACTTTTTAACTATTCAAAAATATGCCACTGCTCTATATATTGGAATTGTACAGAATATGTTTTAAGAATCCATAGTGCAAATTTGTACCTTTGCTTGTCGCTGGGGCTGTACCCTCAAGGGTCTGCCAATTGTACCCTAGGCTATAGGAACATCTTTCTGCCATTTGGGAGTACATTAATGTTGTTTGTATTGTGTGGATGTTCTTCAGAGTCCATTTCTGTACCTTAAATTAGACTAAAAGGTATATCTACCTACAGCTAGGGTACAATTGGCACACCCTTAAGAATATAGCCCCAGTGACAAGAAAATGTACTCTTTTTTTCTGATAATAAACCAGCGTACAATTGCCTACTTTGAACATTTCTTATAGAGTTACATTACATTGAACTATAAATAAAAATAAACTCTTACATTTGTATTAAAGTTTGTGTAGAGTTCAAAGAAGTGTAACTGAGAAATGTGTCCATATAACAAAGGGTAGAATTAAAAAGCTGACAAGTTGGGTAACATTACTGCAAAAATATGCCCAGCCAAATGTTGGAATAAACAAGCAATACTTACTGTAACTTGAAGCGAGATGCCAATGGTCAGCAACTGTTTGCAATTTGTTATACTGCTGTTCACCATAGAACCCACAAAAAAATATTATAGTTATATTGAAAAAAATATTTTATTGATTTTGTATTAACTGCTTAACAATATGTGGGTATGTTGTAGAGCATTTGTACCACTTACTTTATGTCTAACACAAATATTTATGTTGGTGATAGTTGAAATGGTGAAAGAATATCAGTTCTACGAAAAATAAGAACTGACTTTATCTGTTCTGTGTCAGGAGCAAGTCATTATTCTCTCTAAGTTAATTCATGAAAATCCACTCTTCTCTCTTAAAGCCAGACATTTCCCCACAATACAATATAAACATAATTCCGCCCACCCTAGGACTATTCTTGGCAGCACAGGGAACGGGAATACACATGAGGGCGATGCCAGTCTATAGTAGGGCAGCTATGCACTATGGGTAATTTAGAAACACAGATTTGCTAGCTACTGATTGATCGTGCCACTAATAACTCTGCTCTCCACTCATAGAAGTGTCGCTTTATGCTTTAACATCAGTGTTGCACTCTGGTTATAGAAAAAAAAAGAAATTCAAGTGTCACACAGGAGCAATTCTAGGATTTGACCTGAAGATGCACAGGGCACCATAAATTTAACAGGCTGAGTGGGAGGGGATGCTGACCCAGTTCCTCTAGAATATCATTTGCCCTAACACTGAAGTTTCTGACACCAAATACCCTAAAATATTTTGCATGAATTCATGCAGATGCTGTTGACACTAAATCAATGGATTTTATTTCTAAATAAAACTTCTGAATCTTTCACAAACAACCAGACATCAGTGACTCAAAATACAATTTTATATTATATGGCGTTATCTTGCACAACATAGTTATTTCCAATAAGGAAAAACTCACCACAGAGCCCCTAATGAACTGTATTAAAAGTAATCAGTCTTGTCAAAACTTCAGTGACTAGTAACATTTTTATTTTTTTATCAAAGTGTAAAAATATCTTAGATCTTCCATGACATAGATTGATAAATAAACATCTCCTTTATTTAAACCAAACAGAGATTCTTTCATATACTTCACAATGTAATTCTTAAAACAGATCCATTTTATATAGCTGACATTAGTTGCCTATAATATAATACTACTACATATGAGTAAATCTTTGATGGAATTTGAGAAGATTTAGCCTAATAGGTTTAGCAGTTCCTTCTGCTCAGGTAACAAGTTGATCACCGATCAAATCTCTGTAGCCGCCGCTGTCGGAGCTCCTCTGCATCCACAGATCCATACTGCATTCTGTTACGTGGAGCAGCCCCTGAAAATAGCAGTGAAACGACCACACAGCATTTTAATGCCACACAGTCAGATAGTAAGGCACCCACAAAGGAGAGTACTTTATTGGCACAATCGGCAGTTCTGATTTTCAGAAAGAAAAAGAAAGGACATATTTTGGGAAAGAACAGCATAATAAGCAGTTTACAATGTGAGCAAATGGCGAGGCGCTGACCTCTCTCATTCAGGCTGGCCCTGATAGCCTCCTCATACTGCTCCTCTTCAGAGAGACCTCCTGTGTAGGCATGGAGCTCCGGGTTTGCCTGGGGCCGTGCACTTTGGCCACTGTGTCCTAAGTGCAGACGTTTATTTATGCACATTTAAATATAAAATATGCTGAAAATGTATATTTGAACTGCACAAGGATCAAATGATGACATAAAAACAGGACAGGATGGTGAGATATAATTACATCTCACCAAACCACCAGCTGCATAGCACACATACCTGAATAACTGTAGTACTGCCTTCTTGCATTAAACTGATCTGATGTCAAAAACCCTATAAAATACAACATGAAACAGTAATTCTTGTGAAGACTTATATAAACCCTTTGGCTTTAACACAAATGCTTCATCACTTTGAGTAAAGGTTCAAAAGGCCATTGCATTCACCAAGGCCAGAAACCTACCATACTATGGTACTAAACAACAGTAGCAACATCTCATGTGACTTAAGCATTTTATATACAGTCCTGTGCAAAACAAAATGATTAAAGCTACCTGGATAGAAAGTATATGTTTCCTCAAAAAACAACAACAATTTAACATTAAGACATTTGCAAATGAATAGAATCAATGTAAACTAACAAGAATTTCTTCTGCTTGCCAAAAGGTTACTGATATCTTGTTGGATGGTGAGAAGAACACTAATCTAAAACTGTCCTCAGGGACACCCCAACCATTCTATGTAATGAAGGACAATAACAAACCAGAGACGTGGCAAATGTAATGCAAACATCCATAAATCCATCCATCCATTTTCTGTAACTGCTAATCCTATTCAGAAGGTCCACAGCCTATCCCAGAATCTACAGGTGTAGGCAGGGAACAACCCATGATGGTGCAACAACCCACTGTAGGGCACAATCATACTCACTCACCCATGCACACCTACGGGCAATTTGGACACTCTAATCAACTTCAGTATATTTTTGAACTTCTACAGGAAACAGGAGGAAACCACTACAAAATCAGAGCGAGAACATGCAAACTCCACACACACGGAGCCATGGCGGAGAGGGCCAAGCAACAGGGCTACCCACTGCACCACCATGCCACCCCTAATGCAAACATAATACAGTAGTACCTCAGTTCTCGAACTTAATCTGTTCCGGACTCCAGATCGAATCTTAAAAAGTCTGAGTTCTGATGAAATTTTTCCCAATAAGAAATAATAGAAAGCCAATTAATTGGTTCCCGGGTTGCAGTTTGTTTCCCCAGTCCGGTCATTGGGTGCGTTCGAATTGCTTACAGTGCTGGCTTAAAGCAATGCATTCTGATCCTGATGCAATGCATTACGGTTAAATGCATTGCGACCTCTTACCCGGCTGCATAAACTGGAACTGCCTCCATGATGACACACCTTTGCCCTTATTGGCTGAAGAGTTTAGTTACACACTTGAGGTTTGTATCCCAGGCAGTTCTATTTCTCTGGAATATCACGTAAAGCAGTGAGAACTTTTTTTCATTTAATTTACCTGGTAAAATAAAGTTTACATAAATGTCATAAATGCTCTGATAGTACACGTAAGTTAATGGTTTATTTATTGTTAGTTGTTCAGCACTGTAATTTTGCATTGCTTTATTTGGTTAATCATCCAGTCTGTGAAGAAGGCATTTAAGTAAGAATTGCATTGTAGTATGACTCGTACAATTTATATAGGTCAACATTCACGGTTCGACTTCTGATATTCAGGTCAAGTTGTAGGTCACACTGGTTTGTTCGACTGTCAAGAATATCGAGTTCTAGTGAGTTTGAGAACCAAGGTACCACTGTAAACATATTTACTGAAGGCATTTAAGAGCAAAAAAAAAAAGTGGCATACCTGAAAATGTCTGCATTGTCACCTTTAGAGGACCTTTGACATAAAGAAGTCCTACCAGGATCCCTGCCAAGTGTCCAATAAAAGATGTACTGAAAGAGATTAATATTATCAGTGATTCCATAAACACAAAGAACCATGCAAGCGTGCCTTGCAAAAACGCAACACTCATCTAAGTATGATGCGCTTCCACTGGTCTATAATAACAAACTCCTGCAGTAAATGAGCCAAGTGTGCTGGCCAGGGTATCACCATGTGGCCTCTCATGATTCACATCCTAAGAGCAATTTAGATACACTCATTCACAAAACCGAGCTGTGAAAGTGTGGGAGGAAGCCTTCACCTACATGGGAAGCACATGTAAACATCACACACGTGCCATCATGACAGGAGCTTTACACTGAGTTGAGTTAGGCCAGTAGAAATAAAAGGGCTCTTAAAACTGGACCCCCCCCCCATCAAACACACTCCAACTCACCCTGGTGAAAGAAGATGGATGAGAACAAGTTCAACCCAACAAGCTATCTGATTGGTTACAGGTATGCCCATCAAGTTGGTGACACCACCTGGATTGTAATAGTTATTAATCACTTTCAAGGCAAACAGCACCCCTAAAAAACAATGCAAAAATAAGTTATGTTACTGTGATTATTCATATTCATTATACTGTGATCATTATTGATATATTGCTGAAATACTGAAAAAATAAAGGACATTACAACCCTTTAGACTGCATTAAAATTCAATATTGTAAGGAAAAGTAGTAAAGGTGCCCCGAGGTTCTTGGTTGATCATTTGGATACACACACTGTTAGCAATTTATGATCATAGGGAAACTCAGGGAGAGAATGGGGGATTCTGTTTGGCACCACTAGGGTGGATCGGTATCGGCGCCGATCCGGACCTATTTGACGAATCGGGTATCGGCATGCGTGACCAATCCATGTCCTGTACTTACTTATTTAGTTTTTGGCATGACAGCTCTTTCATATTTTACATGTGTTTTCTTTTTTGCAGCACTCAAATCGAACACTATCACTGCCCCTCAGTCTCAAACTCCCAGTTTTGAGAGGTGGGAATAGTGTTTAATGGACAATCCCACTTAAAGCGCACATAACTGTGCGAGACCAAAAAAAGCAATGGATGATTTTTTTCTCAACCCACAATAGGGCACGCACGCACACACACACACCCCTGCCTCACACCCGTGGCTTCTGGGACAGGCTCTGGTCCCCCACAAGCCTACACGGGACAAATGGGTACTAAACATGGATTGACGGGTGGGTTTTATTCTAGTGGTGATCTAAAAACTCCCCACGATTTGATCATTGATGACTCCTAATAAGCAGTTACATTTAACAGATTCTCTGAAATGAGCTGTTAATGCGCAATGCATAGACTTCAGGTGTCCTTTAAAGATTACAAATCATAATGTTACAAACAACTGAGTCCAAAACCAAGTATAACTCATGAAATGATTAGGTCCAGTGCAAGTCCGAGCGACATAT
Source organism: Pollimyrus isidori (assembly GCA_019775955.2). Lineage (NCBI taxonomy): Eukaryota > Metazoa > Chordata > Actinopteri > Osteoglossiformes > Mormyridae > Pollimyrus > Pollimyrus isidori. The sequence goes on along the minus strand of JABFDZ020000040.1, from coordinate 17,898,127 downwards.
GTTTCAAGTATGGGTCAAACAAAGTATTAGCGCCCAGGCATGCACTACAATAAATCAGCCCATAATCTATCGATTGTTAATTACAGCTTAATTAGTTTTCTAATATTTCCTGAACCAAAAGGCAAATACATTACCTGAAAATCCAATCGCACACTGCAAGCTGTAGGAAGGGTCTTGGGTGAGCTCAGAGAGACCCATGGCCAGAAGCAGGTACATCACTCCTGTGGTCAAGGTGAGCGTAATTAACAGGTAAGAAAACCAGGCCCCTCCCAGCCTGCGCTCCAGATGCGAGCCCTTCCAGAGAAGTGACACCATGTTGAAGTAGAGGTGCCAGTCATCGGCATGGTGCAGGGGAGCGAGGAGCAGACGCCGCCAGTCCCTGTTCCAGCAGGCCTGCTGCACACTGACGCAAGCTTGAAAGGGTGATGCCAGGGGAGCCAAGAAGAGGTAAACGTTCAGCGCGAGAACAGCCAGCGTGACGGGCGGGATGTTATCGAGGCCCATCTGCAGCAGCTGGTGAGCCAGCAGGAGCAGGCCCAAGTGCCCTCCTCTCTGACGGGGCCTCATCTCATCACACCTAGGAGAAGCAAGGCACCGAAGAGGAATGACATACCGTACTAACACCGAGCAACAGAGCACAATACTGTCGCAAAGTGGCTTGGAACACGACCACGAAGAAACAGATACACACAAAAAAAGTCCTCTCTCATACAGGTGGTGCAGAGGGCAGTACAACTGTTCGGCAACCAGAGGGTTGCTGGTTCGAGCCCCACCTTCTCCTCACCCCATCAAAGTGTCCTTGAGCAAGACGCTGAACCCCAAATTGCTCCCGGTGTGCAGGTTGGCGCCTTGCATGGCAGCCTCTGCCACCGGTGGGTGAATGTGAGGCATAAATTGTTAAGTGCTTTGAGTACTCGGAAGAGTAGAAAAGCGCTATATGAATGCAGTACTTTTACCATATACAAATAACGACAAGAGCTTACACCTTTCAGCACAACAATGACCTCAAACATCCACAGTTTCTGAAACACGTCCTAGCCACCAATTATTGTCATGTGTAGCCATGATATAACCTTTGATGCTTGCAAAGTCAAGTGATTCCCTAAATGTGCACTTACACTGGACCAATTTGCATACCACACTCACCTCTGATGAATGAAGGGCATTTATTAGACATATTTACTAGCCATGTGGGCCTTTTCAATAGTATGGCAAGTACAGGTGTCTGCATTGACATTAATGAAGCTTCCATTAAATTTCATTGTAGCATATATATAATCCTAATGTCGTCACTTATACCTGTACTCGTTGTATTATTTTATGTCACTTTGGCTGCCCATTAGTGATATGTAACCATGTGACACTACCGTTAAGTCATATTTCCGCAACACCTTAAAAACCAAAGACCAAATTTTCTGGAGATGTTCATGACATTATGATCTAGCTTTACAAAAAAACCTTTAAATTTTGAAATGTAGGTTTTTTGCTATTGAATTTTTAATATTCAACATTTTAATCAATTATTACATAGTAATTATTCAAATGGTAATGATAGCATATTATTTGTTCAACCTACAGAGCTAGACAATCACTTTAAAACAATACAAGGACAATTTCTGTGCACCTTACATTAAGGCAAATATAGCCAGTCAGTCACAGCCCCCAAGCCCAAAAAGAAGTTAAAACTTTGTTTACTAAAATCTCCCTCAATATTGATCCAAGACTCTGCCAATTTCAGTTTCATGAGTCACTCATGTGTACAAATCAGCATGCCAGGTTTTGTTATAATCCGTAACAATGAGGTCCGAAAGTGTGATGATTTGACATGCAATGACCGAATTTATATTTTTGGCACATCTTTAAGTTAAAGTCTTGTGAAACATGGGATGTCAGTTTTGAACTTGCCCATTGTTATTTTTGCTTTTCTTTTGTAGTCTTTTCTGTGTTTTTAAAAAGAAAGGTTGGTTGTCTTGCATTTTGGTATACAAGCCTTCAGTCTTTTCTTCAGTGGTTTTCACAGTTGGTTTCCAGTGACTCTACATTTGTAAATTTGTGAATCATTTTTATCTTATTAAACATCTTCCAAATTTGGAAAGTTGCTATACATTATTTCATATCTCATTCCTAATGAATTCATATTGCATTATTGCATTAGAATAAAAATTTAATTGAATCATTAGCCTGCAAATTGGAGTCATATCAAGTTGAGGCATCTGTGCTAATACCCACCCCTAGCACTAAAAACCTCAAATGTCGGGACACTTTCAATCCTTCTGGCAAAAGGGGCACACTCCTCCACATGGCTGCAGTAGGCTATTATTGCATTGTAGTACGGGAATATTTACTTGCAATATTGTAGTTTAAGTCCCACAGTACTCCAACCACCCCTGACCAATTTCAAAATCACGGAGACCACGGCATACCGTATTACAGCCCAATCCTACATAATACATTGTCACTTAACATGTATGAAGGGTACACTCAAGCCAGGATAGGCAATGACGAAAAAGAGAGCTTGAGATGAGATGGGGACACATCCCACTGGTTCCGCTCCCTCTGTTTCTATGCCTCCCTGCCTTAATCAAAAACATACAGACACGAAGAAAATGTAGGCACCAATACATTGAAACACGGTACGTTTTTAGACCATGAGGGGAAATTGAAAAGTGCCGGAGGAAACACACGTGACATCCACTATCCAGATCAGGAAGTAAACAAACAGCTAAAGAGAAGCAACGAAGTACCGTAACAGTGTTGCGTTTTCTTAATATTGTAACAAGGTAACGTCCGAGCCACATTTACACAAAGTTACCTGAAATGCTTTCTATGTATCAAAAAGCTTCACTCATATTTCAGTACTGCTCGATTTATGTATTTGACCAATGCTGAATAATATGATGAATCACAGTACAGTTCAATCGCTCGTTCAATATAAAACACGCAGTATTCATCTATTTGTAATTTTACAGGCCCACCTTGTGCTGATATTTACACCTAGGATAATTTAAAAGAAACACACTGAAACCATTTACCGTTACATCGATTTCTTCACATTAAGTATTTTACATAATAAGCGGACGTTAGAATTTATGTAAAGCTTTTCATTTCTATTTCTTATGATATGCAGGGTGGTCAATCTTCAGGAGCAGGAATGAACAGCCCTCGTGTAGTGCTTCAGCAGACACACTGCACATTTGTTAATCACTGGAAAACCATGTGCACCTCGAGAACGTATTTTCATGATCCGTTACTTTTCTAGAAAAAAAGTTAAGACAAATAGTTTTAGCTCGCTTAGCTATTGAGGATATGGTGTAGCTCATGACCGCCACAGTAACAGTTAAAGTATGAAACTATTTCTTGAAAATAAAACTTTTTATGACTTACCAGATATTGAGCGTTGCTGGCTAGCTGAAAATATGCTGGCGCTTTCTTAAGTAGTTTGAAACTGGTCTCCTAATTTGTTTACTTTTGAGAAAAGAATCGCAGCTGCTTAAGTAATGTAGTTGGTAATAAAAATATGAAAAATACTATTGGATTGCGTACCAGTTAAGTGATTCTGAAATTGAATTTCATCCGATGTCGTCATTTCGGACCCGAAAGTAAAACTAAGAATGACGAAGCGATCACGTGTATATGAGAGACGCGTCACGCAATGATATACATTAGACTGGAACAGCATAATGCAGTTAATAAAATTGTAATGAGGTGTCAAAGCCGCAATATATTCCAGGGTTTAAAGGCCAAAATGGTAAGTGTAATTAATTTTACACATTTAAAATAAGTGGTTAAATTACATTAAAAAACAAATCTCCATCTAAGTAATATAGTTTGAATTATGTCGAAAAGGTAACTTCTGCAACTTATTTACGTATCTTAAGACATTTTATATGAGCCGATGTGGTATCATTATTAATATAATTTTCATGTCAAATTTGAAGGTAGGCTACTACTCACCTTGAGAGCTGAAATTGTAGAATTTTCCTCTAAAATGAATTAAAGGCTTAAACGTCTGTGGGTTTATTACCATACATGAGAAGTCTTACAGTGTCATTAGCCCTAAAAGCTAAAGTAGATCACCAAAATTATGCCCAGGAAGACACTAGCATGAGCAGCATTTAAATGGGCAAGTGTTTGTAAGGTCTAGGTATCACAGCAAGACAGCCTGCACCATGTATGTGAACCATAAGCGCTTGAAGTTGTTTTATGGTAGCTATACATGTTTTAATTGACTGTTCTCTCCCTATATAGGCCTATATATATAGGAAAAGCATCTGAAAGCAACATATTGAATTATTTCTTGTACATCCCATCCAGAATAAGAGCAACAAATGGGTCTTTAATATTAGTTCTAGATGGAGGCTTCATGTAAATAAATCAAATTTTAACTTAGTATCCATCCATCCATCTTCTAAAACTACTTCTCCAGTACATCATACATAAAGTTTTCAGTTTGCATCTAGCTTGGGGTTATACAGTGCATATGACTTTTAACCCCTGTTAAAACACCAGGCTTCGTGATGTAAAAAAAATGAGACCACGATAAAACATTTCAAAAGTTTTCTTACCTTTAATGTGACTTATAAGTTGTTCATTTCAATTGAAAAGTAAATAAATTTGTTGAGGGAAAATAATTTGTTTTAAAACAAATTTTAAGAGTATAATAAGCTTGTTGCAAAAATGTTCATTCCCTTAAACTAATACATTGTTGAAGCACCTTTTGATTTAATTACAGCATTCAGTCCATTTTGGTACATTGTCATCAATTAAAGTAACTTTGAGTAGCCCAAATAAAATTCAGCTATCCTAGTGGGGAAGTTGGTGGCACAGAAGGCAGTTCTATCGTTCGGCTCCTGACCCCATCAAAGTGTCCTTGAGCAAGACACCGAACCCCAAATTGCTCCCGGTGTGCAGGTTGGCACCTTGCATGGCAGCCACCTGTGTGTGATTGTGTGTGTGGATGGGTGAATGTGAGGCATAAATTGTAAAGCACTTTGTAGAAAAGCGCAGTCCATTTACCATTTAGTGGGATTTTCCTGACATTTACTCAGTTGCATCCTATTGCAAAGTCTATGGTTTGCAGAGAGATTACAAAGCATCAAAAGGATCTCATTGTTGAAAGCTATCAGTCAAGAGAAGTATACAAAAAAGAAATTCCATGGCATTAGATATTCCATGGAACACAATGAAGACAGTAATCAAGAAATGGCGAAAATCTTCAACATAATCAAGAACTGCATATCTATCCAAAATTGATGAAAAGATGAGATGAAAACTGGTCAATGAGGCTGCTGAGTGGCCTACAGCAACACTTCAGGAACTACAGGAATTTCTGGCAAGTACTGATTGTGTACTACATGTGACAGCAATCTCCCATATTCTCCATAAATCTGGACTATGACGTAGAGTTGCAAGGCAGAAGCCTTTTGGGCTGAATGCCCCCCTCTCGTTTGTAAATTTATGTTCTATTTTTTTTTTTTTTACAAAGAAAAGCATCCAGGCCCACCTACATTTTGTGTTATAGTCCTCCCGTAGGGAAGGACATCAAGTAACTTGGGATCTTCTTCATAAAGCACTGTCAGGAAAAAAAAGATACAGCCATTTATTTTGGATCCCCAAGCTAGAATCATAATTATACTCACAAATGTACAAAAGTGTTCCTGGGAGTCCTCTTTTTAACCTTAAATTAGACTAAAAGGTACATGTGAGTAATGATTGAAACATCAAGGTTGTGGTTACAAAAGACTGAAATTTGGGTTTATGACCTTGAAATAAAGCCGTGTTCCTTCAGATTTGAGAGGAGTCAAATGCAGTAACTCAAAATCTTGAGATACCACCTGACAGACAACCAATGGAGCAGCTTTATTCAAGTGCCACAGAATGAAAGCTCTGGTGCACAGCCAAGACACAGTGGAAGCATTATATCAACTAGCTCAAAAATGACCTCGAGTCTGGACTATTTTATTTATTACAATTGCCCCTGGTGGCACAAGGTCTTAAACCAGACCATATCCTTTTCTTATGTCATCTTTACCATTTCTGTAGCTGTATGCGTTCTTTGTCCTGACACGTGCTGGTTTCAAAGGAATCGCCCTCCAAGCGTATAAATTACTTTTCAGAACAGTAGGCGGCAGCAGCGACTAGACAATGCCGGTAAGCTCCAGAAAGCCAGACGGCTGACTACTGTATAGCTCTTAAATCTACAACCTTTAACAGTTACTGTTAGTAAAACTGCTAAAACAGAAACAAAACTAAACCCGAATTACCCGTTAAACAGTGGTACGACAGAGTTTTTTTTATTATTAATTCATGATAACTGATAAAAAACCACTAGAATTCCTGTTTGATATTTTCCATCAAGTATCCGCTTGGAATAACCTGAGACCGGTACACACACTATACACACACACGGACAATTTAGCAACTCCAGTTCACCTCAATATATTATCGAACTGTGAGAGAAAACCGGAGCACACCCTACGACGAAACGGGGACACAAAAACCCCGGTCCCAGGGGTGTGAGGTGTTTAATACTACACCGCTATGCCGCCCTGACATTTTCCAAAGACAATACAATCGACACCACGTACATTTTGGCTATGGCTTGTGAGATTCCCTGTCTAAAGCATTTGTGCTTATTCGCCTCCCAAAGTGCATCATTTGTTAATACGTACAGAAATGAACAGACGTAAAATATTATATTGACATCCGTTACATGCATTAAAATTGTACTTCAAAACTGTTACATCGTCAGTCTCAACGGCCCAGTTTGTTGTTCAGTTTAACCACACTCTAGCAAATGTAAAAACCGCAAGAATTTACAAACTGTATTTAAAGAAAACGGGGGGAAAAAAACACTTCTATTGTAGGCGAACCGACCCTTCGCGTATTACATCGCTTCAAGCTCCATCTAACTTTCAAAGGACATATTTTGGGGGCTTCTAGTGGAATGACGTGACCCTTGTCCAATGAGAGCGCTGAATAGCTCTAAAGCTAGTAGCTCTCTCCGTTTTGGGACTCCTGATTACGGGGCGGGGCGGGGCGGGGCGCGCCCACATGGCAAGCTAGGTTGCATCCGTCCGTGAACTGTCCACGCATCGAGTCGTCACGTGTTACTCTTCTACAGCACGAGCTGGAGCAGCAGGCGTGATTGTCTCCACTCTAACGCAAGACGTAGCACCTTGTTTTGGTACATATTGGACAAGTGAAATAAGTGGGAAAAGGATACCGCGTCGCACTCAGATGGGCTACTGATTTTGGAGACCTGCAAGTATTTAATAAAAAATTCTTCATGCATTTGTTTTGATTATATGTCTGTGGTTAGAGAATATTGGCTGGATTGTCTCGCTAAATAAATGGGGTCGCACATAGGCGATGCTTTCTTTGATTGTAAATGTACGATTTTCGACATAATTGGGGGTGCGTTTCAGGTTTTTCTCCCACCCTACTCAGGATTTACAGTATTGTACCGATTTTTGTATATTACCTTTTTTTTTTTAATAAAAAATGAATTGAAGATGGAAAAACTCCACTATAAGAAATCAACTATACGGGAGGTCTACGTATTCGTGCTGACGCTTTATTTGGCTGCGTTGTAAGCCTGTAATTGAGGCAAGGCGATGGCTTTTTAAATCTGTAAACATTGTTAAAGTCGTGCACGAGTTTGAATTAATATAAAATATTTAAAAGTTTAAAGGTGTTTTAGCAACATGGGAAGTCCAGTTACAGAGCTGGGTTGTTTTTCAGACGTGAGAAAGGTGGGCTATTTAAGGAAGCCTAAAAGCATGCACAAGAGATTTTTTGTTCTGCGGATTGCCACTCTATCAGGACCTTCTAGACTGGAATATTATGAAAATGAGAAAAAATGGAACCAGAAGTCTGGGGCTCCCAAAAGGTCAATTTTACTACATAACTGCTTTAATATTAACAAAAGAGTAGATTCCAAAAACAAGTATTTAATCGCTCTGTACACTAAGGATGAGTATTTTGCAGTTGCAGCTGATAGTGAACAAGAGCAGGATCTGTGGTATGAGGCACTAGTTGACCTGCATAACAGAGGGAAGATCTATGCACCTTTTGGGAACAGCATAACTGTGGAGGACTACGGAGAGGCCACCCCCGGACCTGCTTTCAAAGATGTCTGGCAAGTTATTATAAAACCCAAGGGCTTAGGACAAATAAAGAATTTGGTTGGGATTTACAGACTGTGTCTGACAAATAAAACAATCAGCTTTGTGAAACTCAACTCCGATGCTGCAGCTGTCGTGCTTCAGTTAATGAACATTAGGCGTTGTGGTCACTCTGAGAATTTTTTTTTCATAGAAGTAGGACGATCTGCTGTTACGGGATCGGGAGAGTTCTGGATGCAGGTGGATGACTCTGTTGTTGCGCAAAATATGCACGAAACAATCTTGGAGGCAATGAAAGCCATGAGTGAAGAGTTTCGTCCTCGGAGTAAAAGTCAGTCCTCCTCCAACTGTTCCAATCCTATTTCCGTTCCACTGAGAAGGCATCATCACAACAACCCACCCCCCAGTCAGGTGGGCCTCAGCCGAAGGTCCCGGGCAGAGAGCCTCACAGCCTGTTCACCTGCCTTTTCAGGAAAACACAGTCACTCTTTTAGGGTACGGGCTTCCAGTGATGGTGAGGGAACCATGTCCCGCCCTGCATCGATGGACGGGAGTCCAGGAAGTCCAATTACTGCCCGGACTCACCCTCACCGCCCTAGAGGTTCCTCTAGGCTCCACCCACCTCTCAGCCATAGTCGCTCCACTCCCATGCCTGCTGCTTGCTGTTCCCCTTCTGCTACTAGTCCAGTCAGCCTTTCATCCAGCAGTACCAGTGGCCATGGTTCTACCTCTGATGGCTTATACCCACGTCGCTCCAGCACCTCAGTTTCTGGGTCTCCTAGTGATGGGGACTTCATCTCTTCTGACGAATACGGATCAAGTCCCTGTGACTTCAGGGGCTCATTTCATAGTGTCACGCCAGATTCCATAGAGCACACACCTCCTGCCAGAGAGGAGGAACTCAGTAACTACATATGTATGGCAACAGCTGGCCTGCAGTTGAATGGATATACTGGACATTTTCAGTCTTGTTGCTCGGAGTCTTGCACAGCAGAGCCAGAGAAAGGCTTCAGAAAGAGGACACACTCTTCAGGTATCTTAGTCAATACTGCCTGCAACCAGAAGAACCCCTCCCAGGATTCTCCAGGTTCATATACAGTAATGATGCCGATGCACCAGTGCATGAGAACTCCCATCGATAGACAATCAGCGTTTGTAGCCACAGATTCATACCCTGAGCAGGATTTGCAAACAGATGCTAGTGCTACAGCTCACAAGGACGATGGATATATGCCCATGTCCCCAGGTGTGGTTCCTCAACCTTCTAAAAGTAATGAGTACATGCCCATGAGCCCTCAAAATGTCTCAGCACCTCAGCAAATGATCAGTGCCCACCCTGTTTCCATAATGCATGGCTATATGATGATGTCACCCAGTGGAAGTTGTTCTCCAGAGACAAAGTACAACCAAATCTGTACTAATGGGACCGATCACAAACTCTCAGTGGAGAGTAACGATGGAGAGGTGGCCTTTGGAGATTATATAAACATGTATCCAGCTAGTTGCTCCAGCAAAAGTGCGCTGGCAGACTGTTTCCACCCATTGGGGGAGCCATGCAATCCTTTTAATTCTTACCACTCCCTGCCTCGCTCTTTTAGGCATGGAGATAGACAACATCAGACACCCCGGCCCTTGTCTGTCATTTCTGTCCAGTTGGAAGAATCTTCCTCTTCCTCTGCTAGTAGTGACAGTCTTGGGGGACAAAATGGTGGGCAACAAATAGACACACCCACAAAGGTAGAATTTTTTGCCCAACCAAAACGACCAACTCACCTTTTTCTAGAAAACTGCAAAGCCAGTACGCTTCCACGTGCCAGGGAAAACACCTTCCCAAATGAACCCAAAAGCCCAGGAGAATATGTCCACATTGACTTCAATGATCAGTCCTCTACAGCAAGCCTAGTGTCCCCCCTACCTGTGTGTTTAGATGGTAGCTGTGAGAGATCTAAGCAACAATTTTCTGAGTATATGAATACAGAACTGGGTTCTGCAGAATTGGCTTCTGCAGATCAGTCAACCACTGTAGAGGCTGCTTCCCTTTCTGTTCTTGGCAGTGATGACTTACAGAGTAGCGATTATGTCAGTATGCAGTTGAGATCCACTTGTGTGAACCACGCTGAGGAACATCTGATTCTCAGAAACCCCAAAATGGGTGGGTCTGCTCCTGAAACCCCATCAAATATTACATCACCCAGGCATGAAAGTGTGGCATTGAATGCGTTTCCTGGAATGATGAACCAAACATCTGGCTTAGGTGCTTTCACCAGAGTGAATTCGAACCCTAACCAAAAGCAGGGTACCAGAGTCATCCAAGTGGATCCACAGGGCCAGCGTCGACAAAGTTCTGAAACCTTTTCATCAACAGCAGTGGCCTGTGGTATAATGACACCATTCAGCGTGCAAAACGGGACGTGCGACAGCTCTGCATCCTTTGAAAATGTTTGGTTAAAACCCTGTGAGTTGGCAGCTCAAGAAAACAACGGCATGTCTTGTGAGACTGGACCTTCTCCCCTGGATAGCCTTAATTACATTTATTTGGACCTACTCAAAGATCAAAATCCTCTGGAGTTCAACTGTCAAGTAGCCAAACCTTTAGATTCACAGAATGGAAATAACTCTGATTTAAACATGTATGCAAGCATTACTTTTGAGAAGTAGAAGAACCGAGGAAGAATCAAGGATGTAGAGAAGGTAATGATTTCTGAATATTTCTGAATGTTATTTTCATGCTTGTTTATCTGAACAGCAGTATCAATATGGCTTGCATGCAGTCATTTCTGATTTTCTTGCTTTCTTTTTGGTGGATTTCGGCTTTTTGTTATCTGACTAGGCCATTTGAAATCATTGTAAGTTTGAGGGAAAAGTTTGAGGTGAATGACTTAATTTGCTTGTTTCATTAACTGAATGTGATCCCAAACACAAGCAGTTTTATCAATGTAAATCAAAACGGCTGTAATATAAATTAATCATGTACTCAGAAACCACCGTAAAAACATGTCTGTATTACACAACCACACTATCTCATTATTAATTGGCCAAACCATAAACTTATGCATGGACAAAGTTTTGCGTTCCTCAAAAGTTAAAACAGCATAATTACCAATAAACTGGCATTTAAAAATAAAGGTACATACAAATTAAGTACAAAAATTCAGAGGAAAACAGAAATTATATGTACTATTTGCAGTCAGTCCTGCTACAACGTGTCTCACACTGGGAATCCATTGTAACATGATTGATATATTAGTACCTAAGTCCAATGGAATTGCATTTGTATTTGCATGATTTTTAAATGCTCATAATTAAAGAAAAGCACTATGTGAACTACAGTGTGATATGATGATACCAAGAAACTACTGGCATGCAAAAACAGCTATCCAAGTGAACAATAGTGATGACCAATTCTTGTACGAATTGTTCTTTTGAACCATTTCTATGAAGTGAATCAGAGGAACCAGTTTCAAAATCTAAAAGAATTACTTTTTGTACCTTTTTCACATACAGTAAGGCTCTAGAACAAAATATACCAACTAGCACAGATAAAACTGTTACATAGTAATTGACCAAACTACAAGTCTCAAGACATCTAATTTGTAGATTTTTTCTGTGTTTAGGGATAGCTTTGCATACTTTTCACTCTTCCATTTTCTCTGCCTCTTTTTCAGCGTAAAGTATACCCCTAACCCTTGCGAATGAAAGAATTTGTGAATAATAGGCATCCCTAACATCAAGCCATAAGCATCTGCTATCTTAGATGATAGCTTAAAATGTTTTTTTGAACAGTACTATGCTGCATATTTTGCATATTACTTTATCTTTTCCTATCAGTATAATATACAAACCATCTAAATAATGCCACTGTACAGTATGTACAAACTTACTACTGTATGCACTGGTAGCAGTATGTTTTGGACCCATTATTAAAATATTCTAAAATATCAGCAGTGAAAAGTTTGAACGCTACGGAGAGACATTTAATGTGAGTAAGGCCGGTTGCTGATATACAATGCACTTACATTAACAAATATTTATATATTGTGATTTTTATGCGATCCAAATAAATTTAAGTATTGTTTTTTGGCTTATGCATAATCTGCAAGTTTCACCATTTCACAAATACCCAAAGCTGCAACTGTGAAATGCGACTGTGAAGGTTTACTGTTTTTCCACAAAGCTGACATGGCTGCTCCAACGCACATGTGTTTCTGAAGAACTAGTCATCATGTGACCCCCCCCCCCCCACTTCTGTTTACAGTGTGTTGCGCTAAGGCTACAAGAATGTTAGTGACACTTCAGGTGAAGCATCTGAAGGACTGGTTTCATACAGCCCTCCCCCTTATCCACTTACAACCTCTTGCAAATACGACCAATTTTTTTTTAAAGAAAAAAAAAAGCATAAAAGAAATTTTGGGGCAGTTGCACACTCAACGGTGCTACCCTGCTAAAATCTGTGGCCAACATGAATTACACTTGTCTGTTTTTTTTTTGTTCTCTAAAACTCTTAAAGTGTAAATTGTGCAATCTGTTGCCAAATTAAATAAGAAATTTTCAGCACGTTCTGTCTCACTTCCGTTGTCTCATGTCAATCACCTGTCTCGGTAGATTTCAGCCAAGTGACCAGATCTGTAACTAGTTAATTTGAAGTGTGTGTGTGTGTGTCCGGTGTGCACAAACTGGCTGCACAAACTGGAACCACCTCCGTGACGAACACAACTTTGCCCTTGTTGGCTAAAGAATTTAGTTACATGCATGACGTTTGTATCCCAGGCAGTTCCGATGTGTAATCTATTTCTCCCACATATCACGTAAAGCAGTGAGAACTGGTTTTCAGTTAATTTACCTGGTAAAATAAAGTTTAAATAAATGATATAAATGCTCTAATTGTACATGTAAGTTAGTGGTTTATTTATTGTTAATTACTGTAATGTTGCGCTGCTTTATTTGGTTAATTATCTAGTTTGTGAAGAAGGCATTCAAGTACGAATTGCATTGTAGTATGACTCATTTCCTGGCGCATACAATTTATACTAGGTCAGCGTTCACGGTTCGACTTCTGATATTCAGATTGAGTTCTAGTTCAAATTGGTTTGTTTGACTTTCAAGAATTTCGAGTTCCAGTGAGTTTGAGAACTGAGGTACCACTGTGTGTGTGTGTATGTGTGTGTGTGTGTGTATGTATGTATGTACGTGTATATATAATATAAACATTGCATAACACATCAATACTATGTCTGTAATACTTTTATAAGAGTGTGTTTGAAGATAGTTCTTTAGAGCAAGAGTGGGGATGTATGAATGTCAGTATCCATATACGTATTCACTATTCATTTAAAAGTTTTCACTTCTAAATCGATAAATTGTTCAGCCTTATTGTGTACGGTGCTAAAGTAGGTGCCGTTGATGGGTAAGTTGTCCCCATAAGCAGCAGTATTAAAGGGTGGAGGCAGGACTTTTTTCAGACTTGGAAGAGGTTCCTGGGTGACCAACAAATGACTAGCATGTACAACCATGGCACAGTAATTTAACCAATGCGGAGTCGCACTAAATATGTACACAATATGGACGCACCTTGTGCTTTCCAGCACCACATGCTGAAGAACATCACATAAAACTTTTTATGTTGAAACTGCAGAGCAAAAGAAGAAAATTAAGGAGGGCTGATCTAATTATGAGCATTACCTTGCAATAGTCATTTTAAGTCTTCCAGCCTTAGCTTTTCAGGTAGCTTTGCGGAAAGATGGATACAGAATGATCACATCAGAAATGCTGTGTATGCACATTAATCTACACTATTTTATTACTGGAACAGAGAAACAACAGTTTTTATGTAGTTCTCATTGGCTCACCTGCTTTGTGACTGCATGATTTTATTTGTCATTTTCTAGCATCTCCAGATCGGTATGCATTAGATGGAGTGGCATGGTCATGACTGGAAGACAGAGTCTGACCATTCTGATGTCACATTTGGTAGCTGTCGTGAACACTGGGTGATGGTACAGTCAAGCTTTTGTATAGAACCAGGTTTCTCAATCACTAGTCTGAACTGTGGCAAGGAAACATGGTTTGGTTGTGATTGACCGCTACACAGTCAGACCCTCCGCCAGTAGGTAAACAGGCAATATTTGCCAGAGGGTAGGTGAAATTCACAGAGGAGAACCCGACGTAATGAACGATGTCTAGCCAGGCACAGTGGTTGGAATGGTTCAGACCCTGTGTAGAAAAAAAAATATTTTGATACTGATACCAGTTTTGGGACCTTGGTATCAATATTCAGTCATTACTGTAAAACATTCCCATTTAAATGTGGTATTGCTTTCAAACAAACAGGATTGCTAGCAGTTAAATGAAGAGCAGTATTTTACAATATTGTTATATATAGTTTATATTAAACTTTATTTAGTGCCTAAATTCTAATATTAATTTGGCCTCAGGTGTTACAAAATGTCATTGATAATACAGTAATATTCCGGTTTGTATTTGTTTCTTTGTTATTTGACGTAGAGTAGTTTTCATTACAGGGGAGAGTGATGTAGTGGTGATGCAGGCCACACGTGACTTTAAACAGAAACACAAAACGGAATGACTCTTAAATTACATTGTGTGTCTTATGTCTGTTATACAGGGTTCCTGCTGGGTCTTAAAAAGTCTTAAGAAGTCTAAAATCCAGAAAGTTACATTTAAGGTTTTAAAATGTATTAAAAATGTCCAGACTTTCACCCTAGGTCTTAAATTTAATTTACCCAAATCTTAAAATTCTTACCTCCGTTCATTCCCAAGAAGCGTTGTCTGCAGAACATAAAATAGTAAAACACTGTAGAACTAATCCGCTGCTTGCGCTGGTGTCTGTGTGGTAATAAAACTACAAATCCCATTGCGTGATCACTGCAGCTAGAATGTGAACGGTATGTTGTTTTATTATTTGTATTACTGTGAGATAATTGCAAGTTTATTTCATGCCATACATTATTGCAATGTAAATGTTTTGATGTACTGTAATGCATTAGTAACTTTTTTCCTCTGATGACTGGAGTGATTCTTTTCATTTAAAAGGCAACTACTAGCCAGTTGGCTCGCGTTATCTTATAAAATAAACGCATTTCGACTTTTACAGAGCTTTTCTTGGAGTTACTGTACCTTGTGAATGTCTTAGTTTCCGGCGTATAGATCTTTTTGTTCGTGTGGTCATGAGGAGAACATTTCTCGGTCTCCTTATGGTAAGGCAAGGCAAGTGTTTTAGCATCATACACAGTGGTTACTTGATGTGCTTTATAAAAACAAGATTTTAAACCAAGATGAATAAAGCAAAATTGAGATGAAAAAAACTTGCTTAGAAAATCTAAAAAATCTGATTAAAGCTGAGGTATGTCCTGCCCCGCTGCTCCGCTCCTCCCATATGCCACATCCCCTCCTTAACCCTGTGTGGATTCCCCATGTTTATCAACTGTTTCTAGTTGTTTTCATTAGTTTAATGTATTTAAGTCTGCGTTAGGTATGTTTTCCCTAGTCCAGTGAGTGAGTCCGTCTTGCGCTTCTTCGATGTTCCTGTTTTGTCTCCCTTCTAATAAGACCTCCTTCACCCGATCTCACGGCGTCTGTGCTGCTTCTATGCTGAAAGGTGTGACTCCGTAAACATGCAGCTAAAAATCAGACACAGGTTTTAAATTATATCACAATGTTTTTATTGGTTTCTTTTGTGTCGTTTTTTTTAGGCTGGTATCTCTTATGTGAAAAAAACATAAACATTTAATTCCTGATGTGTCTAATGTTCTTTTTTTCCCATCCAGCTTTTATTAAAGTTATTATTTTTACACAGTTTGGTACCTCATGGCGTTTGTAAGGATTACTGATGGGTCTGGATCCCCCGCCTATCGCGGAAGTTATGTTTCAGACCCATCAGCGATAGGTGAGAATCTGTGATATAGAAAGACCATATACATCAACTTTTTTATAGTTTAAGCCTTAAAACACCACTCCCACGTACATGCTTTAAACACATGTGAACTTATTGAAACACACTTTGTAAACACATATAATATGTGGATGTTGGGCTAAGGATATGAGTGACATAAAATATGAGAATTTCTGGTATCATTTGAATGTTTCTAGTAATGCATCGTGTTGGTCTTACATTTTACTCATAATGGTCTTAAACCTGCAAGAACCCTGGTTATCATGCACCCCTAACAATCTTTAAACTCCTTACGTTTAAACTCCCAGGGTTGCACTGACCCTTTTCATTCAGTTTGAAAGCAAAATGTAGCCATATCTCACTTCTTCTGCCCTGCTTATTAAGCAGAGGTGGGCAGCAGGACAGTGCTTTCAATCAACCATAAGTAGCTTTTCTGCACAAGAGTTAAGTGAAATGAGCATAACTATGTTTCTCCCCAAAGCACAGATTTTGCATGGCAACTACATGATGTAACTTCTTAAATATCAAAATTGAGTGATAGAATCTTACCGTTTAAAATTTTCTGCATCTCGATAACATACTTTTGTCATATGGCTATTTTCACATTTTTTATATAATTAGCTGTTTGTAGTTTGGGCCCAATAACAAACCTCTAATATTCTACACCTTTATGGATAGAACTTTATGGACTATTCAGTGAATTAGAAGTTCAGTGTTGTGTGGATTGATGTTTACCTTTGAAGCTGATTGTTGTATTTTGTTGTACAGTTTTTTTTATTTTTAAAGTAAAAGGAAAAATGTTACATTCAAGCCAGTTCTTTAATTGTGTAGTAGTGAAAAGCTTCATGAATAAACCAGGATCTTAGAGTGATGAACATTACACCTTAAATAGCACTTGATATTGCTGAATTTTCCCACATTGGGATATTAGAAGGATCTGAGCCTGAAAAAGAACCAATTGAGAGGATGTTTTTTTTTCCTTCTTCAGAATCCAAAATCTTCTTTTTATTTATGCTGCTCCCTGAGAAGAGATCAGTATCTGGGTTGGTGTCGAATCCAGCTTCCATAAAGGCAGGGTGGAGTCTAATTAAATGGTCTGCAGTGGGTTTGTGGAGGATTCTGCCAATTTACAGCTAGTTGATGATATTAAGTGATAGGAGCTCTGTGACTTTCTGTGCACCTGCACAGTGCAGGCCATTCTGGGCTGATGCAGCTGCACAGACTGTATTGCTTCGTGCTGGTGTATTGCTTCATGAGGGCAGGTGTTCCAGCAGCTGCTTTCTGTCTCTGAATGACAGAAGCGCTTTGATCAAACCTGGCATTTCTCAGCTTGGCCATTTGCCCAGAGGATGGCAAGAGCCTGTAGGCTGGGGACACTGAACCTCTTCTCCCAGAACTAAAAGAAGGGTGACAGACTTTTTTGGATGTAATCCAGAAGAGGCCACAATTAACTACAACAAAGTTATTAAAACCTCATTGTGTTTGCATTTAAACTGTAAACAGTCTTCTGGGCCACATATGTCTGGCTCCCTGTAGGAGTCTTGATGGCAACATGCCAGCAGGCATATAACACGTTGTCCAGAACCTCTTCTGGCCTTATTTATGTCCTTATGGGTAGAGGTCACAGGATCTGCAATGGAAAATTTTGAAGTGCGTCAGTCCTGGCTCTCTCTACTTAAAGCTGGAATCATTTGGCTTACTGGCGTCCTGGTCTCCTGCTTCCTTTTTGTTATGCATTTGTAGGTTTGTATTGTGCTTTGTGGTTCAGGCCTGCTTTGTGTGGAAGTTTTGCAATCAGTCCCCAAAATGACATCATATTTTCTTACAGCTGCTAGTGAACTGAAAGTACAGAACAGAAAGTTTAATCTAAGGGGAGAGGAGAGACCAGGATAATGTTATGCCAGTTATTTATTTAGTGGGCGGTCTGTTTTGTAAGGTGGCATTGGCAGAAACTGATATTCAAGATCCCGGATTTTAATTTGTCACATGCATAAATGTAGTGGTATACCAGCAATGAAAAGAAATTTCAACTCCAGTAGGATATGAAAATGAAGTAATATGAACAAGTATCGAAAATACAGAAAACCTTCAAAAGTTACAAGACATTTTGAGAAAATATTTAAAGAGCAGGCTGTAGTTTCTGCTTATTTCAGTTGTTGGTGTTAATTATGCTAACGGATGCATATAAGTTTGTCCCCAAGCTCTCAGTTCTGAGGTAATATTATATGGTGTATTATGATATTACGGTTATTGCTTTGTGAATCGAAATGCAGTATTAATACTGAAATGTTTCGATTAAGCTGTTCTCTTGTTCAGATCATTATCATTGACACTCTAACTATTGTTATAAGCACACGGTAAAAGCTCCATAAGGATGAAGTATATTTTTCAGCATACTAGGGCTGGGAAATCTGTGAGGGCATTCCCCGTGGAAACGCCGCCGTGTGTGTCTGAACTTGCTGAAGTCGGGGAACATCTGGATTTTGCAGCAGCAGCAGGAAGTTGTTCCTTTTCTGAGACGAATGGTATTTGCCCCAGGGCTACAATACAACCAATTTTCTTTCCAAGCATGCGATGCTTCTGTGCATATAATCTTTAAATATTAAAAGTCCCATTAGGAAAAAAATGTTGCAGGTGTTTTTTTTTCTTTTTCCTTCTTCCCATTGTCCTTTAATTATTGCTTATGTATTGATTCATAGAGTTGGGATGACTGGTTTCTAACATGTATTGTCTTATTACAGTACACCTTGGACTGCCCAGCAGAGATTCTTAAGTATGGAACGGGATCCATATGTTTCTGTTGTTTTCTGCTTTATCAAATCAGTGTTTCATTTGCGTTCTAATGTAGACAGAAAGTCTTCATGAATTGTAATTTTGTACCTTGTGCTGCCAGTTCTGCATCAGATAGCATTCTTTCTTTATTCATTCTTTCCCCCATACTGCAGTAGTCCTCCCCCACAATGTTCACACCAGCCCGACAGCCACCCACGTACTTTCACACTGCAAGCTTCATTGAGTAAAGTATTGTTCAAAGTAGAGTGGAATTTGGAAAATTTCTCCCATAGCCTTACAGTCTGTAGTAAACATAGCTGATGAGAGGGAGAAGAACCCAGTGGTGTTTCCCAGCAGACAGAACAGGGCACGGTTGGGATCAAACCCAGATCTCCATTGTAGCACACTCCTTGTTTGCCTCTTTAAATGGAAAAATCTTACTGCAAGAAAAAAAAACACTGACTTCTGCACTATTGGAGAAACCCTGAACAAGTATTGCGGTTTTTTTGCATGACTACTTCTTTGTTTACGGCGAATGACATTTGCAGTCTCAAGGTGATCAAATGAATGTTTATTTTTATGTCAGTGTAATCTTTTACCTATGCAAGTTTTTTTAAATTACACAATGTATACCCCTAATGGCCCTGTCATTTGGTCTTGCCATATAAGCTATACTCATCCTATACCCACCAACTTGTACAATAAAAGTACTGTTTGAAAAGTACCGAATCACCTGGAAATGTAAAAGTTAAATGTGTTTTTGTGGTATATAGCTCAAAAAGTATACTTATTCATTTAGGGGGTGATTGTCCCATTCACTTAAGTGAAATCATGTCAGAAAAGCGTACATATGTGTGTTTTTTTCCCACTTAAGTGTATTCTCCCATCCACTTAAGTATCGGGTTTAAATGCACTTTGGCTATAATCTAATATAATATGGAATATAATGCACACAATGTGTATTACCATTGGGTATGACTGTGGCATAAAAAAGAGTACATCTGTAAAGCAATAAGGAAATAAATTCTGAATAACAAAGTGAAATAAATAGAAATAAAAATAAAATAAGGAAAATATTGTTCTTCATTGACATTGCTTTTTGCCACATTGCTTTTAATTTCACCGTATTGGGGACAAGCTGTCAATCAGGTGGCTTTAGGCACGCCTTCCTGCCCAGGCTGATTAGTCAGCTCCAGCTCACACACATTCTGCTTCCGACTCATTTTCTGATTTCCATCAAAAATAGAAAAAAATGGATGACAAATGCTCACATTGTATTTTGTTTTTCCATCTTTACACAGGAGGCGTTACTTGTGGAAAACATTTTAGTTAAATCATGGTCATGTCTTATTAATTCCATCCCACAATGCATTGAAAAGGGGGCACGCTTTACTAAAGGTGCTTTAACACCGCAGAAACTGTTTCTGAAACCAGGGACTTTTGTCATGTTCACACCGCAGGAACTCGACTTGATTGTAGTTCCTTGGAGGCAGTTCCGGAACCCTTTTAACTACCTACTCCAGACTAGATACTTTTTCTTCAAACACACACTTCCGGGGAGGTGCAAGGATAAACTTGCTGACTGGTTGATGACAAGCCCCGGTGTTGACTTGGAAGTTACACAGAAGTGCAGGGAAACGGATGTAGTGCAGCAAAATTGAGCAGATGGAATTGTTTTTGTACCTAAATTTTTAGTGCATTCATTAATAGATTTTTCGCTTGTGTCTCCATCGGAAAATTCAATCTATAACCAATATACCTGAGTCTAATATGAAACCTGCCAGCGCTTATTAGTGAGATCTCATTCCATTGTTTTATTATTCTGTGTTAAATGAAAGATCCATCTGCTGGCCAGATCTAATAAACATCTGACTGGTCCTATAACTAAAGAATAAATGAAAGCCTGTGTCCCACTTTGATTGCTATCTATCCCCCAATAACTAACAAATAACTAGCTAACAAAACAACTTACAGTGGAAACCGCTTATGGTAGGTCTACTCACATCTGCCTGTGTAAAACTGTTCAGTATATGCTGGTGATAATCATATCCATTTTTTTCTTTTTAATAATCAGGCAGATTATCAAGTTACTGACATTTGTATATTTGGTAACGCTTTACATATTCTGCACCTTCATAATGATTTTATATTGCATTTATAAAACATTCAGTGCAATGTATTCATTAAGTATTCATAAAACATTAAGACATGTATGTACATTATAACAAACAAAATTGTATAATCATGTAATGTTTGTTATTAATGTATATTAAAGCTGTAAAGAGATGTTAGGATGTTAAGGTGTACTTGCATGCTGCTTATGAATGTTCTATGAATGTGTTATGATGATACACTTAATGTAAAGCATTACTGTAGATTCATTACATGAATATAAGAAACTGGACAACGTTGCTATTTGCTTAATTTTTTGACTCTTTCAGAATACAGTATAGTGGTTTCAAGCGCAAATTACAGTATTGTACAAATTAAATTGATGAACTGTATAATTCAAATATACTATAATATAGTATTGTACTGCACATAAAATATAGCTGATTGTAGTTTCAGTGCTTGTTTTTGTTAGTTTATCATGAGCTTTGATGAGGCTATATTTGTCAGTGAGAGAAAATGCCTTTTTCCTGTGTATGCAGCATTAGCCTCAATTAGCTAGGCAGAAGTAGATGGGTCACTGTAAGGCAAAGTAGGATTATCAAAGTAAAGTAAAATATAATAATAATATACACACACCCACAGATAATACTGCCAAAAGTATTGGGGCTACCTTTACACACACACACACAAATTTTAATGACATCCCATTCTTAATACTTAGGCTTTAATATGGAGTTGGCCCATCCTTTGCAGCTACAACAGCTTCAACTCTTTTGGCGAGGCTGTCCACAAGGTTTAGGAGTGAGTTTATGGGAATTTTTGACCATTCTTCCAGGAGAGAATTTGTGAGGTCAGGCCCAGATGTTGGATGAGAAGGCCTGGCTCCCAGTTTCCACTTTTATTCATCCCAGGTCAGGGCTTTGTGCAGGTCATTCAAGTTCCTCCATATCAGACTCACCCATGGACCTTCCTTTATGCACTGGCCATGTTGGAACAGGAAGGAGCCATCCTCAAACTGGTCCTACAAAGATGGGAGCATCTTTGTGGGACCATTGTCCAAAATGGCTTGAAATGCTACAGCATTGAAAGTTCCTTTCACTGGAAGGGGCTAAGCTCAGCCCAACCTCTGCTAAACAACCTCGCACCATAATCCCCCCTCTACCAAACTTTACCCTTGGCACAATGGAGTAAGGCAAGTACCGTTCTCCTGGAAATTGCCAAACCCAGACTAGTCCATTGGATTGCCAGACAGAGAAGCGTGATTCGATCATCACTCCAGAGAACATGCCTCCACTGCTATAGAGTCCAGTGGGGGGTGGTTTATGCCACTGCATCCGACACTTGCATTGTACTTGGTGATGTAAGGTTTGGATGCAGCTGCTCAGCCATGGAAACCCATTCTATGAAGTTCTCTACACACTGTTCTTCTGCTAATCTGAAGGCCACAATAAGTTTGGAGGTCTGTAGCTGTTGACTCTACAGATAGTTGGCAACTTCTGCACACTGTACGCCTCAGCATGTGTTGATTTTACATGGTCTATCACTTTGTGGCCGAGATGCTATTGTTCCCAATTGCTTCCACTTTGCTATAATACCACTAACAGTTAACCATGGAATTTTTAGTAGCAAGGAGATTTCACAAATGTTGTCATCAGGTGGCATCCTAACATGGTACCATGTTTGAATTCACTGTGCTCCTGAGAGCAGCCCATTCTTTCACAAATATTTGTAGAAGCAGTCTGTATGCCTACTGTAGGTGTTACCTATTGCTATGGCAGTGATAGGAACCTGAATTCAAAGATTTAGAGGAGTGTCCAATACGTTTTGCAATCTAGTGTGTATGTGATGCTGAAATTTTGAGCATCTGTTGATACCAATCCACTATTTTTTCCTCGTTATCAACTAAACTGAAATATTTGTATCCATACATTTCAATTCATATGCCAAACTGATGTATATGTGAATGCAGTGGTACCTATACGTGCGCTTTGGAATAAGTCCAACTTGGTATACGTACTGAAAATTTTGTTTGGTATATGACCTTTGTTTGTAATATGACTCGCGTGCTAGAATTTATATGGGCCAAAATGAATCATGACACCACGCACTACCCGCTCCTTATTAGGGGTGCAACGATTATTCGACATTGTCAAAAAAAAGTCCACAATAAAAATAGTTGCCGAGAAATTTGATAGGATCATTTTTGCCAGACGTATTTTTAAACGGACTAAGACGTTTTTCTTCCTTTCTACCTGGGTAATACTACCGATCTCCAATAGATTGCACCAATACAACACATTGCTGAGATTAGCTCTTGCGCAATAGCTTTCAGCGACAGTTAGTAGAATGGCGGCCGCAAATCAGGCATCATTGCGAATTAAACTCTGGGACACATGGATTAAAGTTTTCGGTCGCTATGATGGATTTCCATCAACTGAGTCCACTAAAGGTTAATAATGAGATTTATGTAGATCCGAAGGGAAAAATGGAGGACTGGAAAGGCTATATATATTTTGTTTAATTAATTATTCTTGCTAAAAATAAACATTATCTACAGTATATATACAGTATGACAAGACATTACTTAATCTAGGTCAATATAATAACACATTTTTCTTTACAACTTGTTTATAATAAAATTTAACAATTCATTAATGTAAGATACAATTTTCACTTTCAATAACACAAAAAAACATTTTGTTAATCAATGTTAACAAATAAAGAAAATAGTTCCAGTAATATGAAAGTGTAAGAACTTGGTTAACACATTAAAAACATTTTTTTCATACATTTTGCTGCCATACTGTAAGTAAACCATTGGTATAACTATTTCAAATTTTGTCAGCTGTGACAGACTCAAAAATATTTTTTTTCTTGCTCTTGCTTTAATGGCCACTACAGGGCAGAGAACTACACAGTAATTAGAGGCATAGGTTAATGTACAATACACCTGAGTATTTTTATAGAACCTGAGAACATGCATGAGCTTTAAAGTGTAAATATTCAATGACATATCTTTTCAAAAGCCTGAGTGATTAATGCAAAACGACTTACCAGATACTCCTTGAAGATTTTCTACATCTTTCCACAGGTAGACAATAAGGCCCTTCAGGAGACACTCTTGTTTCAGATTCACCTCAAGGCACTATAGTTGAGAGTGCACACAAACATAATGCAAAATTATGCTCTCAAATTTTGCAACTCAACTCAAGTATGGCATTTAATTACTGCCAAAACCCGCCCGCATACAAGCCACGTGCTTATGCACTTGCGAGCAGAAAACCTATTCTCTCTACACGCTCCGATTGTGCACCACTCATTCACTTGCTTGGTGTTAAAAGTTGAACCAATTAGTGCCAAAATTTGAACCATGCGCATGTGTGTGCCCGGGAGCTGAAAACCCATCCTCTCTGCGCCCTTGCGTTTGCTGAACCCCTATATACGCGCTTGCCTCTGCACAGCATTCACTCATGTGACAGGATGGATTTTGACACTTTTGAGGCGGGAACACTGGCTAATATCTCCACTCCTTTGATTGCTTTTTTTTATATATTGACTACGATTGGCTATTTGCTTTGGTAGAAGGTGAAGATAACTGGTCAATGACACGTAATCAAGCAATTCAGCTACGGTACATTTGCTTTGTTCCATAGTGCACTGAGCTTTTGTCTTTGTTTTACATCATCGACTGTAAACAATGCAGGCCATCTCTCTTTCACCTCAACAACTCTGGTGTCCTTTCTATGGCGGAGGATTAGGCCCACCGTGAAAATATTATTTTAATTCTGTTTTTTTAAAGTCAGAATTCTGAAATTAAAGTCAGAATTTGAATAATATTTTCATGGTGGCCCTAATCCTCTTCCATACCTTTCCCACAGGCAAACTGTGCAGATGGCTCGACCACAGTCTTGTCCCCAGCATGAAGTAAAACTTCATCAAATCATGTAAACGAATCATCATTAGTTTGGTTCTTATTCTCTTCTGTTGCTTTGACCTCCATGCAAAAACATAACATACCCATTACATCATAAGGAGAAACATTTGTCGTTTTAACCAAGTAATTTAAATTCATTTTTAGATAAATTATTATTACATTACAACAGAAACCTTCATTGTTTCAATAAGAGATTTTTGTGTCTCATTATAATGAGAATTGTGTTTGTTTCTTTGATGTGGTAAGCTGATTTGTGCCATTACGTGATGTTTAATGACAGTTTGTTGAAGTTCCTAAGTTACTAATCGTTTAAATTTTATAGGACAATAAATGTTTATATTGCCCAGCCCTAGACTGTAGATGTACATTTGTCCTCTCCCTGATTTGTTTCCATTTTTTCTTTGTTTCCCAAATAAAGATCTTGGCTTGCGATCAGAACCAGACTGTAGAGCTGAGCTTCTCCTCTACCTGAGTTTCACTCCCAGGGTGGAGTGCACTCAGATCGGCTCCTCGCTGAGCTTAGGAGCTGGCTGCAGTTTCCTCCTCAGGACTGAATGGACTACGTGCGACTTGCCAAATTGAGCAGTGACATCACCATGTTCTCCACCAATGATCCTTAGGGATTGTTTGATTTTATGATTTTTCATGATATAAAAGATGTATTTTTACTATTTTTTTAACTTTAAAAGTGTAACATAAAACACTTGTCATTCTTGTTATGTTTAACAGTTCCTGTGACATAATGGTGCAATTGTTTGACACTTATGCAGACATCTTCAGATTTGTTTTATTAGTTTCCACTCATTTGGTCAGAAATAAATTGAATGTCATTTCACTTGAAGGTCACAATTTATCCTTGTGCAGCTTGTTATGGCCCATAAATAACCCTGTTGCTTCCTGAAATTACTCCTTATACTCAATGAGACATTGTTTTTACTTGCCAGAATTAGCTAGTTTCAGCTAAAAATGTTGCCAATAAGAATCCAATGACAAAAATATCTATATGACACAATCCCAGTGAGACCCTGTGTAGGACATGGGCTGGACCCCATAGTTTCTACCAGACTGTTATTTGTATCTACCCTCCCTCACACTTTTTTACTGAGATGTAAATACAAAGCCCATAATTTTAGACGGGTAGAAGTAAGATTGCTTGATTTTTGTTCTTGTCAACATGATGTTTAATGATAAGAACCTTGTGAATCTTAATTTGCTGGCGCTTTTCTCTACGTGTAGTGGGTGGGATTATTGTGTGTCTGTGGCCTCTGATATGACAGCCTGTAAAAACTGTGATGTCAACACAAAACACAGGGCCGGATTTAAACATGATAATCTTCAGACATTTACTGTACATACTGAACAGAATTACTTTAAGGTTAATGAACAAATGAGTGCATGAATTCAATAATTAAGTAAATAGGTGGGTAAATAAAACAAGAATTCCAAAAGAGTGGAGTATGTAACATTGTGTGAAGCACTACCCCAGCCCCAGCAAATGCTTCACTGGAGTAGATATGACCACTTTGCCTGAATATGGATTCTTTTGTACATTCTCAGAATTTTGTGAATAAAGTCAATCATTCTCTTGTATGGTTGCTTTGTCTAATTTCCAGTTATCTAAAAACCTCATTATCAAGGCACCACAGAAATGAGTATAGGCCTGAAATCACCATAGGGTTCAATTCACTGATGTTGGTACTGTGCGCAGAACAGGAGATGCCAGTTGATTAGTTCTTCAGTATTTTCAGTTTTAGTTAAATGTCATATATTTACAAATGAAGTGAAAGTACACCATGGCCATGATTGTATTTTGAATGGTGCTGTGAAGGAAGTTGAAGAAAAATATTTGTGTATTGCTTTACATTTGTCATATAGTTGTTTTCTAAAATGACTCTGAAACCTTGAACTTGAAATTCCAAATGTAAAAACACATATCTCTTACAAAAAGAAATAACTCTTCTTAGAATGGTGCACACTCCCACCATATGATTACATTCAAGTACCAATTATGCACACATTCACAATTGCCATCACCTCTTCCAAAAAATGCAAGTTTTTATGGGGATGGCATTTTAATTTTTTCCAGTGTAAAAAGACATCACACTAACGTTAGCCAAACACCAATGAGTAGCATAGGCCTAGTGATACTACAGCATGCAGGAAAGTATATTGGCAAAGTACAACTACTGACCTCTTCTTATTTCTGAATGTCTGCTTGAAAGCAGCAGCTAATGATCATCTCAGGTTGTGCTGGACTCTATCCAGCCTCCCTCATGGTATTGTCAAGTGGCCTAAATGTCATTTGATGTTGTTCTTCCTTAACCTCTCACTCTCACTCCTGTCTTTCTAGCTATTAGGAAACATTTTCTTCCATTATTTCACATTGAGTTTTTGGCTATTTATTGCACAATCGTGGGTTTGTAAGTAAACTAATAATAAATCATTTTCCTGTTTTCAAATGTGAAAACTGCCCATTTGGCACATTGCCAGTGCTTTCCAAATTATTTTATTTGCACTTAATATAGAACACTGGTGTTTTGCAAACACTGTGATTTATAAATGCAAACTGAGTGAAATGTATTTGTGTTTTTCAGACATGATTGTGGAATTTGGTGCATGAATTTCAAGGGTTTTAAATTGTTTTCCAAGTTCCACATTCAGTGTGCAAACAATTGGCAAGCAGCAGCATAACTGAACATATCCTGCCGAAAAAAATACTAATTCTACTTGATTGTTCCAAACTTGAGAGATGCTAATTAAATTTCTGACGGTATTCATGTTTTTTTTTTTTTCTAATGATAGTAATAGTGGATCTTTGCAAATACCTTATTGTCACTTAAACATACAGGTGGTTCCAGTGTTGCAGCAAAGCATAGAAGATTCTTGAACGTATATATGCTATAAAAAGTCTAGCTGTAGGAAAGAAAAATGCATAGAATGATTGCTGCAGGTCTGGAAACAGATAAAAACATTGCAATGAATGTTTGGGAATTGTTTTTTGTTTAATTGTCTGCAATAGATGTCAGCTCTGATACCTACTGCAGAAGCAGTAAAGGTAGGAAGCAGAGAGGGGACCACTGATGGATAATTCTGAGCAGACGTGTCCTTATGTGACTCTCAATGGGGTTATGAAACATTATCCCACCTGCAACCCATTTGTGCCTGGCTCGGAGAGGTCCAATCTCAATGTGGATGATAAAGATATATCCAATCAAAGCCTTCGAATTTTTCATTTTCATTGCATCCTATTTAGAGAAACATAGCTACCCCAGCCGCACATAGGTGAATTCAGCATAGTCTATATGGCACAATATTGATTTATTAGTCAAGAATGTCAACCAAGAACAACAGCCGTATGTACAGATTCTACCCCAGGGCAGAGCCAGAACATGCCGGATTATATCCCTTGGCTGTCCTGGAAGTGCCTTGGTGTCCTGTCAGAGGAGTTAGAGGAGGTGGCTGGTGACTGGAAGGTCTGGGCATCCCTGCAGAGACAAATGCCCCCCCTGACCAGGACCTAGATAAGTGGTTGACAATGGATCAATGATGAATTTTCCCTTATACATTACATGTTACAGCTTTAAATTAGTGCACAGTAAACTCCTTTTAAATCACTGCATTTTAAAGTAAAACAGTTATTAGTCGTTAGACAGAATGCTAGGTCTCCTGATCTCTTAAATATTAGAACTTGTGGCCATAAATGGAAATTAGCAGAAGAACATTTTAAATGCATTTGAAGAAGCACTTCTTTATACAGCATGTAGTTGGAGTATGGAATAGTCTGCCTGCTAGTGTAGCGCAAACCCTGGGTTCCTTTAAATCAGAGCTAGATAAGATTTTAACAACTCTGAGCTATTAGTTAAGTTCTCCCCAAACGAGCTTGATGGGTCAAATCGTTTTCTTGTTTGTACATTTCTTATGTTCTTTGCTTCTGGAATTTGTTTAAAAATATTGTCAAAGTGAAGCCATTATTTTGACCAGGTTTGAGGCTGTCAAAAACTTTTATGAGTACCACAGCTTAGCTCCTTCCTGCCATATTGGAATCTGCATGTTTTCCCTGGATTTACCTCCCTGCTGTCAGGATCTGAATATCCTGATTTTACCAAGTTGAATGTGTTCCTGGAGCCACGAGGGAGGAAGTTGCATTTCACTTCATTAACCAATCACAGTCTGCATCATATGACATCATTGGTTCAGGTCACACGTGTCCCTTGTTCTGCCCTCATTATCTTTGTTTATTTAAGTGCCTCTCTTACTCCGTTCCTTAGTTGGTCATTGTGGATGTTCCTGTGTTTGCAACTGTTTAAATGTTTTGCTTTGTGTTTTGATAGCTAGCTACTTCAGTTCTTGTGCTCTACCTGCCTGCTTTCCTTCAGCCCCCCATGGTTTCTTTTGTTTTTTTGTTGTTTTTTTTTTAAGTTCAATAAAGCTCTTTGTTTTGTAAAGCTGCCACATGGATTTTCCTTGTGCCATGCCTCACCGCCCAAACACCTGCCCAGGCTTTATCCATGTGGAGTGTGTGTGTTTATCCTGGGTCCACCACCCTGCCCCGTGCCTCTATGCATGTGAAGTTTGCATTGTTTTTTTTTTTTTGCAAATGTAATTGTGACACTAGGCACTAGTCCAAGCTTGTCACAT
The DNA here is from genome assembly GCA_019775955.2 of Pollimyrus isidori. Taxonomy (NCBI): domain Eukaryota; kingdom Metazoa; phylum Chordata; class Actinopteri; order Osteoglossiformes; family Mormyridae; genus Pollimyrus; species Pollimyrus isidori. The sequence continues at coordinate 17,868,636 of JABFDZ020000040.1, read as the reverse complement.
CTCTGTCTGGAAAAATGTGATAAATAAAAAATGCATAGTACATGACCAGATGTAAAATAACCAGGGCTTCTTCTCCATGTCCCTTTCTCAGCACTGCACCTAAGTTAGGGGTCTGGCACACAGGAAATAGTGTGAAAGAACTGTGGTCATGGAGTTGATGATTAGATTAGATACATCTTTTGAGATACTGAGCCTGGCCAGACAGAACTCTATCATCCACAGTTGAGTCAAGTATGTACAGCACGGTCTTTTGGTTTCAACAAAGAGGAGCAGAGGACCCCTGGCTGCCTGCCAGCTCCCTCATGTAATACTCAGGAAGCCATTAAAGTCAATTACCCTCTTCCTGTCTTTTGCAAGAAAAAGACTCTACACTGCTACCTACAGGACATAATCAGTACTGTTTATTAGTTCTTTTCTTTTATTTGTTTTTCTTTTATTCATTCATTAATTTATTCATTCATTCCATACTTTTCAGAACATCGTCCACCGAATATAGTATTATGTCTGACTGGACACCAAAATTCTTACCTTCAAGTACTTCAAGAACAAAAAAATCGTCTTTCTTGTATATTTTGCCTCTTAACATTTTAACAGATTCTGAGTGTTTGTGTTTCTGAGTGGTTTGTAACCATAACGTATTTTCTGTTCACACCACCCTGAACTGGATCACTTTAGGTGCCTGAAGCACTGCAGTCCATGCCCTAGTAACAATGCTGAGGTGTTGAGGATGATATCAGATTAGGGTGACCACCTGCTAATAAGCCCAAGGGGGGACAAGGGGTATGTTTCTGAGGGACAATGTGGGACACTGCC
>JABFDZ020000040.1:17812299-17849595 GCA_019775955.2 Pollimyrus isidori | reverse complement strand
CTTGTGTTAGCAGAGGTGTACAGTATTAATTTCTTACAGTGTTTGCAAATTGTCTTTGTCTTGTCTGTCATTTTTTTCACCGTTTCTCATTTCCACAACGAATCCAAAGTGTTGCCACACAAACGATTTAAAAGTGGCAGGGGGGATCTTCAATACTAATTTCACCCTCACGCTCCATCATGCTGACATTACAACTCACGAGACAACTTTTCACCTCGACGAGAAATCTCGTCGCGTTTTAATCTCGCGAGATCTCGTAACACCCCTAAGAGACAGGCATGCATTCTATGGCATAACATCGGAATCAGGTTCTGTTGTTGTAATTAAAATGGCTTTCAAAAAGAATTAAATATTTAGGGATAGAACTTAAACCAGACATAAAAGATTTTTTTTATTTTTACTAACATGGAATCACTATTAGATAAAATTAAGGTTAATCTGGATAACTTTAGTAGATTACACTTGACTTTTTGGGGGAAGGTGAACATAATTAAGATGGTTATAGCTCCTAAGATAAATTATTTGATAAGTATGATACCTATATCTGTCCCACACCAATTGCTATTGAGATGTAACAAAATGATAAAGCATTTTCTTTGGGATAGGAGAAAACCTAGAATTCATATGGACAAACTTTGTCAGCCTAAAAAAGGAGAGGGATTGTCACTACCGAGCATTCAATATTATAGTATTTTATTTGAAATGGCAAAGCTTGCCAAACACTGGTAAGATATAAATGAGTTGAACTGGATCTTAGTTGAAAGGGAACTAGCGTCTCCTTTTACACCTCTTTAAACCCTCTAGGAAACTTTTGGAAAATTTTTTGATTGTACATATTACCCCTTTCAACTCTGATAATATTAGCTAATATTTTAAAATGTGGTGCCCCAATATTCTAGAGAACATCTCATCAGTGTTTCACAGCCTGTTTCCAAGTTACATAGGCTGTATTGATGTTCCATGGGCTGACCCAGTATTCTAACAATATTATTTGTAGTAAACAAATAACAGCAACGGTGATGTCATGGGGAAAGAATGACCCCCGGCTTACTGATAAATGGAAGGATTAAGGACCCTGGCCTAATTTATTGCAGGGTATAGAATTGAATTCTGAATGAAGATTCTGAGATGAAAATGAGCTCTTGTCTACTCTATGCAAGATTGAAAAAATATGCTTGAGTGAATAATCACTCCCTGTTTTATGCAGTATCCATTTCACTTACAAACAATGTTCATCTTCAGGAAAGTACTCCTATTTAACACTTACATTTTAAATTATTTTACTGACTTCTTAACTGCTGAGAAGTATGTTGTGCATCTGTTTTTGCCTCAATATCTTATCTCTGGCCAATGCATAAATGAAATATACACGATTCTGTACAATAAAATTCCTCCATCTGTGTCTCATAACCACTTATCCAATGAAGGGTGACTATGATTGAGAAGTCTATACCAGGATGCAAAATTATGGTGATCACTGTCTGCATGGCAATTAATTACAAGACAGACTCATGCTCATAGTCTCATGCTATGGGCAACTAAAATTGTTAAATCTCTTAATTTGTTAACAGGAAGTCACTTTACAATGTATTCAAAATGTTGTAACTATAACTGTCACCAGAAAGTTTGAGCACATACCTCTGCTCTTAGCTCCCTGCACTGAATCCCTGTTAGATTCAGGACTGACTTCAGAATTCTCCTACTTACATATTTAATTCTATTTAATTTATTTGAATAGAAAGCGCATTACAGGGTTGTGTTGTGATACATAAAACAGAAGTAGAGGGAGATGCAGAACAGCGAAAAAAGGAAAGAAAGAAGCTGAATAAGAAAGCCAGAAGACAATGGAGGAGAAGAACCAAAAACTCCCAAGTAGGAAAAAAACCAACCTCTGGGGGTCCAAGGTCAACTGGCTGGCCAACCCCCCCGGGCAGACTATCACTACTGAAAACAGTAAAGAGTGGACATGCTTGCTAAAGGTGAGCTATATGCTGGGATTAAGAATGAAGGCAAAGTGCATCGAGTCCGTTGTCCATGTTGGCCTCTGGCCTGGGTCTTTCTCCATGTTGGGCTGTGTTAGGTGGCACACCCAGGATGATATAGTTCGTATGGCCCATTTGCGATGTCCCTTTATTAAGTAAGGGTTAATGCACAACAAGCCGTGCATTATATGTTTTTAAATGCACACAAGCGGAAGCAAAGAACCACTTGAAAAATGTATAATGCACAGCTTGAAGTGCATTAACCTGCTAATACCATGGTTACCACACATTTGGATTACACATTTGTACGTGAAAACAGTTTTGACATTTTTATATATCGAAAACACGTTTATTAGTTTAACTGCTGTTTTAGTTTGCGCTATATTACAGTAACACAGCGTACCAAAGTTTTTCCTTTCAGCAAACCAGCAAAACCTCCACCTGAGCCAACTCACCGCCAGCTGATGATCACTTGACAGCTCTGCCCCTCTCTTTACCCGAGTGTCCAAGACAGAAGGCCTCAGATCAGATGATACAGTATGATTATGAAATCGATCATTGACCTGTAGCCCCGGGCGTGTTCGTACCATGTCCACTTATAGACACCCTTATGCTTGAACATGGTGTTCGTTATGGGAAAATCATGCATTGCACAGAAGTCCAATAACAGAACAGCACTCGGTATAAGATCAGGAGGCCGTTCCTCCCAATCACCCCCTTCCAGGTCACACGGTCATTGCCCACATGAGTGTCCCCCAGCAAAATGATGGCATACCCTCTTGGCACGCTAACCAGCATACCACTAAGGGAGTCCAAGAAGGCCGGGTACTCTGAACCGACATTCGGCGCATAAGCGCAGATGACAGTCAGAGACCTATCCCCGACCCGAAGAGACAGGGAGACAGCCCTCTCCTTCACTGGGGTAAACTCCATCGTTAAAGCACCGAGCTGTGGGGCCACCAGTAGCCCACCCCAGTCTGGCTTCGCTCACCCGCTGCAACTCCAGAAGAAAATAACGTCCAGCCTCTCTCCAGGAGATTGGTTCCAGAACCCACACTATGCATTGAGGTAAGCCCGACTATATCTGGTCGGTATCTCTCAATCTCACACACAAGTTCAGGCGCCTTCCCCACCAGAGAAGTTACATTCCATGTCCTGAAAACCAGTTTTGTCAGCTGGGGATTGGGTCGCCAGGGCCTCCCTTGGCCGCCACCTGGTCCACAAAGCACTGAACCCCTGACATTCCCCTTGCAAGCGATGGGCCCACCTGGGGACAGTCCCGCATGCCTCTTTCAGGCTGTACCTGACCGGGCCCCATGAGCTAAGACCCGGCCACCAGAAGCTTGCCAACGGGCTCCTCCCCCAAGCCTGGCACCAGGGTGGAGCCCCGGCAACCCTAGTCCAGGCGAGGGAAACAAGACCTTGTTAGAATTCTTTGTCATGAGGTTTCTTTAGGATTGCTCTTTGTCTGGCCCCTCCCCTGGGACCTTTTTGCCTTGGTAGACCCTACCAGCGGCTATTGCCCCCAACAACACAGCCCCCAGGGTTACAGAGGCATGCAAACCCTTCACCACGGTAAGGTAGCAATCCAAGGAGAGGTATATACAAATTTCTTTTGTTAGAATGGAACAAGGAATCAAAACAAGTTAAGTGCACATGTAATTTTATTAGCACAAAAATTCCTGCATAACTTTATTAAAGGTTGCAACCATATGACAGATATGACATTTACCTCATTTTGAAATAGCCCTTTCAGTTAGCTAAAGGGTTTCAATAAAAACCAGCATTTAAAGTGGATCCATGGCTTTTATCACAAGTGCACCCACAGACTAGGTAAAACTCACAGGGTGCATTTATAGTAATTTCTGTCTTCTGTATGGTCTCAAGTAAAAATTGTTTCCTTACACTATAAAGGATGGATTTATTATTTCTATTCTGAGAAGCCCAGCTTAAGCAATAATGTGGAGGTTTTGCTGTCATCAATCAGAGTAGCTCTCTGTGCAGATATACATACACCTTCTGTAAAATGTAAACAAAAAAAATATTCAAGTTATTCCATTCTCTATAAATTCTGAAAAGAAAAGAGTTACAATAAACAACCTTTCCCAGTTTTTTTAAAAAATAAGAATTATATATTCTCAGTGCAATAAATACAAATCTATGGGACTTTTCTTACTGGTTGCAGTGCAGCCTGCACAAAACTAATTATACACAATCGTATCCAATATGCATGCGAAAAAGCAAAGAACTAAACATTAAACAATCGTTTTTAATTGCTTGTATTACACAAATAACCAGCAAAATGGATATTTTCAGTAAAATTGTGTTCAGATCACACACGACCACTCAAATTTCACAAAACATTGTTTTGGGTCCACTATTTAAATACTGTAAATGGATGTTGCCCCTTGAGGGACAATTCAAGACTTATTTGGTAGCTCAGTTGCTTTCCTTTTGTATATTTTTCTTATCATTCCATCCCTGACACAATTCATAGTGTGACATTGTGTTAATCAGGCCTGAAGTCTCTATGTTAATGACCATCAAGCCCAACATGACCACATTCTTTAGTCACAGTGAACCTTGGTCTCCAAAACAACACAGTCAGCAGGGATGTCTTCTGGCACTGGTTTAAACCAGGTGATGTAGGAGAAATACCAAGGTTAATGTGAATACAGGGCCGACAAGGATGAACAATAAAAGTCAGAAGAAAAATATAGTTGCAACATTGCCAGGACAAGGGAAATAATCAGGCAAGAAACAGCCATTGAGTCTTCATATTCAGCTTGGCTGCACCAATCCTGAGTGGGTATCTCTTGCATTGTCGTTGGAGGGGCATTTCCAAGAACAGGTACAGAAGTGCAAGGCTACAGGATCAGAACAGTGGCAATACAACAACTGACTGTGATCACTACCAGCACAAAATGCGATGGCTTAGAACAGAGGGTAGCGGCCGCTGCAGTCCCCTGGAGTATGTAGTCACTCTCGTTACAGGATAGAACAGCAGCCCCACCATGCTCCATCCAACTAACAACTGATGTCACCATAACATTATAGTTATGTTGAAATACTCTTAATTCAAAAGCAATACTGTAAATGGGAGAAAAAATATCTATATATATATATATATATACACAACATTTAAAGTAATATATGAATCATTATTTCACATTTGGCTTTAGGAATTTTAAGTTAATATGTTGTGAACTGTTAGTATGTTACAGTATAAAGACAATGGTATGATTTAATTAGGCAAGCGACCTTGCTGTTGGTACGTGCCACAATTCTGGGCTGCTTGTTTCTAAGCATTATTGCCAAGCACTCTGTATAAGCTAGGCACTGAAATACATCTGCTCAGCATACTTTGGCTACTTGAATTGTTAAAATACTGTCATCTCTTTGTCTTTTTAAAGTCAATATACATTTCTGTTTTTAGATTCCATTTAATAGCAGAACAAAATCATCTTCTGCACACTGTGCTTTTTGCCAACCATAGCTATCTGTATCAGATAAAGCATTGAACTAAAGAAAACATCTCACTTGTACACTTTAGCAGCAAGGTCATCAGAAATGTGTGGCATCACAAAGACCACCATGCCCTTTTCCAAGGCTTCATTTCTTAGTAAACATTAGTAGGCTAGCTTAGTCCCAAACCACCTTCAGCACCTTGTGCAATGGGGAACTGGGGATTGATTTGCCTGAAAAAGCTAGGCTTAGCACAACATTAGAATTTTTCAAAATATACTCAATTTAAAATAGTACTTTTTCTCACTGTAAGAAAACAACTCTTGATGTTTGTATAAATAGTAGCATAGCACTTCATATCTTTCCGACTAACAGATAGTGGTGTATTTGAGTGCCTTGTAACACAAACACAGAACAAGCTAAAATAAACAAGACTCTCATTACTCCACCTACAATTTTTTTATTAATAATTATTTTTTATTTATAAAATACCTAATAATACTAAGAAAATCTTTTTGAGTAGAAAAATATTAAATATAAACAATTTGGAATATTTTATAACCTTGAAGTCTCAAAAATATTCATTTGCTACATTGGGCTAACCATTGGGCTACCCTGTTTGCAAGCTGATTGGCTGAGACAACAGGAACAGGGCAGGACTCTCTCTCAAATGGCAGTGTCCCAGAAAACTGTAGTATGAGCTGAGTATGATGGAGGGCTGCACTTCTTTGTTCCATTGCTCTTCTTCCAGCTAGGAAGGATAGGCATACTCTCTTGTTTGCACAAGCCCTTATCCAGCCGTTGCCGAGCCTTGATCTCCTTACACAAAATGCGTTTCTTCTCTATCATCTCCATCATGGTGTTGTCCCCCTGTACCCATGGTAAGGGCGCCACCTGCTGGGGGCACATAATGTTGATATTCCCATTGTTGGGGGAAAAAAATCTATGTGTTTTGTAACAGGGAAGGAACATGGTAGGAGGGAGAATGTTTCAGCGAAGGAAACTGAGGGAACAGAATGCGGTACCCTTGCTGGATCAAAGTGGAGCAAAGCATGGAGATCGACCAATGCACTGATATAACTGTTTACAGTATATTGGTTGTGTTACACAGAGTCAGTGTATAGGACTGATTATATAATGTGTAGTTTGCTGCATATAGCAGTTCACTGTGTATGCAGTATTATGTATGCCTGTACAATAAGCACTTTAAGCAAAAAGAGGGTTAAATGCAACATTCTGGGAGCAGTTAAGACCCCACCTAGAATATTGTGTACAGGTTTGGTCACCATACCTTAAAAAGAGCATTGGTGCCTTGGAAAGGGTTCAGTGTAGGGCTAGAAGAATGATACCTGGTGAGCTGAGCTGATTCTGTTCAGCCTGTTCAGCAAAGGAGACTGAGGGGGGACATGATCCAGGTATGTAAGATTCTAACAGGTCTAGATGCTGTTCAGCCAAATAACTACTTCAATATTAGTTTAAATACTAGAACTCATGACCATAGGTGGAAATTAGCGGGAGAATATTTTAAAATGGATTTGTGAAAGCACTTCTTTACACAGCGTGTAGAGTATGGAATAGTCTTCCTGTTAGTGTAGTGCAAGCTAAAACACTGGGTTCTATTAAAACAGAGCTAGATAAGATTTTAGTTAAGTTCTCCCCAAATGAGCTTGATGGGCTGAATGGACTCCTCTCATTTGTAAATTTCTTATGTTCTTATGTACACTCCACTGAGGCCTGATCATTTGCTTCTCAGGTATGGAATGGATATATTCATGTTCAGAATGTCAGCAAGTGCAACTGGCTGAATGTTTTGACTGTCAGGATGTGTTGCTAGTGATAAAGATACAAATGTATAATTAAGTAATTTTGCTGAGCAGTCCAATTCACCAAGGAAATGCACTTCTGTCTGTCAAGTAATAAATCCTGCAACATTTCTTGTCATTCCCTAGTGTAGGGAATTTAGGGAAGTAGAGTAGTGTCAATGCATGCAGCACAATCTAACTTTACTGATGTCTTAGAGTACACTGTCAAACTGCCATACACCAAACAAAAGATCTCACAGTAAACAGACATAAACACAGACACAAAAGAAGGACAACACCACAGAGAAGGTTGGACATCATGGTTTTGGAAATCATTTATTTATTTAAGATGATCTTATATTTGCCTGAAAATATAAGTATACTCTCATAGCTTAGGCATTTGTGGCAGGGTGTGTGACTAATGAAAATATGTCGGGTATGTGGGAGTATATGAGTATTCAGATCTCTGAGAGCATAAATACTAATAGACTGTATATAATACTGTAATATGCTTGTTGATTTATAAACTATATTTCTGTTTAAATACTAAGAATTTGAATGATGCCCAAACCCCCACCCAAAAAAAACATAATTATTGATATCAGAATAATTTAATTTGTGTGATTTACAACTTTCCAGTTTTAATTGATCTGATTTTATTGTTTGATTTCAGTAGGTGAAGTCTTATGAAATTACAAGGCAGGAAAATTGTATGTTTTTAATACAATAGAATTGAACTAAAAAAAATACTTTTATCTAATAAGGAAATGCATACAGAAACATACACTTGCATTTAATTTAATTCCAGACATGCAGTTGTATGCACATAATAAATAATAATTAAAGTGATTAAAAATACCATAGACTCAAGAAACTTCCAAGGAAATTAGAGGTATACAAAGTGCTTAAAGTGTTTTGGGGTCTGACTTTTACAAGATGTATAAAACAGTGAAACAAATGAGAATAAAAATGTCTGAAAGGAGTACTTTTGCCTTAGATAGCATTGATGTCTGTGTATATGTTATAAATATACACAGTATATATACTAGGCCTGGAAATTTGAACTTCATTATTCAAATAAAATTTGAATTTCTAAAACATTTACATATTCAACAGAAAAAATCCCCATTTGAATTTTAAAGATCTATGGCGGCCACTATTAATGACCTTAACATGCATTTTCACATTTTTGTTTTGCCTAATGGCCATTGCCACTTAATGTAGAATAAGGGATCTGCCACAAGGGGCAGACATCTGAAGATAAACTTTAAATGAAATGATCCTTTATTTTCCATTTGCACAAGAGTGAGTACAGGTACATTGGAAATGTTCTTTTTCTCTACCCCATTCTGCTCTCCATGACACACGCTGACACATATACAGGTGAGAGCAAGTTTGCAGGTCACAGCACAGGGTCAGTCAGCATGGCCCTCGAGCTGGGGGTTAAGGGCCTTGCTCAAAAATACGTGACTATTCAGCCGAAGGTGGGGTTCAAAGTACTGATCTTCCAATATAGGCACAGAGGTTTAGCCCACTGAGCCACACCTTGCCCCTTCAGATAGGCTGAAACTACCCAGCAAAGAAGCTAGTGAAATACTGTGCAAAGCAGAATAAGAATGCAGTGGTACGCTAACTCCCAAAAACCCGAAAAGCGCATTCTGAAAACTGTCTGGATTCACCAGTGATTTTTAATGTGGAGACTCCATCCCCTGCACAGTGAATCTCTTCACCAATATTTCAAAATAACGGAACAGAATTGCTTCGCTAATATCATCAAAATTCCATGTAGAGTGGTACATCGGTTCTCAAATTTAATCCGTTCCGGACTACCATCTGGACTATCAAAATATCATATACCACAATATAATGTCTGGACGGTATAACGGTATTAAAAATGATATACCATCCACGCCTGGGGGGTGTTGTATGAGGTAAAATTTGCAGCAATAATATTTGCTGACCGAGTAGGGTGGGGTTGTGGTAGCAAAACTCCTTGCCAGCTAATTATACTGCTGTTGAATAGTGGAACAACAGATTTCCTGCGGGTGTTTGGGAGCCACTGACAATTTGTGGGAGAATCCTGGGATGTTTGATATACTATTGTCCCCTCAACATTTTCCCTAGTTAAAACGGTGGTAGGTTAACGCTGCAGGTTTCAGCTTAGGATACTGCACAATGTGTAGTGTAATTTTAATTTACATTAAAATCTCCTCAAATGATAAATTTGTTATATTATTCAAATACAAATTCCCATTTCTAAAATATACAGTGTAAAGTGTGTGTATGTGTGTGTGGCACCATCCAGTCATGTCTCCCCATCATGTAGCAAAAACAAGTATGTGTGTGTGTGTGTGTGTGTGTGTGTGTGTGGATTAAGTTTATATTTCATTGTGGGGATCAAATTTCTGCCATAATGTAATAAAAATCATTTGTTTTTCATGTTGTGGGGACCATTTTTCAGGTTCTGACACATTCTGTGAATGCAATCAAAAAACTAAAAATGTTAGGGCTGGGTAGGGGTAAAGGTTGTCATGTTGGGATTAGAGTTTTCCCCATAGAAACAAATGGAGAGTCCCCACAAATATATAATTACAGACTTGTGTGTGTGTGTGTGTGTGTGTGTGTATACACATGCACACACATTAAATTGAAGAGATTTGGAAAAAGTTTTGACAGACACAAACACAGCACAATACTTTCAGTCAAAGGGACCTGAATCATTTTGTAACAGACAGATGGATTGCAGACACATGGGTAGGACACAGGCAGGACAAGGGCAGCACACAAGTTCATTCACTGGTGAGTGATGGTACCTGGCTCTGCCGTGGCCCTGGAACCTGTTGCTGGGGTGTCCCCAGGTTGGGGGCCACACCTGACACTGAGGCTGACTGTCCCCCCCTGGCCACCGTTTTGGATTCTGCAAGATTAGTGGAGTTGAGTTAACAACAAACATCTTGATCTGAAAAAGAGCTTCGTTAAACGATGTCAAAAAGACAGTTATTCTGCTAGTAAATTACAAAATACCACCACTAGACTTGAATGTAGATAACAAAATCTGATTATATTTCCAGTAGTAGTGAACAAGTGGTACTCAGGCAGTTAACATATCAACCCTGATTCACAAATTTGTCCCCCTTGAACCCTCACCTAAAATGTTACTCCCTAGTATCACAGTATGGCTGAAATAGGAGCACCCCGATCTGCTAGACATGTTATTGCCTGATTGTCCTGACTTTCCATCCATCTCGAGGGCTTTTAAGGAGTCCTTGGGCAGTGGGCCATGAATGGCTGCCTTGTCCTTGCTGTCGTCTTTGGGCTGTGGCTCAGTGCTATGGCTCTTACTCTTGATCTCAGCTGCAAGAATAGGTAACAAAGGCAATTGTCTTATTTATAGAACATGGGTCACACAAGGTCAACATGATAAGTGGTGTAGCGTAACATTAAGCCATTTCGAGAATAAATTTCCAAACATTGCTTTCCTGGCCCCAGTCCTGACTTTGTGGCAGAGAAACTCTCCCAAGGAAGGAATAATCTGTTAATCAAATATTGAAACTAATATAAATGAATCTGCATTAATACTTTTTATTAATCTTGGATTGATATTTTAGCTTTCCACAGTTTTGTTTTACTGAGTTGATCTCTAAAAAATGGCAAATTGTTGTAGACCATCATACTGTAAGTGAAGCAATCATTACAGTGGGACCAGAATGTCAACATTTAATGCTGGGTAATTTTGCTCAATAAATAAATGCATAATATTTTGCATTTTATACATTTTATGGGATATCTTTGTTCTTATGAAATTAATTAAGGTCTAGTAAAATTTCTGATTCTTTTAGAAAGTGACACCATAATTCAGGCAATACATTTTTACAAGAGGTCAAGGCATACCAAATGACACCTGTAACGACTGACGCTGACTACAAGCCTTGCCTCCCTTAGTGGCAGTACATCATATTGTCCACAAGATGTCTCTACTGAGCCACAGTAGCGCATGTGCATAATAACACTACCATAGCATGACAGATATACGGTGAAGTGGAAAACAGTTAGCTAATATTTAGTAATTGTAGTCGACAAGCTGAATGTAGAAAAAATAGCAGCAACAAAGATCTAAATTAAGGTCAGACGACTGGATTACAGCATCTCCAAAACGGCAAAGCTTGGAGGGTGATCACAGTCAGTCACGGTGAATACCTACTGAGAGTAGTCCAAGGAGAAAAAAACCATCAATCTCTAACACGGTGCTAAACAGCCAAGACGACCAAGATCTGCACAAAGGCTTTCCAGTCTGGTATGAACCGACATAGGGAGTACTGTGGTACAAATGGCAGATAATTTTAATGATGGTTACGGAAATAAAATGATGACATCACAATCAGGTTGATGCCTGTTATTAACATAACCATCCCTTCACTTGTAATCACTTAATTTACTTGCTGCATGGCAAACAGAAAGCATAACCTAGCACAGCCCGATCCAGCATAAAATCATACACCGCACATATAAAGCAAAACAAAACAGTAAAACTCTGTTCTATCATGATGTGCAAGCCCTTCCTCCATATATCAAACATAGGTTTATAGGCTGACACATTCATCACATCCTTTATATTCTTGGGAAGCATTAAGAAAATTACTTTGTTAACTGATGAAAGCTTTCCACTATTTTTGCTGCCAAGTGTTTCAGTCCTAATTGCCATCACAGCCATGCAGGACTAGACTAGAATACTACAGAGAAAGAGCTTCGCTTGAGGGCGTGTGGCCACTGTACCCCACAAAAAGAGGCTAAAAAACAGATCTAACTTCAAATAGTGAATTTAACTGTTTATGGTGTCAAGTCTCTGTTACTTTCAAAAGTAAAAGAAGTGTGTTCTTCACGCTGAAAGCCGTCTTACTATTGTAACACTTTACCTTTGTCACCAATTTAATTAGCAAGATTGAAAGATTATATTTAAAAAATGATTCATTATATTACTAAACATTACGGTTATATAATGTTCAAAAGCAAAAGATATGGTTTCTCTGTTATGTAAAGGCATAATCTCCTATCACCATGGTAACAGCAGGTGGAGGGGTGGTAGTTCAATGAGAGGCACACTTGACAACAAGTTTGCCTTTTCTTTAACCTTATATGTGCCTAGGCTTCCAATGTTGCTGGATTTACTGTATATGCATCTTCACAATGACTTTCCATATTTCTTCCCATCCTTGTTTTTTACATCTCAGGTATCCATTGTGTCAAAGCAGGGCATCTAAGCACAACAGAGTAAATAAAGCAATAAGCCACAGTCAGATATCGCACAACAGTGGTGTACATATGTACTTGGTGAGCACAGGTTTTTACTGGTAAAAATGCATTCACTGTTTTCTTGTCTACCACAGTGATCTCTCTCATCCCTGCCATATAGTACTTCAGCTTCTCTGAAGCAAATGCTCTATAAATAGGTCAGTCTTACAATGTAACATTCTTTCAAGCCTAGTGGCAGAATATGATAGTTTGCAATGCCTGCCTGTTTAAATGAAGAGGGGCAGCATTAAAGAGCATGCCGACTAATCAGGAGTACTAGACTATACTCCTGCAAGTTATATGGTGAAAAACCTACATACTCAGCATATGTGGAACACTATGGGGTATCGGACAACGACAAAGGATAGTATGGATTAAATAAACTAGTTGTGATAAAAACATAGGTAAATAAGAATTGTGGAATTGTGCTTTCAATATAAAGATATTTTTATTAAATTACATACAACAAAATAGATCTGTTTGTATAATTTTTGTATGATTAATGGATAGGGCACTATAACTCCCCGCTGCCAAATGGCTAATGTTGGTGTGGGCAACTTATATATGACCAGACTGGAATACTCACCTTCTGCAGGCTCTTTGGACTTTCTGCCACTAGAGGACTTCCTTAGAAGACTCCGCCCAGTGGTGAAAAGATTGGTGAGCTCATCTAATGGACTGGTGGGGGTGCGTGAACGTGGCGCATTCTGCATGGATCCATGGGCACTAGAGGAGCTTGACAGTTTAGTCCCTTCCTGAGAAGAGCTCTTTGTAGAGTGAGGCACAGCAGAAGCACTGCGAGGCATGGGCCCCACCACTACGGCATCATAGGGTGGGGGCCGCTTTAGGCTAAGAGGTGTGAGAGAGCGGCCCATGCTGACGGGAGAGGGGCAGGCCGAGTGGCTGCGGGGGTACCCGTGTGCAGAGCCCGAGGATTTGTATAGATTGGAAGGCATAGGGGGTGCAGAGGACCTTCCTGAAGATGTGATGGTGTTCGTCACAGGGGCTTCTTTCTCTGTTCTACGATGTGAGGATGTCAGCGACTCAGTAGAGGTGGGAGATGTCCTAGTTTTGATATAGGACATATTCTCCAGTGCAGGCAGCTTTGTGACCTCCAGTGGTGTTAGAGGTGACTCATCTGAGTTCGGAGAGCACTGTGCAGGGGCAGGAGGGAACACCAGCAGGGGGGGGCGATGTGACAGCAGGTTGGGGAAGGGGGCTGGGATGTCACACAATGAGCCCCGGGGTGTGGATACTCGTGTCAGGTCCATGTCAGGGATAGTGGGTGTTGGGCATTGAGATGAACCACTAAGGTGGTCCGACTTGGAGTCTTGACTAAAGTCATCCAAAGTAGGATACTTCATCTCTTCATACACAGCCTCATTCTGGTCCTCATCATCACGCTGGAGGTCCTGAAGCACATTGCCCACCATCTCGATGTAGACCGGCTCATCCACATCTGAGTCACGGCCCAGGCTCTGGGACAAGGGCATCTCCTTTTTGGAAGGTTTATTGGCCACGTGATTCTTGATGTAGGACTCATCAAATGAAGTGCTCAGTTGGGTGTTAGGGTTCCTCTTCGGTTTGGGGGGTGGCACCTTCTTGTAGTCCTCATTGCAAAGTTGGGACTTGGATGATGCTATAAAAAAAAAGAATATTTTAACATTATAAGAAATTTGCATTTTTTGGAACTATAAGCATAAATTAATGAACAATAATAATGGAACCTCTGCCCTTATTTTCTACTTTTAATCCTTCATTTGGAGAAATTTAAAAAGTAATAAGAAGGTTTGACTATATATTCCTTCACATCATTATATGTCGCTCTGGGGGTATTTTGAAGAATCTGGGTCATTCTTATATTGTAAATTAAAAACTCCTAACTTATCAACACATTGCAGATCAATGTGCACATCATGAACCTTTGTCCAAAGCTCAGCAAACAGGTTTGTATATGTATGTGAAAATGTATGCCTAAGTGCGCAGTAAAAAGTGTGTGTGCATGTGTGTGTGTGTATGTGTGTGTGTATATATATATATATATAGACAATCAATTGCTCCATTCAGCCCTTATCATTTCTAAATATAGGATCTCTGTCTAGGGCCTTTTTCTCTCAGGATAGGAAGTTTCAAGTAGGGTAGAGAGAGAAAGGGGGAAAATATTAAGGTCCATACAGTATACAGACAGACACGACACATATGTGTATGTTGTGTCTGTATCTATGTGTACATGTGCCATAGTTTTTAAGATGTATATATTTATTATGGCTGGAAAATGTATAGTATTAAAATCATAATGCATTATTTCCTCGATTGCATGCAGTATTTTGATAGGCAACTGGGAGAACATCACGAGAGTTTAGGTTATGATGTGAAGAATCCCAAATTTCAAAGCTAAAATTAAAACATTCATTTGACATCTCATGGGACTTGTCTTAAAAAATTGCAGGACAAAGCCATACATAACATAAAAACAGTGTTGGGCATTTCAGGTCTAGTAGCTACAAATCCAGACCAAGACTTTGTTTCTACCAATCAGCTGAGCATAAAGTCATAGATTACTCAGTTGGTTGGTAGAAAAAAAGGGTCCTATTTTGCACTAGTGCAAAGCACGATGCAAAGTGGTTTTTCTAGTTTCGTACCAGCACATTGCTCAATTTAACACCATTCCCGAATGTCTTCAAAATACCACATACCAGTTTTATGCTTGTAAGAGTGGTGTTTTTTAAACGAGACGTAGCTGGGCACATTGGGCCTCATTCACCATTCGTTCTTACGAACAAATTTGTTCTTTAACCCCACGTACGCAAGATTCTGACATTTACCAATGTTTTTTTATCTGAATTTGTTCTTAGTTAAGAACAGCATCTACGGACACTCTGGGTGGGGTCTTACCAAGGAATTGTATAATCTTAGAATTACATCCCTCGATTCTCCACACACGTAGAAATATAACGTAGAGATATAACCTTTTTTTATTGCCCCCCCACACTGGGATATAGAAGCATCAATATACACACAGAGTCATTTGTCATAATCAGCTACCTTTATTTCCAGGGAACCCATAAAATATTTGTACTTTATATTTCTGCTCCCTGCATGGATTACCTCACATTTATCTGTGTTAAATTTAATTTGCCAGGTATCAGCCCAGTCACTAATTAAATCCAGTAGCCTCTCTGCTGCTAGATCAGTATCTGCTACACCACCCACCTTGGTGTCATCTGCAAATTTAACCAATTTACTGTAATAATTGTTATCAATATTCATCCATCCATTTTTCAAAATGCTTATCCTACTGGGTCACGGGGGGTCCGGAGCCTATCCCGGAAGCAACGGGCACAACCCTGGACGGGGGGGCTAGCCCATCGCAGGTCACACTCACACACCAGTCTCTCGCACATGCATACCTATGGGCAATTTCACAACTCCAATCAGCCTCAGCATGTTTTTGGACAGTGGTGGGAAACCGGAGGAAACCCCACAACGACATGGGGAGAACATGCAAACTCCACACATATGAAACCCAGGCAGAGACTCAAACCCAGGTCCCAGAGGTGTAAGGCAACAGTACCAACCACTGCACCACCATGCCGCCCCTGGTATCAATATCATTAATGTAAATTAGGAACAATAGTGGCCCTAAAATTGAACCCTGTGGTACCCCACTATGAACGCAGGCTCACTGTGACATTGAGTCTCTAATAACTACTTGCTGCTTCCTGTCTGTTAACCGGGCTTCAATCCAAGCTACTACAGGTCTTAAAATCCCTGCATCTTTGATCTTTCACAGGAGCTTATTGAAAATCTTAATAGATCACATCGTAGGCCTTTTTGTAATTAATCTCTCTTTGTTTCCTCAAAGAACTCCAGTAGATTACTTTAAAAAGTGTCTACCTCTCCTAAATCCAATCCTCATAATGTTATTTGAATTCAGGTAATCTATAATTTTCACTTGGATTATAGCTTCCATTACTTTTCCAGTGATGCAAGTTAAACTGACATTCTGTACAGATAAGAATTTCTGAAATAGTAAAGTTAAAGGTTAATAATAGCTAATAATATCCCTCATCTCTTTTAAAACCATAGGTAAGATGCCATAAGGGCCCTACGGTTTATTTATTTTGAGTTTAGCTAGGCTTAGTACCACATCAGCCTCAGTTATACATATATTGCTCATAGATGACACTGTATTTATACTAAATGGTGGTAAGTCTTCCACTGTGAACACCCGTGTAAAATAATCATTAAACTCATTTACTATTTCAATTTCATTCTCAATTATAGGGCCCTTACTATCCTGCAAATTAGTAATTTCAGCTTTCAGAGCTCTTTTCGAGTTAAATATTGGAAGAAACTTTTAATGTCATCCTTTGCCTCCAATGTAATCTTCCTTTCTACATTCCTCTTTGGAGAGTCTAATGTTATTTTTTAACTCTTTATTGGTCTGCCATTGTGCTTTCTGTTCACATTAATTAACAATCCTTCATCTTTATTTTTTAACACTATAGCCAGCTGTGGAAGATGGGGGATTAATTTTTTTGCTAATTTGTCAAACAGAATTGCCTTCTTACTGCAAACAAATGATGCTTACAATTACTTTAAAAGAACTGTTCCAAGATAATCTGCAGTGAGCATGTAAGTCAGTTAACTTTAGGGACACATGTGTTGTTCCCATAGGTGTAGTTTATCATCGCATTATCCATGAACATGTCCCACTAAGCCTGAGAACTGGAATAGGTTTAAGTGTCCAAATTGCTCTTTTGTCATAATTTTTAACAGGTTTTCCACAAAACTTCATGTTTTCTTGTATAGACTCCATAATAGTTAGTCACTCAGTATTTAATGGTCATGTGAACAGAACAAGCTTGAGCATGCAGCAGTTTTCATTTGACTGCTGTAATTTACGTCATGATCTGAAGACAAACCCAGAGAAAAAGGGTACGAGATGTAGTGTGTCCTGGATGGGATGGGATATCATTACTATAGCACACACGGGCATCATAAGCAGAATTTGTAGACTTACGATTTTAATATATAATCTTTGGAGGGTTAGAAAGTTGTAGGTCACCAGTGGTCAACACTACCTGTATCTCCTTTTTATGTTGACTAACTGATTCCTGATAAAAGATCTTCAGGACAGGTAACAACTGGTTAATGCATAATGACGTTCCTTGAATTATTTATGGTTTCCTCAAGTGTAAATAAAGCAACTAGCCATTTGGAAACATGACAAAAGTATTTTCATCATATTTTATATGACAAACTGGAGATTGTGGCCAAATGAATGGACAATAAATGAACAAACAAATAATGAACATGCCATTAACTATAACTACTGGAGAAAGACTGGCGGTGGTTAGACCCACAACTCACCTTCTGACCTCTCAAGGTCTTTAGCCAACATGCTTGAGGGCACGCTTGTGTTTACCATCTCTGCAGACATGCTCAGCTTAGTACTGGGATCCCGCTTCGGCTTGGGTGGTGGCTGTTTGCGGGAGCTGGGGCTGCCGTCCTCGTCCCCTCCTCCGACAGAGTGTAAGGACTGAGAGCGCACAGAGAAGCCCGAGCTGCAGCAGAGGGGTAGCCGGTCTTGGGGCGGCGGCATGGTCATGAAGCCCATACGGAAGTGCTTTCCTGCATAACCGCCTTCTGACACATGAACGACATCCTCACCGATCCTGGCAAGGAAAACAATGTCGGTTTTACGGAGCTAGCTGTTTATTTATATGCATATATAACTTCAGTTTAATCATTGCATTTTGATATTCATAGTTAGCAATAACACAAACATGCAAAAAGAACATGAAAAGATGGATTTTTACTACATTTCATTTTTATTCCCTACTGGGAAATGTTTACAGTGTGATGTGAACCTTCCAGTGCTATGCTTTTCCATGCAAAATACAAGAAATTATTTATATTGATTATACTATGAATAGGTGTTCATGAAGAGTTTCAGAGAACCTGCTTGCCAATAGAAAATAAACAAAAACATTCTAAAGGCAAATACATTACAGTAAGCCCCCCCTCTCCCGTATCTTTGAAGTATACGTTCCAAGACCTACTAAAACCTATTACAATCCAAAATCATGGATTGTAATAAACACATATATAATTTGCATTATAATGGTGAATATGATTGTTAATAAAGCACTGAGCACTACATCTTCTATTCATAGTCATAAGACATTATAGTGCTGATAATAACTTCATAAGCTCCAGTGAAGCTCTCATCTATAATGCACTAAAGGAACATTCATAATGCATTATAAAGGTCAGTATAAAAATTAAGGATGCTTTGTGTTATGCCTTTTTATAAATATTTACGACCATGTTTATAATTCTTAATGAATGTATTATAATATGTGTATGAATGTGTTAATAGATTTTTAAAAGACATGGTTGCCACATCCCTCCATCCAGCCCTCTCATGGACCACACCTACCTCGGTAACCCCGTGTCAAGTCTCATCATATCAGCTGTCTTGCATTTATTCTAAGGTCATGTCCTGTATTTAGTCGGCGTTCAAATCTGTTTCCCCAGATCTGTCATTGAGGTTGTCTACCATGTCTTTGTACTGTACCTGTGCCTGCAATAAACCCCATTTGCTGCTTACTACTCACTTGCCTGGAGCGTGGTCGCAACAATGGTATTCCTAGAAAATCTTATCGATTCATTTATAGATTACACACAATACACATTAACAACAATAATTTATAAAATAATTAAACTAGAATAATAGTAACCCTCAATGGATGGAGCAATGAAAAATATCTTGTATAGAACATTTTTATTTTCAATGTGGAATTTTATTTCTTAAAAAATATTATTTTTGGAAATTTCCACATAATATTTTTGGACCAGGGTAAGTAAAATAATTGAAATCATGCTTACTGAATCAGAGGATACAGGGGTCCACTGTGTTTATTCGAGCCTGGATTTTTTGGAAGTGAAGGAGTGAAGGATGAAGAAAGTATTTTGAGCTACAGTATAATGGAATAGGCAGGCACTAACATAAAATTAAGACTCAATATCCTAGCACAAACGTTTCCTCTGCTCCCTTGCTGTACGTATTGCTTCTTTCAGTGATTATTATAGAGAAGTAATTGAAATTCTAATCACTGGGATTGGTAATCGAAAGAGTGTCTCTTTTCCCTGACCAAAGTGAGTGTTGTAAATCACCAGGGATATTGATAAAATGGACAACTGGGCTCTAGGACTGCTGATGAAGTCTGTTCTGGACTTGAAGAGATGAAATTAGGAGATTTGTCTTTGAAATAAAATGCATTGGCCAACTGATTGACTATAAGTACAGAGCTGTGTGTAACCAGCAGTGACGGTGGACATTTTTCAACCAGGTCACAGTTGTTTAAGCAATCATAGAACTTTAAAAGCTGAATGAACAGACTGTGTTATACTGTAGCAATTCTCTTTATACCACAATTATAGTATAGACCAGTGAATTCGTAATTATATAAAGGGATTATGTGAGCCCAAGGCAAAACTTTTAGTTCACCAAAAATAAAAAATTGTTCAAAATCTGTTCAACACGCCGAATCTATCACTCTCCTCAGATTATAAATGCGTTAAATACATCACCGTGTGGAACTGTGCACAGAGCATTGGGACTGGACCCAGGGAAGCATATCGTCAGACTATATCAACAAACAACACTTTTTCTGTTTTGTCACTACTACAAATTGACAATTGGCACCGATCTGACAAACTGTTATTCTGAGTTTTATTTTACATTAGAAGGCACTGCTTAGAAATAGCTATTATTTATATATAAGCTACATTGTGTTGTTATACAGTAACACAGACCGGTATAGATCGTCATAAGTCTGATAATTTAGCTGAAAAAACACATTTTAATTTCTGATATACCCTTCAAAGTCAAACAGTATTTTTGTAGTGTTCAAAATTACGTCAGCAAATTGAATTGTACAGTAATATCACTGACCGCTCTCCCATAATTAGCAGTTTAGCAGCACTACTCTTGGTTATGTTCATTCATTGGCCAATCACATCAGTTGAGGGCAGAATTCGGCATTGTCTGGCTTTTACACAGTTGACTGATGTTGCCACGTTTGGACCCTCTTTGGGCTGTGTTTGTCACTGTTCACACTAATTAACAAATAGGCTTTTCATTTTTTGTCAAATAGTAATGTCATACTAGCACTATGTTGGAGACTTGAGATTTCACTCAGACTCTAATTTTGTGACTTGTGAACATCTCCGTCATCATCATGGTGATGGTGCTGCTAAATGACAACAAACGTGTTCAAACTTGTGCAAAGTGGGTTTAATGGTAAATTGTTTGCTGAATACCATTTTTGATATGTACACTAGCAATGGGCTGGCATCCCATCCTGCTTTGTTCCCTGCTACTCTGGGGTAGGCTCCGGCAATCCATCAGCCAACATGGAGATTCAACACACCGGCACCTCTGATTTTATTCATGTCTCCCTTGGCAAATCTCAGTGCAATTTCAATCATATTGTTACATGTAAGACAATTGAAAATAGGACATTGCATCACTTTCATGCAAATATAATCAAATGAATGTGATATGGAGACATATGAACACACATGCGTAAGTCTTTTTTTTGCGCCGTAATATAGACCTATTTGACTGATGGTGGGAAACTAAATTGCAATTGCCGAATCACGAGAAATGGGGATTGAATTGTATTTCAAATTACGATATATTAGAACCTGTATTTCATGATTCCTCAGACCACACTCTTAGAAAAACGTGTCTTTGCTGACTCGAGGTTGAAACCGTGAAACTCGCTTCATTTGCAGAACAATAAGTGTTGATCGGCACTGATGAGGCTGCGGCTGATGGAGCTGCAGCTTGTGTGGGGGGGGGGGGCTCTCCACCAGAGGCTGCGAAAAATTTCGTAGCCTTCAGGGAAGGGAGTGCTAGACCCTAAAAGCAGGCACTAGACAAACTGGTTCAACAAAGCCAGCATCCCAGCATTCTTTTCAGCAGGTTAGATCTTATTCATTCATTTTACTTCATTATTGCTTATTGCAGCATCATTATGCAATATGTGCTTGGAATTTAGAGTATTTCATTTTACTATTTTCATGTGCTGTTTCCTTTTCCCACCAGCAATGCAACTAGTGTGTTTAAACTGGGAACAAAATTAAATTAACCAAACTAATGAACCAAATTAACCAAAAAGGAAGACTGTCAGAATAACAGCATCATGTTTCCTGAACAGTCCCCTTCATCCCCTTCCCCCATCAAATTCATACATCCTGCATTCCCCCAACCTCTGCAATTTCTAGATGTCCTGAATGGATCAATTGGAAATGTAAAAACTAATCAATGTGTTATTATTCAAATGCTCTGTGTCTCTATTATGAGACATATCTCCAAAATTACACCTTGTCATGCCCACTCCTGATGCCAGCAACTACAGCCAGTCCCGCCCACGGAAGATGGGACTCCCTATATAACCCCGCACGGGCAACAGGTCGGTGCAAGGTATTGTTGGCATGCCACTACTAAGCGCTCTTACTCTTTGTCTTTCCTGCAGTTGCCTTCTGTCCGTCTGGCCCTCCCTGAACTACCCGCACCTCCTGCCTGCCCTTCTTCCTGTCCGCCCTCCCCATGACTCTCTTCGTGCATTTATCTCTCCCATTTTTGTGTTTGCGACATCGGACTGACTCCCCGGCTACTTGACTCTTGGATTCCCTCGCGATGGCATCGAAACAAGTTTTGGCATTAGACGACACTCTCGGACGGACTCCCGGAGCAACCCAGCTTAATTAAGCCTCTGACTTCTCTTTGTCTCTTCCCTAATAAACTTGGTAGCTCGGACTCCCCTGTCCTGGTCTTGTGTTCCAGAACACACCTATTCATTTATTGCACATATCACTTGAATGTCAATATGTACAATATTTCGTACCAAATAGGTGGCTGCCTGCATTTCTTTTTGCATGTCTTAAATGATCATTTATATTATTTGTCTAATCATTTATATTCTATGTATTTTTTATTTTGAGTATGACCAACATTGTCCATGAAATAACCATAAGAACTGTAAGAGACACAACTACAGTGGTACCTCGGCTCTCAAACTTAATCTGTTCCGGACTCCGGATCGAATCCTAAAAAGTTTGAGTACTGATAGAATTTTTCCCATAAGAAATAATGGAAAACCAATTAATTTGTTCCCGGCCCCCCAAAATTACACCTGAATATGTTTTTTTAGCATTCAAACACAAAATGAACAGGATAAAACAAGAAGAGCATTTTTTTCTTAATCGCTTCCAAAACGATAAAGATCTTATCGTAACATTAGCCCTGTCCTGCCCCAATAGTCCGCTCCTTATGTGTGCCACGCCCCCTCGTTAACCTCGTGTCAAATCCCCATGTGATCAGCTGTTTCTGGTTGTTGTCATTAGTTCTCTGTATTAAGTCCGCATTTCAGTTTGTTTCCCCAGTCCTGTCATTGAGTGACTTCAACTGGCTTAAAGCAACTCATTCTGATCCTGACGCAATGCACTATGGTTAGATGCATTGCGACCTCTCACCCGGCTGCACAAACTGGAACCACGTCCGTGACGACACACCTTTGCCCTTATTGGCTGAAGAGTTTAGTTTCACGCATGAAGATTGTATCCCAGGCAGTTCCGGTGTGTAATCTGCTATTTCTCCCGAATATCATGTAAAGCAGTGAGAACTGGTTTTCAGTTAATTTACCTGATAAAATAAAGTTTAAATAAATGACATATCTAATAACGCTAATAGTACACATGTCACGACAGAACACTCGGGTAAGTTCAGAAACTGTTTATTGAGGCAAGACAGAATCGGAACCAGTAGACAGGCAGGGTCGAAGCCACAGAACAGTCCAAAACCATACACCAAAGCAGGGGATTGTCCAGAAGAGTAGTCGTGAAGCCAGTTGGACAACCGGGAGATCTGACCGATGACGTGTGAATGGCACACACGAGGAGGAGCCACGAGGGATGATCAAGGCTGGTCAGGAGGGAAGGAGAAGAAGGCGTGGGCAGAGGGAGTAGCAAGAGTCAAGCGGAGTGGAGCTGTAACAGAGACGGGGGTTAGAAGTGCTTGGAAATGTCATACTAAACAATACCTTGCACGGAGCAATATCCGTGAGGGGTTTAAATAATCGGGTAGGCGTGGCATTAATTCCTAGGGGCGGCACCATCCACTGTCATGACACAGGCCCCCCTCTGACAACCTACACCCGGTGGCCGGGCTCAGCGGTCTGCCCAGAGATCAGGGTCTCGGCCGAGAGGAATGGTCGGCATGGAACTGGGTTATCAACGATGGGTCCAAAATGTCGGAAGCAGGGACCCAGCATCTCTCCTTGGGGCCGTATCTCACCCAGTCCATGAGATATTGCAAACCTCTTCCACAGTGACGAAAATTCAAGAGGGAGTGTACCGCGTACGCGCCGCCATTGGTCAAAGGAATTGGTGGTGGTGGATCTTGGAGGGGGGGTGAGACTTGGAGGGACACATGAAATACAGGGTGGATGCGGTACAACCTGGGTAGCTGTAGGTGGTAAGTAACGGGTCCCACGCAGGCGACAACACAAAATGCACCAATGTACTTGGGACCCAGCTTACACCTCTGGGGTAACCGGAGGTTTAATGTAGAGAGCCACACACAGTTTCCCGGCTTATACACCAGGGCTGGCCTGCATCGTCGGTCAGCTCATGTCTTGCTCTACTCCGCTCTTCAGGACAGTTGCCGATGGGCTTGGTTCCACACACGTTCACTTTGTCGGTACCATTGTTCAATGGCAAGGACACCTGAGGGAGAAGAATTCCAGGTGAAAATGTGGTGGGGCTGGAACCCCAGCACGCACTGGAAAGTAGTCAGTCCTGTAGCAGAATGAACTAGAGAATTTTGTGCAAACTCTGTCCAGGGTAGGAACTGGGACCACTGGGATGAGCAGAGGGTCCAAAGTATTCTACCTATGTCCTGATTCACCTGCTCAGCTTGTCCATTAGCCTGTAGATGGTGAGCAGTGGTCAGACTCACTCGGATATTCATCTTGGCGCACAATGCTTGGAACGCCCGAGACGTAAACTGAGGACCTATATCTGATACAATATCCTCCGGTAGCCCATAGTAGCAGAATATCCACTGGAAGAATACCTCCCCAAGTTCCAAAGCAGAAGTAAGTTGGAAGTAGGGAGAGGGATTAGATGACACATTTTTGAAAAGTGGTCTACCACAGTCAGGATGGTGGTGTGTCCTTGTGAAGGAGGTAGATCAGTAACAAAGTCCATTGCCAGATGGTACCATGGGCAAGAGGGAATAGGTAATTCACGAGGCACGAGATGGTTTGTTGTCATTACCCCAGGGTGTCTGGAACCTAGGGAGGTATGCACCCACTGAAGAGTTTTGCAGATGAGACAGTACATACGTACAGCCGGCGGGGCAACTCAGCAGGGGGGTGTGTCTCTCATGTGTTGTTGGAGTTGCTGAGCCAAGTCCCACTGGATGGGTCCGTTGAAGCAGGAGTGGGGTAATACAGGCATTGGATCTTCAGTGACTTTGTTACACGGGAAACAGCGGGATAAAGCATCTGCCTTGACATTCTTAGTTCCTGGAATAAAAGACACTTGGAAATTAAATCAGGTAAAGAAAAGTGCCCACCTGGTTTGATGAGGATTAAGACATCTTGCCGACTGCAAGTATTGGAGGTTCTAATGATCAGTGAGAACCCTGAAATGGTTTTTCACCCCCTCGAGCCACTGTCACCATTCCTCGAGGCCTCGCTTGATGGCAATTTCCCACATTGTAATTGCACTCGGCAGGGCTGAGTTTCTTGGAGAGGAAGGCACATGGGTGGATCTTACCTGATTGGGGATCTGTTTGGGAGAGCGCGGCTCTGATCCCTATCTCTGAGGCATCCACCTCCACGATGAAGGGTTTGTCAGGGTCAGGTTGTTGGAGAAAAATGCAGTGCAGAATCTCTCTTATTTCAGTGAATGCCTGTGTCGTGGTTTTTGACCACACAAGCTTCTCTCCTCCTCTTAACAGACTAGTTAAGAGAAATCCTCAAAAAAAGCGGTGATAGAAATTTGCGAAACCCAGGAATCTCTGAAGCTCTTTGATTGTCCTGGGTTGTGGCCACTCAAGGATCCTTTGTATCTTACTCAGATCCCTGGCAACCTCCCCTGGTCGTATGAGGTAACTGAGGAATAGAGGAGCAATGGAACTCGCACTTCTCTCCCTTAACGTAGAGATGATGGTCAGCCAATCGTTGAAGAACCTGCTGGAGTGACGTGCTGGGCTTTGTTGTCAGAATAGATGAGGATGTCATCAATGTAAGTAATTAAGAACCGATGGAGGACATCCTGGAAGATGTTGTTGATAAACGTCTGGAAAATAGACGGACTATTAGCCAAACCGTATGGCATAACAAAATATCCGTACTGACAGATACCGATAACGAGTGAAGTCTTCCACTCCTTTCGCTTGTGGATTCAGATGAGGTTATAAGCACTGCGGAAATCCATCTTAGTAAAAATCCGTGCCCTACAGAGCTGTTCTAAGGCAAAGGGAATAAGGGGTAGAGGTTCATGCCTCTTTTTGATTATAGCGTTCAGAGCTCTATAATCTATACAAGGGTGAAGACCAGCATCGTTCTTACCCACGAATAAAAGTCTGACTGTTACGGGAGATGTAAATGGACGAATGATACCTTGCTCAAGTGATTCCAAGATGTAGATTCACATCACCTCCTTCTCCGCTCGAGAGAGGGAGTATAGTTGACCTCGAGGGAGAGTTGCTCCTTTGAGGAGGTCGATGGCATAAGACTGTACGCTATCTTTTTGCTGAAAACCTTGGAAAAGCCATGAAATACCTCGAGAACAGCTCTAGTGAAGAAACTCAACAGGGTAATGACAGGCAGGCGTGGAAACATTGTGAGGACCAGGCTTGGCTCTCACCCGTTCTTGATCCTATTTGCAGATCATGTTCCCTCAACCAAGGGAAACCTAAAATAATGGGGTCTCTCGGAGATTAAATAAGTAGAGATTGAATACTTTCGCTTTGGCATTGTCCTATCTTAAATAATACCAATCCAGTACGGGAGGTAACGCATCCTGAGGTTAGGGGTTCCCCATGTATTCCTCTCACACACAAGGACTGTGGTAGTGCTTCTATTAGGAGGTTGTTAGTCAAAGCATAACACGTAAGTTAGTGTCTTATTTAAGGTTAGTTACTGTAATGTTGTGCTGCTTTATTTGGTTAATCGTCAAGTCTGTGAAGAAGGTATTCAAGTAAAAATTGCATTGTAGTATGAATCATTTCCTGGCGCGTACAATTTATATTCAGCGTTCACGGTTTGACTTCTGGTATTTAGATTGAGTTCAAACTGTTTTGTTCAACTTTCAAGAAATTCGAGTTCTATTTGAGTTCGAGAACGGAGGCACCACTGTATATACAGAGTATGACCGGTTGATTTAATCATATTATTGGTAATTGACAATATCACACAATTAACCTGGTGTCAATTATCACCTTTACCAGTAAAGTAGGTTTAGGCTGCACACGAAGAAAGATAAAGATTTATGATTTGAGTTTCAGTTCAGCTATCTGACTGATCATACACATACATGGCTATTATTTTTACAGTAAATCCTATACAAAAGAATGTAAACATCAGTGATACCTGGCTATGCTTTACTCTAATTTTGTGACAAAGTTGCGTTATGATGCGTTAAATCAGGCTTGCCAATAGGGTGAACACCAGTATGATTTTAAAAAGATGGACACCTGTGTCCAAAAAGGAGCATCACACACATATTATGGAGGCCAAGAATGATCTCGTTATCTTGGTAACGGCAAAAACAATTAATTGTGTTCATGGCCATTGTCAGCATCCATAGCATGTGTGTGCAGGGATTTCACATTTTATGGCCAACCAGTGGTGGGGGACAATAGTGCTAGTTCTTGTTAGGAGGGTCTGTAGGGAGGAGGGGAAAAGGTGATCAAGGGGGTAAAAAAGGAGGGCACACCCTGAGTGTTAATTTTGTTAATAAAAACAAAGTCAAAAAATACTTGTCAATGATGCTCTTTACTCATTTCTATTACACATGACATGGCCCTTCAACAAATAAAAAATTTGAATTTCAGTGATGCAATGTTTAAATCTTGTATACAGGCTTGTAATTTGATAATAGTAGTTTAGGCACATCAAGAAATCATAACATCAGGCAGAATCCTGCTCTACCCCTCTCCACTTTGTCAGTCAGCATGATTCTGATTGTCTTACCTCTCATTTATGTCCTTGTATGATTCACTCCAGCTGCCCCTCACTTTGCTCGCTCGTTTATTCTTGTATGAAAGTACTCCCCAGTCCTGGCATTAACGGTGATCCTGCTTTTGGCCCATCTCAGCTGTAAAGTATGGAACCCCATCGGGGTCAAAACCCTCGGAATCAACACATCAAATCTGTATGCCCTACGAAATCGAAAATGAACGTGTTAACATGGAGGGAGCTGTGTTGGGCTGTATGTATGCCTATGTTATGGTCGTGTAGGCTCCCCCGTTTTGGTTATGCTGGATAATGCTAGTTCTATGTTTGGATAGACGTCTAAAGTGTTTTATATGCAAATGTGATGAATACATATGGACAAATGTGGATCAGTCCATTTGTTTTGGTTATTTTGAACTCTGGTTGCTGAGCAGAGCACTACTAAATGACCTCCAGAAACTTCAATCACACATGCATTAAAAATAAATGTAAAGTGTCTGATTTTTAATATTTAATAGTATGTGACACATATTGCAGACATATATGTCAAATAGATGTTTAAATACACTACAGTGGAAACAGTTAAGTTGATCACTATAAGGGGATCAATTACAATATATTTTTTTCTTTTTCTATATGTCTCGCCACTGCATTTTGGTGGCTCAATTTTGGCACTATTTGGACTACTTGAGGACTATAAGCAAATTATTTAAACTGTATTCTCGCAGGAATGATTCCCAAGCTTTTTGATCCATATAAGCGGATGATGATTGTAACTTTGATCACTATATGCAGATTCCACTGTGTTTGTTTTGAATTCAGGTGGAGAATTGTTTTCTTTGTTGTAATGATTGTATGTACAGTTTCCCCTCAAAAACTTATGAAGTGGTAGCACCCAAATTTATATGTCTTATAAATTTAACATATTAACGTGTTTATTTTTAACGTCTTAAGACGTATTAATATTACCTGGTACTTTGGCTGGAGCTTAGTAGGTGTCTCATGACGTCATAAATGTATCCCTTATTCAGATTGGTTGAGGGGTTATGTCCATATACTGTATAGCATCAGATATGCTTGTGCCACATGTTGCTGATAGAGACCACATGGTTTTGGAGATAAAGGGTGCTGTTAAAGTAGAATGAAAATACATTGCGTGTATTTATTAATGTGTTATTTTTAAATATGTTTTAAGGAATAATAAAACATATAGCAGGATGAATGCAAACTAGCGCATACACGTCCAGCGGGGGTCCGACCGCAGCCACGTGCTGTCAGGAGTAGGCACAAATGTCCCGGCACTTTGTGTATTTTAAAGGAAGAAAGCACTTAAACTCGTTATATTTAGCCAACATGTTTGAAGAAGAAGAACTTTAGAGGTATTTATGTATTTTAAAAGAAGAAAGCACTTAAACTCGTTATATTTAACCAACATGTTAAACAAAGAAGAAGAAAAAACCATAGTGGTATTTACCAGTGTTTTATTTCATTGTTAGGCTGAAAAAAGCATTTAACCAGCGAACTTTTAGGAGGAATAACCTTTAAGGCCGACATCAACAGTAGATGAATGCAAAATGAGCGAGTCCCTGCCGCTTTGGCATGTGCGTCTTGTCTGTTTGAAAAACGCACATGAAATGATTTTTGGAGGTGGTCGCACCCGTGCATGCACACTGAGAACACACACATTTCAAAATAGCGACACCAACTAGGCTACATATTGTGGTTCTACTTTCACAAACCTAAAGTTAAATTCGTGTTCTGAGAATACGTTACCTCCACGCCCCCGCTGGCATAAGCTGGCCTTATCGATCACGAAGCAATAGCCTTTGAGTGTGTGTGCTCGGCCCTGTTCACCTGCTGTGCCCATTGGCTGTCTGGCATGCCTAAATATGTGAAACAAAACTGGACCGTATAATTTTGCCCTAAAAACATGCTGGCTACACTTTTACTGAGATAAAATAGCGCATTTACTTACAATAACACATTAACAAAACGCAGCTATTGTTTTTTACCATTTAAAAAACGCCATAACCTCTTTCATCTCTAGCTAGAAAAGACTGACGAGTCCAGAGCACCGTTAAAATTACACATCTAAAAGTTTTATTATCCTTAAAACGCATCTAAACCAACACATAAATAAACCCCATTTTTCTGGCATGTGCTGTACCATATATGGCACGGCAAATGGGTGCCATGTTGGTTCACCCACCGACAACATCGCTCACGACATAATAGAGGGTTAGCTAGGCCCCATTCCCCACGCTCTGGACATTCATCACTAGACATGTCTAAGCATGTTGGCATTTTTACTGACATAAAATAGAGCATTTGCTTAAAAACAAACACAACTATTGCTTTTTTTTTTTTTACTAATTAAAGCCACCAGACCCACTTTCATCTGTAGCTAGAAAAGATCGATGCACCTGGAGTACCATTAAAAGCAAACTAATAAAAGTTATTATCCTTAAAACTCATTTAAAATAATTCATTAATAAATACCTGTAAGGCATTTTATTCTTTTAAAGACTATTGACCCCACTTTGGTTCCATATGTTTTTACCATGTAGGTCATTGGACAGGCTATCAGTGTGGTACATCTGTCTAGCAAATAATTCTAAATGCAAAATATGCTTAAATTCTTTATTAATTATCATTGGGCAAATGCTTTATAACACTCTTTATACTTATTTAAAAATAATAATTCTACCAAAGTTTAAAAAATTTTTGATGGATGTTCATCAAACTCATTGTTGCACTCACTAGCTCCTACAGCCATTAAATACAGCAGTGTTTGTCCGGGCCGACTCCCCACAGACAGCGAGGCAAGACCTGTACAATCTGCCATAATCATGTTTGGAGAATGTTACTCCGAGTCTAGTGTCTTTCCGGCTCGCGCTGTGCTGATGTCATCGGCGTTAGAAAAAATGCCAGCAGTTTGATAGAATCCTGACAGATTTGAGATAAAGGGATCTGTTACCCAGAGTGCACTGCTTCCGCTGTCTCGCTGGATTGTGAAGTGCCCATGTTGGGTTAGGCAGAGGAGCTGCCTCTGGAACGACCGCATTCCTTGCGGTGTCTTGTTTTATGAAATCGACAAAACTTTGTTGGTCAACTTCCATATTGATATCTCGAAGAAAACCTTATTTTACACAATGTCCCTCGTGCCCCTTAATAAGGGCCAGCTTGGTGGGGGGTGTTTGTGACATCTATCATTATTCTTTGGTTTGATGTGATTTGAAACTGATGCCCTTTGCTGGGCAGCTTCTGTAACCTTTTTTTTAAATTGAATGAAAGTACACAGTATACATCAAGTATAAACATCTTTTGTATACAAATACGTAGTTACGCCAGGGGAGAAGACAAATAAATTAAAATAAAATAAAGGAAGAGAATTTTAAAAAAAAGTATTACATAAATGCATTTACAAGCAGAAAAAGGGTATGTGTTCTGACAGCCTTCTTATTCAGCAAGCAGGAAATGGAGGAGATGTAATGTTTTACATTAATAGGTAAGTCAATAAAAGCAGGTTCTATGTTCTGGAATTTTGATTTATGAATGTAAGACTTGGTTAAAATAACAATCTGATTTATTAAATAAAACTCAGTGGTGGGTTCTTGTCATGGTTCACGAAACCAAACTGGACATTTTCCCATTTAAATGCAAAATCAGGGTAAATAAGGTCTGCAATATATCTGGACAGTCTACTCCAAAGTAACTTCGTATGAGGGAACATCCAAAACAAGTACACAAACATTTCTCTGTGATCTCCACAAAAGGTGCAGTTAACATCGATGTCTTTTTTAAGTAATAGCCACACTTTATTCCAACAAAACCAGGCCAATAAGACAATGAGGGTGGTGTAGTGACAATTACTTGCTAGAAAAGTTGGCAAATCTTTTCATTGACATTGTTACTATGAACTGAAAGACAACTTTTTCCAATATTTATTTCAACTACATTGCCCAAAACCGGGAGAGTAAAATTAATGTCTTTAAATAATGAAATGACACCTTGTAGGGACGGCATCAAAAACAACAGAGAAATCCCTCGGGGTGACAGGGATAGCATATTCTCAGAGAAATTCAGGATAGGAATAAAGTTGGCCATCTTGATTGAATAATTGACTTAGAATTGGCTTAAAGAATTCATCTGTTCCAGGCGATTTGTTATCCTTTAAAAGGCCTGGAAAATTTTCAACCTCTGTTAGAGATAACGGATGATCACAAATGTCTTTTTCTGACTTGTCAATTTGAGGGATATCCTGTAACAAGTCATTTGTGCACCACCTTCACAGTAAACTGTTTTGTATAGTGTTTTGTAAAAGGTGGAGCAAAAATTTGAAATTATTTTATGGTCATCAGCTATAATGTCATTCATTTTAAGTTAATTATTAGTGCACATTTTGGCTCTCTATTTTTCCCGTTTGAAGTAATAAGCAGCGTTCTGCTCGCCTTCTTCCAGCCACCATCTCCGTGATCTAATAAAAGTGCTTTCAGCCCTCCTTTTATACACTCCATCCAACATGCCCCCTCATTACCTATGTGTCTTACCCCAATTGTGATCACCTGTTGCCTGTTATCTTCTGCTTGTCTTGTGTCATTGACGTAGTTTGAGAGCATGTGCTCTCCTTTGTCCCACTCGCCCGCACGCTGGACATTACAAAACCTCTTTTGCAAATTAGTTAGCTCTATTTTGGTCTCTTCTGTTAGCATGTTTGATGACATCTGAGATAGCATGGAGATTTTCGGAATAATGCTCTGTTCTTCAGCAGCTCTGATCTTAGCAAGGTTACCACCAAACTTCCTAAGATACTTTGAAAAGTCATTTTAATAATTCCCAGTTTAAATAGAATGAATTCTCTTCTTTGGCTTTATTGAAGAAATGTGCAATTTATTGTGAAATACTGGATTTTACTTCTTCATAACCAAGAATACAGTTGTTTAATTTCCAATAAATGTTCTTGATATAGCCACTATTTAAGGGGAATGCGCTTATAGAGATTGATATAGCTTTATGGTCATTAAGGGAACAGGGGAAAAAATTAACTGTGATAGCCTGCCCTTTAATACTATTGGAGACCAACTAAAGGTCAATACGGAATAGCCTTGTATGGTGAACATAACCGTATCTGGAAATTTGGCTCTCCATACATCCACCAAATCAAAATTTTCCATGAAAGATTTAAGAAAAGTGTTTCTAGTACTGCAAACATGTGGCCATCTATCTATTTGAGGATTTAAGACTACATTGAAATCCCCTCCCATTATTATATGAGAGTTTTGGAAATTAACCAACCAGTGTTTAAGCCTGTTTTCTATGTCCATAAGCAATTGTATGTACTTTGCACATGAGTTGTGCCCATACACATAATAAAAGTAACATTACTGTGTTGTAATTAATGACCTGACAAATAAAATGTCCTTTTGGGTCTGCATCTGTGTGTACAATATTAATGTTAAATCTATGTTTTATAGTTAACAAACCTGTTGATCTTTCACTGCAATGGGAAAACCACAGATCATAACCCCACTGACTTCTCCAAAAATAAACATTCTTTGAAACTGAGTGAGATTCCTGGTAAAAACATAAATCTGTGTTCTGCTGTTTTGCAAATAAAAATAATGCTTTACATTTAATGATATTTCTTAACCCCATGGCGTTTAACGCAAATATAGATAATGAAATGCTTTGAGAACTAAAAACCTTGCGATAATAAACAGAGGTGGATGTTTCAGCGCCAGACAGTAAAAATCCAGACTTGGATTTTGTTTCAACCAATCAGTTGTGTATGAAGAGTCACAGTCACAAAGTACTCAACTGGTTGGTTGAAACAAAATCCAGGTCTGGATTTTTACTTTCTGGACCTGAAATGCCCACCTCTAATAATAAACAAGAATCAGTAACTGGCACATTGAGCAAACACTGCACTGTAGCAATGATCAACTGGGGAAGAAACAAAGCCTAATATGAACCTAAGATGGGGGCAGACCGACTGTCAAATCTGTAAAGAACTCACAATCTTTAAAGTACGTAAAAGCGCTCCGCTTGTCCCTGAGGTAGCCAACCATCACGATGAGCAGCCTCCTGCAGACTGGAGTCACAGATCAGGTAAACCCTTGTCCATCGATGAACGCACACGCCCTAATGTAGCAAGCCGACTTTCCTTCACTTCACACCAAAACTTCATCGTGGCCTATTTGGTTGGTTGTGACAAATCTTCGGCTAAACGGAGCTTGTTGTCACGCAAAAAGGGATGATTTTTGCAGCCCTCCAAAGTGCATCTCTATAATATTACAGAGAAAACCGATCGATGGTGGCTCTTTGTTACAGTATGTATGGACTTTCACGAATGCTGTAAAGCTTTAAGTTCCACCTTATAGAGTATGATTCCAGATCAGAAATGCGCGTTAGGAGTTTAGATCATTTCTGTTCTTCCTCTTTGAGTTGAGTGTTGACATTATACACCCTCTTCTGTGTGTCTTTAATCTCACTGCATGCAAAGTCCAGCATTATCTTTAGGCCCTCGAATTTCAAGGAATTGTGTTTGGATAGGGTATGGATGACAACAATGTCCTGTGGAGATTCATTTTCCAGCCCATAAAGAACTTTTTTAGCAGTTGGGGATTTGCACGAGGTCACCGGTATACTGTAGTAGGAAAGTCTTCAGCCATGACAGTCACTGTTAACATGTTACTGTATTTGTGGCACAATGCTATCACAGTGTTGACGTTACCTTTCTGGACCTTAGGGGTGATGTTTCAGGCGTTGTGAATTCTTTTTCTGTCATGACTCGACATTAGGTTGCAGCAGATCAATTTCAAATTGCTTTTTAGGTTGTCTGTATCTCAGCCGTTAGCCGTTTTTTACAGTTGTTTTGCAACTTTTGTGTAGGAGCACAAGTAGAAGACAACTTACATCTTGGAAAGCCCCCCCCCCCCAGCTTCTGTAACCGCTCACTCCATGTGTAGCTCATGTGTAGCCCAGTTGGTGTAGCCATTTTGAAATGTGTGTATTCTCTGTGCATGCAGGAGTGCGACCGCCTCTGAACACACATGGCAGAGCGGTGGGGGCTCACACATTTAGCATTCATCTGCCGTCGGTGTCGGCCTTAAAGGTTATTCCTCCTAAAAGTTTGCTGGTTAAATGCTTTCTTCAACCTAACAACAAAATAAAACACTGGTAAATACTACATTTTTTTCTTGTTCTACTTTTAACATGTTGGTTAAATATAATGAATTTAGGTGCTTTCTTCTTTTAAAATACGCAAAGTGCTGGGATGCTTATGCCTACTCCTAACTGCACGTAGCTTACATTCATCCTGCTATGTTTTATAATTCCTTAAATGAAAAATAACATATTAATAAATACAGGCAATGTATTGTCATTCTAGATTAACAGCACTCCTTATCTCCCAAACCATGTGGTTTCTATCAGCAACACATGGCAAAAGCATATCTGATACCATATGCAGATATAATCCCTCGACCAATCAGAATAAGGGATATTCTTATGACGTCATAAACAGGTTCCCCTACTAGGCTCCGCCGAAGGTACCAGGTAACATTTTTTCATATAAATTTGAAATGTTGATTCAGAGGATTTTGACCTGGAAGGCATTCCATAATAAGTCTAACACAAAAAAATTACGGCAAATTTATATTATTGTATTATAAACCTAAAATTAGCTATATCAAAAGCATTGGGGTGGTTTGCAAACCGAACAGTCTATTTACAAGGAAAAACTTGAATCTATAAATAGGTATGCAGACTTCAAAATATTGTTTTAGTCTCTAATTAAAAATCCAGCCAGCTGACAAAGTTGTCAGCCCTGCTGTAATCCTATTGCTTTCTGTTTTGGTCTATTAAAACCTCGTTGATTTGCCCCATCTCCTGCTCCCACGTCCTTTGTACCTTATTGCATGACAGTTTGATACTTGATAAGAAGACTCTTGAGTTTATTTTTAAATAGTATGAATGTGTTAATATGCAAGTATTTTGTTTCAGATTAAATTTTGTTTATATATATATGTATATACTTTATTTAATGATACATACAGTGTCCTTAAAGACTGCATATTCAAACCTAATGCCACGCTATAATGACAATTTTACAGTTGGTTTCTTCAGGAAACTGAAGTGTTCAGAGGTAAACTAATCTGTGTGTGTGTGTTTGTATATATATATATATATATATATATATATACATGCAAGTGTTACACTATGACTAAACCTGTTACTTTCATTGACTGCATGCAGTGTAGATTAATTCGACTAAATATCCTGTAATTTCTATTGACTAAAACAAAATCAGATGACTAAACTATGACTAAACTAAGTTCATCAATAGACTAAGTCTAAAACTTGAATCAAAATATGCTGTGAAAATGAACACTGCACACCATACATCAGGCCAGACAGAGAGCTGAAAAACCTGACTGCCTGCACAAAATCCAGACGAGTGGTCACCCTAACTGGCAATCGATCGTTTCCCACAAACACTATATAATGGTGATGAACCCTCGTCCCCTGGTTAGCAAGTTTTGACACCAGCTGTTTAGCAGATTCTCCATGCATTACATTCACACAAAAATCCGGAATGGGAGCTTTTATTTACAACCACAGATAAAACACATGTCCGCATTTTTCGATAAACCCACTACCACAGGTTGCTCTTCCACAGCTTGGGGAGACACAAGTGTGATTCTCATTTCTGCTAGATTCTGAATGTTGCCTAACAAAACTACTGCAGTGTAAAGAAAATAGTATTACAAGCCAACACTCTCCCTACCTCTCAAAGAAAAAAAGTTAACCAATTACAGTATATTGTCCCAAAATAATTTTCAAATAACAATATATTTAGCTACCAGACTGCTGCAGATAAAATTTACCAGGGGAGGCTACTGTCTATCCCAGAATATTCAGAAAATCTTATACCCCACAGTTTTACTTCTGGGAAGTTTGCAAAAAGATCCACAGAATAAATTTAGATGGTGATGTTCACAAGATGTTATGCATTTTCTGGTGTAGATTTTCATCCATATAATGTTTTTGAGAAGAAGTGATGAGATCCATTAAAGATCAAATAGAGTAAAAAGAGTAATAATGACAAATAGAAAGATCCTGTTTACATGGATAAGCGTCAAATCATCTTATCCTTTGCTGTCACTAAGCACAGTTGCTCTCTTTCAGCGTTTGGATTACGTCCAGATATTCAACTTTATAACATGACTGCAAATATTGAAAAAGATCTAATTAGATACTTTATCACACTGATGAAATGTAGTTAATCATAATGGTGAAATGTGTCTTTGCACTGATACTGCACAATAAAAGTGGGTGTTTTTAGCGTTCAGCTCATTTTTTTACTATTTACATTTACTTGTCTTTGCTTTATACTGTTAATATATAATACATTAGGGGCGGCATGGTGGTGCAGTGGTTAGCACTGTTGCCTCACACCTCTGGGACCCGGGTTCGAGTCTCCGCCTGGGC